>JAJJWX010004139.1:0-66480 GCA_023529315.1 Papaver bracteatum
AACACCAACAAGTCAATATAAGAGCTTCGCACAGTAAAATCACCCATACAAGAGTTTTCTGCGAGAACTTGAAAGGATAATAAAATATGCAACCATTGGAAACATTTAAATATATGGCGCCCGAGACAAGCCTACATGAACAATGGTGTCACATTCGGGTTCTTTGCGCCATGAGTTACTGCAAAAAGCTTGTCGTATTCAATAAACCATATCGGTAAAGTTGGTGCTTATTCCTAAATGAAACGGGTAGTGGGGTTCACCTTGATAAGATTATGACTTTAGGGTTGAGTACTGTGATGGTTTCGAGTGATGATGTGCTTGGGAGATACAGAGTGAGTAAGATGGAGCGGGTTTTCTATCTCGGCGAGTGATTATGAGGCGTGTAGCCATTGTGAGCCAAAATAAAGGATTAAGACTAGGTTTGTTGATTTTTGGTGTTGGGGCCTCATTGGTTACGCGAGGAGAGATGGAAGACCCTTTAGGGTTTATATTATAAGGTTCGGAATCAGGATTATAGGATGGTGGGAATTTATCGGATTTTTTTTTTCTTTCGTTAATCTGACGGTGAAGACGATGTATACTGCTTGATTTTGGATCTTATTGAAAAATAATAATGTAAAACACTGCATTAACCATCGTGTTATGGTCCTTTGATGTATATAATTGCTTTGACCAATGGCCTTTTCTAAGCACAATCAATAGAGCAATTGAAATACAAATGAAAACAAATGTAAAATAAGAACACACAACATGGATTTATAGTGGTTCGATCAAGATGATCTACATCCACTTTGAAGACGACGATAATGCTGTACTATGATATAAAACAAATCAAGGAGAGAATACCTCAATAGTCAATGCTTCTCTTTATGTAACCCTTTGCCACAAGCCTTGCCTTGTACCTTGTTCCTTCACCATCTGAAGTGCCTTGTTCTTCTTGAAGACCCATTTGCTTCCAACAATCTTCCCTTTTGGTCTTGATCTTTATCCCACGAGTCGTTCTTGTCAAGAGACTCATTTCTTCAATTAGGATGCTCCCATTTAGTTGATTCTTACACCGATTGCTTCTTCTTCATGGGTTGTTGGATCATCTATCTCTTTCTCACCTACTTCAAATGCATACAAACCAAATCAGCATGGCCGTATCTTTTGAGGTGCTCCAACTTCCCTCCTGCTATACCATCCTCTTTTCAATATTGTCTTGATGACCTTGTGCTTCTTCTTCACAGGCGAGGTTCTTCTGCGATATCTTTCCAATCATCATCGTCACTTGAGCTCTTGATCTTATTGCTTCCTTGAACTTACCTCAAGTTCCGCGTCTTAAGCTGCTTATCACTAACACCTGCCAAAACCATAAATGCAGTTATTGGTTCTTTGGCTTCAGCGACCGATTGCTCATCAATTTCCACATCTCTGCTTTGATAAGAAACTTGTTTGGTCTATAACGGGCGCGCCAACACCCAGCCTTTCCATCGTTTGCATACCAGAAATAGCAACTGCTTTTATACGGGCTCACGGCTTTCGTTCCATAGTATTGGCTGAACATCAAGATATCTTCAAGTCTTCATAGTTAATCAATTTGTCAAACTTCATTTGGGTCTTACTCCCGATGGAAGTCGATGGAGATCATTCACTAAATAAGGCCGGTGTTCACCAACCACCTTTTAAAGCGCTTTGGTAACTGGCGTTGGAAGCATGCTGCCGAAGTGCCTTCTCCGTTATGGTTAAGCCGTCAACTGCAGCACCATTTTTAACGTGAGTGTTTTTAAAACATCTGAGTGTCTCGCGATCCTTGCTCCTTGCAAAACTGCGTTGAACTCACCCCGCTGAGAATTCCAAACCATTGTCGTCCTCAAGACTTGATTTGTCTTAGGTTTCTTCTCAACCCATAGTCTTCCATTGCTTGAACTTGACCAAAGTTTCATCTTTTGTTTAAGTATGAATACCCATAACTTTCTTGAAATCATCAATGAGCGATGACATATATGTCTACGCACCATGTATGAATCAAGCGAAAGGACCCCGAAGAGGAATGAATATAATCCAGAATACCTTTGGTGTTATGAATAGCATACTAAACTTGACTCTACCTTTGCTTTCCAAAGACACGTGTTCTGAAATCAAGATTTTCATTTTGCCGACTGAAATCAATCACTTGCTCAAAAAGCTTAACCCTCTGGCTCATATGCCCTACTTGCATAATACCACAACAGTAGTATCATCATCGTAGACTTGAAGAACATCGCATTGCATCTTACGTCCAGTGGTCTGTACATTATAAAAGACCATTAATTCTACTTGTATTCATTGTTATATAGACTTCCTCTTAGGACATGAATAACTCCACCTTCACCCCCCTTAAATACTTGCATTGTTGAATCAAAGCGTTTTTAAAAATAATTTCTTCTAAAGATCCGGAACATACTAACTTTAGTTAAAGTCCTCACTATACCGCTCATACATCTTAATTTGAATTAGTACCTACACCCACCACTTTCAAGTGACATTGTTTCCATAAGAACTTTACCACCTTCTAGCTTGATGAAGTAGTAAACCACTCTTTATGAGACACTACGTGCTTAGTACATCCGAATCAAGGAATCTATTAGTTCGACTTCGGTGATGAACCGTGAGAACATCCATCATACACTTTCTTCTTCATAGCATTTGTTGCGGTGCCTTGGTTGGTATTCTTCATCGTAGGTCTTCAATTTTGGACAATCCTTCTTGCACCTTTTCCCTCACAATGAAAGCAATAAATTTGCATAGGATTTTGATTTAGACCTTGACTTTGATCTACTCTATCAAATCGCTCCCTCTTGGTTTCTCTCTTCCTCTAATGAACAACGCCATCTCCGAATTATCTTTACAGTCAGCGATCGTCTTCTTTAACTCCTTAGAGTTCAAAGCCGCTAACATCTTCCATGGAATGTATTTTTCCATACATTACTAAGTATCAACAAAATTTTCATAAGATGATGGTAAGGAACAAAGCAAACCAAAGCTTGGTCTTCATCTTCAATTTTGACCTCAATATTTGCCAAATCCAAGAGAATTTTATTATAATCATCAGTATGATTTATAATAGATGTTCCTTCATGCATTTTAAGGTATGTAATTTCTTCTTAAGATATAACGATTAGTTCTGGATTTAGTCATATACCTTTTCTCCAACTTGTTCCATAGCCCGTCGATTATCGTTTCCGCCACTTCTCTCAAACCTCGTTGCTCAACATGAAAGAATTAATCCATGTGCTTTCTCATGAGTTCTTCTTTTCTTCTTCCTTGATGTTTACGCTAGAGCCGTTTTCCTTCTTGAAGTTTCACCAAACCTTGTTGCACCAAAACAGCCCTCATCTTTAGCCTCCATAAATTGAAATCATTTCTTCCATCAAATTTCGATCTCATACTTTGCATATATCGTAGATCGTTTTTACCCAGCATCGCTTATCTTACCTTCCTCAATTGCATCCTTGATAAAATGATACCTGACATCGATGTGCTTCGTTCTCTCATGATACATCTGGTTCTTGGTCAAGTGAATGGTACCTTGACTATCACAGAACAAAGTTGCACTCTCTTGCTTGAAACCCAAATCACCAACCAAACCCATCAACCATATACCTACCTTCAATTCTTCCGCGGCTACCATGTACTCTGCCTCAGTTGTAGACAATACAACTATGCTTTGCAAAACTGACCTCCAACTGATAGTACTACCACACAATGTAAAAGTATAACCTGTCAATGACCTCCTTCTATCAAGATCACCTTCATAATCAGAATCAACATAACCCACAACATTTTTCGAATCACCATAGTGTTTATCAAACACTAAACCAACATCTGTACTTCCATTTAGATACCTCAAAATCCACTTTACAGCTTTCCAATGAGCCTTCCCGGGACTTCGCATGTATCTAGTTACCACACTCACAACATGTGCGATATCCTGACTTGTACAAACCATAACATACATGATGCTACCAACTGTGCTTGCATATGGAACTCGAGACATATTCTCTGCCTCATCTGCAGTTTGAGGTGATTTCCTTCTAGGAAGTTTAAAATGAGATGCCAAAGGAGTACTTACTGGTTTTGCATCTTTCATACCAAACCGCTCCAACACCATCTCGATGTAATCCTTCTGTGATAAATGCAACTTGCCTTAAGCTCGGTTTCTATTAATCTCCATGCCCAATATCTTCTTTGATGCACCCAAGTCTTTCATCTCAAACTCACTACTCAACTGTACCTTCAAATTATGTATCTCTGACATGTCTGTGCAAGCGATCAACATATCATCAACATACAAGAGTAAATACACAAATGAACCATCTTGGAGTTTCCTGTGATATACACAACTTTTATACTTAATACCATTGTATCCATTTGCCAACATAAACGTATCAAAATGTTTATACCACTTCCATAGACATTGATTCAAACCATACAAAGATTTCTTCAACAAAGATAAATGGTCTTATATGCCAGGAAATTCAAACCCATTTGGTTGTTGCATATAAATGTGTCTTCCAAATCACCATGAAGGAAATCCGTCTTAACATCTAGGTATTCCAATTCTATATCTTTCAAAGAAACTATAACAAGCAATGTTATAATAGAACTATGTTTAACAACAGGAGAGAATACCTCATTGTAGTCAATGCCTTCTCTTTGTGTAAACCCCTTTCCCACAATCCTTGCCTTGTACCTTGTTCCTTCACCATCTTAAGTACCTTGTTTCTTCTTTAAGACCCATTTGCTTCCAACAATCTTTTGTCCTTTTGGTCTTGCAACTATCTCCCAAGTGTTATTCTTGTCAAGAGACTCAATTTATTCAATTTCATATGCTCCCATTAATTGATTCTTCACCACCGATTGCTTTTTCTTAGGTTCTTGGATCATCCCCATCTATGCTCTCACCCACTGTAAGTGCATAAGCAACCAAATAAGCATGGCCATATCTATGAGGTGGTCTAACTTTCCTCCTCTCTCTGTCTCTTACAAGATTGTACTGATGACCTTGTGCTTCTTCTTCCTGGGCAGGTTCTTGCACAATATCTTGATCATCATCAGAAACAACAATCTCATTGTTTCCTTGAACTTGCACCTCAAGTTCCACCTTTTCACCAAAATCCACCTTATCACTAACACCCTCTTCAGCTCTTCTATCTAGTTCTTCATTCTTTGGCTTCAACATCGATTGCTCATAAAATTTCACATCTCTGCTGATAAGAAACTTGTTTGATCTTTCTGCAGGACACCATAACCTGTAGACTTTCAAGCCCTTTACATACCAAAGAAATATACACTTCTTTTCTCTAGGATCTAGCTTCCCCTCATTCACATGAGCATAGGATGGACATCCAAATATCTTCAAGTCTTCATAGTTAGCATGTGAACCTATCCAAACTTCATTTGGAGTCTTACACTCAATTGAAGTCGATGGAGATCTGTTTACTAAATAATCTGATGTGTTTGATGCTTCTTCCCAAAACTTCTTTGGTAACCCGGCATTGGAGAGCATGCATCTTGCCTTCTCCATAATGGTTCTGTTCATCCTTTCTGCAACACCATTTTTCTGTAGTGTTTTTCTGACTGTGTGGTGTCTCACAATCCCTTGCTCCTTGCAGAACTCATTGAACTCACCCCCACAAAATTCCAAACCATTGTCTGTCCTCAAGCACTTGATTTATCTTCCGATTTTCTTCTCAACCATAGTCTTCCATTCCTTGATCTTCATGAAGGTTTCATCTTTGTCTTTAAGTATGAATACCATACTTTCCTTGAGAAATCATCAATGAATGTCAGCATATATCTACCACCACCATGTGAATCAACCCGAGAAGGACCCCAAAGATCAGAATGAATATAATCCAAAATACCCTTGGAGTTATGAGTAGCTGTACTAAACTTGACTCTACACTGCTTTCCAAAGACATAATGTTCACAGAAATCAAGATTACTTGTTTTGTGAGCACAAAGCAATCCCTACTTTCTCAAAATAGCCAATCCCCTCTCGCTCATATGCCCTAGCCGAATATTCCATAACTTGGTAGTATCATCGTCAGAACTTGAAGAACATACAATTGCATCACCCGTCACAGTAGTACCTGGAAGCATATAAAGACCATTAATTCTCTCGCCCTTCATAATTGTAAGACTTACTATTGAGACATGAATAACTCCACCTTCACCTTGATACTTGAAGCCATTTGAATCAAGCGTACCCAAAGAAATCAGATTTATTCTCAGGTCCGGAACATGCCTAACCTTAGTTAAAGTCCTCACTATACCGTCATACATCTTAATTTGAATTGTACCTACACCAACCACTTTACAAGTGACATTGTTTCCCATAAGAACTTTACCACCTTCTCTAGATTAATAAGTAGTAAACCACTCTCTATGAGGACACATGTGAAAAGTACACCCCGAATCAAGAATCCACCCATTCTCCGATCTTTCGGTATGAACCGTGAGAACCGTTCCATCATCACTTTCTGCTTCAACATTTTCTGCGGTGCCTTGGTTAGTATTCTTCTCAACATTCTTGAATTTTGGACAATCCTTCTTGAAATTCCCATTTTCCTTACAATGAAAGCAATAGAATTTACCGGATTTTGATTTAGACCTTGGCTTTGATCTACTCCTATCAAATCCGCCCTTTTGGTTTCCTCTTCCTCTAAAAAACAACCCATATCTCCCGAATTATCTTTACCATCAATACCCATCTTCTTTAACTCCTTAGAGTTCAAAGCCGCTTTAACGTCTTCCATGGAAATTGTAGTTTTTCCATACATCACGGTATCAACAAAATTATCATTAGATGGTGGTAAGGAACAAAGAAAACCAAAAGCTTGGTATTCATCTTCAATTTTGACATCAATATATGCCAAATCCAAGAGAATTTTATTATAATCATCAGTATGATCTATAATAGACATTCCTTCATGCATTCTAAGAGTATGTAATTTCTTCTTAAGATATAAACAATTAGTTACGGATTTAGTCATATACCTCTTCTCCAACTTGTTCCATAGCCCGTCCGGTGTCATTTCCGTCGCCACTTATCTCAAGACCTCGTTGCTCAAACACAATAAAATTGTTCCATGAGCTTTCTCCATGAGTTCTTCCTTTGCTTCATCCAAAAATGTTGTTACTAGAGCCGTTTTCCCCTTCAAAGTTTTCACTAAACCTTGTTGCACCAAAACAACCCTCATATTTAGCCTCCATAAATTGAAATCATTCCTTCCATCAAATTTCTCAATCTCATACTTTTCCGCCATCGTATTTAGCCGATTTCCTTTCATTCGCTTCCACCCGGAGCTCTGATACCAATTTGTTATAACCAATGGCTCTTCCAAGCATAATCAATCAAGAATTGAAATATAAATGAAATCAAGAGTAAAAGAAGCACAAACAACACAAGGATTTATAGTGGTTCGATCAAGATGATCTACATCCACTTTGGAAGACGACGATAACGTTTGCAATATGATTCAAACAAGATTACAAGAGTATGATTCACTCCCTTACACTCTCTCTTAGTTACATATGTTTCTCTTACTAAAACAAGAGGATGTGAAGAGTACTTATATCTTCTGATATTTTCTCTTGCACAAAAGGTATGTCTTCCTTGTACAAAGATATGCCTTCTCTTGCACAAAAGGTATTCTTCCCTTGTACAAAAGATATGCCTTCTCTTGCACAAAAGAAGACTTGTCTACACTTGCCTTCTCTTGCACAAAAAGGTAAAGCAAACGGTCAGGGTAAATGGATCACCCAAATGAATATTAAACCGTATTCAAGACACATACACTAAATATTGAATGATTGAATTATAACCTCAGCAATAATGTTATCTGAATTCCCCCGATAGAGAAAACAAGTTTTTTTTCATATCTCTTTGTTTGATCTTAAAATCACAGACATCCTCAGCTGTGTTAGATGCTAAGAACACATCCAAGTTAGTCTTGAGTTGGAAAAACTTAGATTCCCTTACAGTAAATAACAGATCTTTTGAGCCTGTGCTATCTCCTCTATATACTTTCCACCTACCAAGTAGAGAAAAAGACTGAAAAAAATCACACAAAAGAATATAAATATTGAGAAAAACATGAATTGTTTCAAAGACTAATGAAATAGGATATTGGAAACTCAAATATGGTATTGACTAACCACGGGTTTCAGAGATACAATTGGAACTCCGGCAGCATCAACGATGGTAAGTCGGCTGCTGAAAAAGCCATTGGTTTTAACTTTGAAGGTGTTATTGCCATTGATATCAAAAGCTCCTAAGTGCCTACCTTCTGTTATTTTTTTAACTCTCTTGGAAATATAGAGATCTACTTGGTATGGTGTGCAGTATTGAGGCGAGATAACAAACACAGAACTGTTTGGCAATGTTGGATTGCTTTCCATTGGTGGTGGTGGGAGATAAGTCTTTAGAGCCATCTATGATACATATAAATCCTGATTTAATTGGGGGCCACCCACATTAAATGGGGGCCAGCCACTAGAAGACAAAATAGGTTTCCCAATAGCAATTTGGGTCACCCCTTATAATTTTTTTTCTAAATGGCTAAAATGCCCTTGAGTGATTAGTATTAAGAATTAATGAAGTTGAATGGTGTGATAATTGTGTTTACATAAAAATCAAATTTTGGGATTAAATTTTTGGGATTTTTTTTTTTTTGAGTTTTTATGTTTTGAGAAGAAGAAGAGGAGTTTTGAGAGGAAAAACTAGGGTTTTTAGAAATGAGCAGTAGGATCTTTATTTCCATCATTTTGGCTTCCTCCATTAAAACAATCAGGTAAACTTGATATACTCTTCAAATTGTCAGAATGATGCTCCAAGTGGTCGATTCATGGTCACTATGGAACTACTCAAAGTGAGGGTCGTTATAGTCGGGTGTTGTATACACCAACGAATCTAAAGAGTCGTCAGTCTGTTGACACTCAAGTGGACGACTCAAACCTGCAACTTTTAATGGTGATGAAAAATCATCACGGTGTTGTGTTAAACAATGACGACTGTTTATAATGTTCACCTAGAGTCGTTAGTTGATTCGTTTAATACCTAGACGACTCTCGAATCCAAACTCTCTGTATAATGTTCCTTAGAGTCTTTAACCAATAACAAAGGGTCGTCAAAACAGGGTCGTCATCTTCAACCTTTAACACTAACGACTCTATTCTAGGGCAAATTTTTTTGAAGTAGCAGAAAGAGGGTCGTCATCTTCAACCTAATACCCTAACGATTTTTCATAGAATCCGCATGCATATCAAAAGTCGTTAGGGATTTTAATTTACAGACTAACGACCTTAACTCTGTAACTGCTACTTTTTAGTTACTAAACTCATTTTCACAATCAAAACACAACAAAAAATCGAATATAAGGTGGGTTTAAGTTCACATACATTCTAATTGGAGCTATAGCTTTCTAATTGAAGAAAACAAAAATTCTACAAAATACTCGTTAATGGTGATGGTGGAGAAGAGAACAGGGAAGAGAGGAAGATAAAAAAGAAGAGAAGCTTAATTAAGGTTAACTAATTTTAATTTTTAGTTTTAGGTAAGGGTAAAATAGTATTTTCATATTTGGATTAATAGGCTACAAATAAAATTTGATGACCCCCATTTAATGTGGGCGGCCCCCAATTAAACCAGGATATAAATAGATGATAGAGAGAGTAAAAGGATTAAACAAAAATTACATCAGTGTCAGTTTTAATATATCTAGGAAAGAACAAGGAAAAGTCTCTTATTGCTTTCCATGTGGACTTTTGACTAGCTAAAAGAATATATTGTGTTGGGTTCAACTTCTTAAATAGCATAACTGACTGTAGCTTCCTTGAAATTGTATACTCCCTCTGTCTTAGTTTAGATGTCAAAATAGGGGATTTTTTTTGTTATAAAATACTTGTCATACTTCATATTTTTCATCAATTATCCTGATTTTTCCTAACTTGGAATCATGCTCTAACACGGAGAATTGTGTATTTTAATTTTCTAGACACACTCTTAAATATTTTTTTCTATATACTTTATTTAATTTGATTTTTTCCAATTAAAAATAAAAACCTAGGCATCTAAAAACTAGTAATCTTAAATACTAACTTACGGTAATTGTGGAAATTTTTTATTCTCTTTCTGTTTCTTAATCTTTGTGCAAAATCCAATTTTGACATCTAAATTAGGACGGAGGGAGTACTAAAGTTATCTTTGAATTGTAATGACTTGGCATTGCGAGCATATGGTTTGTCACTATCATGGTAGAATATTGCAAGTTTACTACGACTTAGTTAAGGAAGGAAACGTGTCTTGCCATTTCTTATTGACTTATCTTGTTATCCTCAGCTGTTGAATGTGCGTGACTACATCAATACTAATATATCCCTCTCCTGAATATGATGATGGTATAAGATTGGTATTTTCAACCATATGGGTGGGAAAGATAAAAGCTTACATATTCGACATACACGAGTGAAGAAGTTACATATTGTTGGAATTATAAGGGTTAATTCCTTAATCATTGTGAATAGAAATTAAGTGAAGGGACTAAGCCAAGGGTTGGAAATGGTTTAGTATTTGGTTTCAATTACTAACCACCCAAACATTTCCTAAACACTACCAGTTGTGTCTTTTCGGAAGGGATATAAGTCTCTTAAAGGACCAAATGTGGTGCCTTTTGGGAACAGACTTTTTCCTCTGTTTTTCAGTCACCAATTCTCTTATAAAACCTCCACAATATTCCCCAGTTTATTATCGGTTTTTAACTCTTGTTTTGGTCTGAGTTTGAGTGTCCAAATGAGATTACATAAAAAGCATAATTTAGTTTGATGTTCTTGATTGATTGAAGTGCTGCATCAAACAAGAAGAAGATTGTTGTATTCTGGGAAACGAACGCCATTTACCTTATGTCATCATCGTGGGGGTGTAATCGTTTTAAGGACATAGAGAATTCTCTAGCCTCAATCCACTGTTGATATCTTTATCTCTATTCTCTTCGTTCTTTGATTTCTAATTGATATATGTGAATGAATGCGTTAAATACTGTATAATTGTGATTGTTTCTTTCATTAAGGTGTTTGAACTGTTGGGTATCAATGGAATGCATCAGAATTTGCAATTGGTGCAACTATTGTTGTTAAGTTGTAACAAAATCTCTCTTCAATTTTTTTTCTTCTCTTCTCTTCAAAAAAAAGTTGTAACAAAATCTGTCTACAGTTTTCATGCACATAGGATGTTTGTGAAAACGTCACAGTAGAACAAATCCATGTTTATGCCTTCAACACTTGTTATATTTGATTGTCTCTTACTTATAACACTTGTTGTATTATTACTTAGTATATTTTCCAACACATATGTACAACGAGATAAGTAATACATAAGTTACATAAGAGAAAAAAAATCCCGTTCAATCTTTCCACAGAAAAAAGAAAAACAATCCCATTCAAGCAGAATAGTTTCATTCACGACTTTGTTTACGTAGTGATATATTCAACCTTTGCCAATCCTAAATTTATGTGTCCAATATACTAGTATTGAATTTAATTTATTGTACTGGCAGATGTCATTCTACAACAATATGTTGACTCGGAAGATTAAAGCTCAGAAGTCAGAACTCATCGGGCACCAAATTTCTCGTGTCCAACCAACAAAATATAAACAAATATAATACCACCCCACTTCTACATAAGCTACCACCACATCCACCGCCACCCCCACCAGCATTTCCGACACCACATCTGCTGTTGGATATTTTCAATAACTTAGAAAATAAAACTGTTTTCGTTTTTGGTTTGTCACTATGATGGGGAAGTGTTTTGTGTTGGATAAACACAATGGATGTTAGTTGGAGATGAAGGGACACCTCTAATAGGTGTGATGGTTCATAAAGGACACAACCATTCCCAACAGACACCTTATGTGTCTTTTGGAAGTGAAGAGGCATCTACAATAGGCATGAATAACCCTATAAGTAGTGAAGGAATTCTCCCATTCTTGAGAATGAATTCAACCTGTTTTCTCTCCATCTAAAGCATCATCAGAAATCTCTCTCATGTGTTCTTGGTTGGGTCAAGGGGTGCAAACCTTGAATCCAATTTCTTTGTAGGGCTTTCATTGTATCCTCAAGGCATTATTTCATACATTTGCAATCGCCAATTTATATTGGGAGGGTAGAAATAATTGTCTAAAAGAAATCACCCGAGCCTTGAAAGCTTTTGAGTACAACAACAATTTCTTTTAGTGTTATCATCCTCTATTTTTACCCAAAATTTCCAACAGTTTTAGACGATTAGATTTTCTTGACAATGGAGGATGAAACAAGTTCTGGTATTGTTGAATTTCTTGAGCACATTTCCTGGTGGTTTTTTGAAACGAAGGGTTTCCCACATGGCTGTTGTTTTCGGGAGAAGTATTATGTTAACGGGCTACAATTTGGACTTTATCATACTTCTAAATGTCTACAACGAATTTCCAGAAGTTGGGGTTTTCCTTGCACGGATAATCGTGGGAGAATGGATGCATCTGTACATCAATTCCGGGGAACTTTATTCTCTCATCCAGATGTTCTTTTCACTAACAGGGCACCATTAGGGCTATCACTAATTTATTTAAACGAGGGAAGATTGTTGTAAGCAGTTCACAGTATTATTTGGAAGTAATCCAAATACATAATGGATCGTGTGCACATCAGGATGTAGAAAGAAGCCTGAAAGGGAAAACATGGAGACTGCTGTCGTGAATCGTCTCTGCTGAGATACACCGAACGGAAGCGATTAACGATGTTGTGACTTTCCAATGATTCAATCGAAAAGGTGGGATACAGGAAGAACGGTTAGTTCAATCACTTAAATTAATATATCACTATATATATGATAATAATTTAAAGTTTATGCATGTGTGATTTCTTGAAATCACAGTTTTCCTTCCCCTGTTTTGGTAATGACCAAATTAAAAAAAAAAAAAAAAAAAAAATCGTTGATTAAGGAGAAGATGTTTGAAGCGTCTTTCAACTTAAGACTTGTGCCGTTGAATTATAGAATGCATATACATGTATAGAAATTTTACTCGATGGTTGGTAGAATTCTTCTTTTCTAATAAAAATGGGAATTTGCAGACCCCATAAACATAATTGGTAGAACACCTTTTCCCCGTGAAAGAACAGTTAGGGATAGTTCCTTTGATTATTTAAAGGGCTTGAATCAGTGCATGATACCTTGATACCACTAAACTATTTTAAGTCGATTATTAGATTATGATCTAACTAATTCGAAAGTTGGACGATCAAGCCTCATTGTCACATGTAGAGATACACATTTCTCCGTTTGAGTTGTGATAAATTAGTAAGACTGTTTGATGTATGTTGACTTCTGTATATCTTGTGATAAGTGGTAGTAGCAACATTAGTTTTCAGTTTGACTGGTACTTGTGTAACACTTGCCTGAGATTGCATAACTTTTTATCTGTACTTATCGAGTGCAATGTCGTGTGTGTTCAAGTTTAATTCAAAGGACGCCACATCCAAATCCATAATAATATGGAGTTAGCCAAAGTATTTGATATTATTTGGATTTGAAGATTTCTTTTTTTGAGAATCGTATGGGGATGAATTAGCCAGTTTTTTTGTTGTATGCACACACTTGAACGGCAAAAGGAATTGCAATATGATCCATTTGATTCAAATCAAATGATCTGTATTAAATTATCTAATCAATGATACTTCGTTACATTGAATAGTGTCACGAAATGGGGAGAGAATTGATATGACGAAGTCATACAAATTTTCTAAGTGAACTCGTCGATAATTGTTGAGTACAATGGAGGGCCAACTTCTGTAGCCATCATTATAGTGCTTAAAGAGACCCAAATCCAAAAGGATGGTACCTGTACCAGTATGCATTGGATTTGAAGTTTTTATTTCTATTCAGAAATGTTTGTGTGTCGTGTTTCGACAGAAATTGACACACATGGTACTTGTAAAAGAAGTGTTTTTTAACTGACACGATTTTGGTCGCATGGAAATAGAGGAGTATATTGTCATGAATGCTCTATGATTAGAGAACCAATAGAGATCACCAATGATTGTTTAGGAAACAATTTTATGGTACGGATATAATTCTCGCGGTAGGAATTATAAATTTAGAAGTCTGAAATCATCAATAAATGTTTAGAAACATTTAGATATGAATATAATTCTTACCATAAGAATTATATGGTTCCAAAATCTGGAAATTGGTATGTCTTAAATGACATTGAAGGTAAAGTGGAATACCGGTGAATATGTAACCTATTGGAAGATTGGGCGGCCGACCAAATATCCAACGATGAGGTGTTACGATATTACCGATGCATAAATTATGAACATTTGCATTACATAATGTAGAATGTTAAATAGACATTGTCTATGTTTTTTGGGTATGAATTTGTAGGATTGGGCATGAGTAAAGAGTTACTCATCAAGGTATTATATTTGTTGAGATAGCAAATATATAAGTTGCCTACAAATTTTCTATGCCTCTAGTGTATGCAAGTCTATAATGACTTCTTGTGAATTAACCGTAAATGTTAATTAGGATCACTAGAGAAGTTACAATTATTTTGTAAAATCAAAGAGGAACATTTTTTAGTAATGTTTTTTTAATTGATTGCATTAGTAGATGCAATTAATGAGAAGAAATGGCTTAAAACCTAACTTGTAGAGATCCTATTTTGGAAGAAGCCATCTCAGGAGGTCTTGATTAATTGTGAATCAGGATATGATCTATAACGTCTTTAACAAGACTTATAATGAAAAGTCAAGACATACAAGTCTTAGACAAGGAGCGGTAAGTCAATTACTCCAAGAAAGAGTAATTGCGAGTTAACCATTGAAACGAGAAAAAGCTTGGTAGACCTACTTATGAAGAGTCTCCCAAAGGAATTAATTTCAATGAAGTATATAGAAATGGGACTAATGTTGTGAAGGAAGGTTGATCTCCCATAGCGTAAACCCAACCTATGTTTTGAAAAAAGATAAACAAGGTTCAATGTGGTACCAACAAGTTATGTACATAGATTATGGAGCACTAACATAAAACTTCCCATTTCAAGTTAGTGATGGTTTTTCTGAAAGAAAATAGGATGGATGTAAATCCTTAATGAGTCTGTGATTAGTAAAGGTGTCTCGCAGAAACACCTTGAGACTTACCTATATATGTATGGAAATGTGGGCCGTTTCCTAAGAGAAGAAGACCGTTCTCTAAAGAAGACTCATGAATAAGGATATAAGCACAAGGCCTTTATAGTGCTTGGCTACAGAACACATGTCTTATGGAATCAATATGTGTGGAGACCGGCTTTGTCATAAGGGATTCTTGGTTCAAGACTAGTTTCACCATAGAATATCGATAAAGCTTTGAGTTTCTTACACTAAGTGAAGGTTCAAACCAGAAGGTACCTATCATTTATGTATTGGTTTCAACGATGATGCTTAGTCCCAATTGTACTTGAACTCGTTGGCTTGATCCCACTCGGGTACGTAGGCAGTCACTTGAGTGATGCGACCACTAAGTTTTATAAGTTTTATTTTATTTTATGTTTTTGGTTTTTTGAAAATAGGGGGGAGATTGTTGGATATTTTCAATAACTTAGAAAATAAAACTGTTTTCGTTTTTGGTTTGTCACTATGATGGGGAAGTGTTTTGTGTTGGATAAACACAATGGATGTTAGTTGGAGATGAAGGGACACCTCTAATAGGTGTGATGGTTCATAAAGGACACAATCATTCCCATTGACACCTTATGTGTCTTTTGGAAGTGAAGAGGCATCTCCAATAGGCATGAATAACCCTATAAGTAGTGAAGGAATTCTCCCATTCTTGAGAATGAATTCAACCTGTTTTCTCTCCATCTAAAGCATCATCGTAAATCTCTCTCATGTGTTCTTGGTTGGGTCAAGGGGTGCAAACCTTGAATCCAATTTCTGTTGTAGGGCTTTCATTGTATCCGAAGGCATTATTTCGCATACCTGTTGCAATCGCCAATTTATATTGGGAGGGTAGAAATAATCGTCTAAAAGAAATCACCCGAGCCTTGAAAGCTTTTGAGTACAACAACAATTTCTTTTAGTGTTATCATCCTCTGTTTTTACCCAAAATTTCCAACATTTGCTACTAGGCGCATTAGCCTCGTTGAGAACCACAGCCATAGTGATAACGTGCAAACATCTTTAGCACCAACTTGACTTTGGCTGGGCAATGTTGATCATGGAGATTGATGTATTGACTTTCTAAGGCTTTGATTCTCTCTGTCATTTTAGACTAGATCTTCTTGCAAATGCTTACTCTAAGAAATTGAATTGGAGATATTTCTATTGATACATCTGAAAAGGAGAAATCAAATAATGGTGAAAATACTGAAATCCCAAAAGTTGAAAAGTGCAGATCTTTGATTGGGTGAACAAAGGTAACAGCCGGGTTCATCAACTTGCAAACTGGCAGATGCAAAAGTTATTTAGTGTAATTATTGCATCTAATGTCAGTGACTCTTTATTTGAGTTGCTAATAATGTGACATATTACCAAACGTTTCCTTAATAGTGTTGCAGTACCCCGATTGAAATAATTTCACATCAACATGTGTCTTCTTTGCGGAAATTCTTCGTTATACCAAAAATAAAAAATAAAAAAAATGAAGGTTTCAAACAAAGTTCTAGACAGGTTCTCCATTTTTGCAGGCACAGTTCAATAAGTGCTACATGACAAAAGGAAATGTCAAAGACGCGTAGTCAACCGTATGATACGTACTGGTCCATTGTCAACAACATAGAGAGCATCAATATGCTTTGCAAAGTGCGTACAATTTGCTCATACAATAAATACCAAGTCATTACCATTCAAGAATTTAGCAAACTTTTGTATGCAATTTCATGGAACCTACAGTCACAGATGGTACCTAAATAAGAAGTCAAACCTATATTCTTTTAACTAATCCAGAATCTCCAAGGTAAAAGCCTTCCTCAGATAAGCTTTCCCTAAATGAAGACTGACACTAACATTATCTTTGTTTTATCCTATCACGACTCTGTATGATATATTAATATTTTTTTTGATACAGAATGATCTATTAATATGGATCATGTAAGAATTGTATCCCCACCACCACCGCCACCACAAATGGCAAGCAATCAAGCATTACGAAACAATCCTATAGTTATAATCTCACCTCAATATTGCGCACCATATCAAGTAGATCTTCATATCGCCAAGAAAGTTAAGAAAATAACAAAAGGTAGGCACTTGGGAGTTTTTGACGTAAATGGCAATTACATTTTTAAAGTCAAAAGTAAGTTTTCCAGCAATCGCCTAGTCCTTGTTAATGCTGCCAGAGTCCCCATGGTTGTGGTATCTCTAAAACCAATGGTCAGTCAATTTCTATATATCAAATCTCATTAGTAGTTTTTATGGGTTCTCATGTTTTTCTTATTGATAGTACTTTTTCTTTCAGATATTTACTTTACACAATAGATGGAAAGTATATAGAGGAAATATCTCGAACTCAAAAAATCTCTTGTTTACAGTAAAGAGATCTAAGTTTTTACAATTCAAGACTCGATTGGATGTGTTCTTAGCATCTAACAAAGCCGAAGCTGTCTGTGATTTTAAGATTAAGCAAAACTATAGTCAGAAATCTTGTTTCACTTATCGGGGGAATTCAAATAACCACCTCATTGCTGAGGTAATGATTTACGTACTAATTCTATTATAAGTCTTAGCTAATACACCAAGTCTTGTAATAACTAGCTGGTTATGCTATTTTTAGATGCACAAGAACAAGACTGTCCAAGTGCATGGGAAGGATCAATTTTCAGCCACTGTGTACCCAAATGTTGATTATGCATTTGTTATCGCTCTATTTGTTGTTCTCGACCAGATTAATCCGCCTAGTAGCAGTGGAGATGTTGATTTCACAAGCGGTGACGGAGGCGGCTGCGGTGGTGGATGCGGAGGATGTGGTGGCTAATATGAAGATGAATGTTAACTTAATTATGATGATAGTAATATTATTTAATTTTAAAACCGTTAAAGTCTGCGGGCATCTAACTTAAAATTAATTGGCAATAAGTGAAGATCCTTCCATATTATATTATATTTAAGTTAATTATGTGGAAACAATTAACGTGGGACTATTGTACTTCAACAAAAACATTTGGTGTCAAAATTAATGCTCCAAACTAAACTTAATTAGATATTTAGTATCCACATATCACTGTACTATTCGTGGATCGTGGTTGAGGATGCCGGTTTTTATTTTCTGCCTTCGACGACATTACATATTCTCTTTACTATGCGTCAGTGCTTCGCACAGGCTCAAATTGGTTATCCAAAAATGTTGGAATTTTTGAATAGAAATATGAATAAGTGTGTCAACTCACTTGAGTCTTTTCAACATTAGTGTCTAATCCCAAGGGATGTGACTCTCCACTAAGGGTTGTGACTCTTCATGAAAGGACTTTTCCAAGAGTCACCTCTAACCTATATAAACCCCACTCATTCTCCATTGCAAGTATGTTTTTTTAGAGTCATAAAACTAGTACTAGAAATTTAAGAGTTTGCATGTGTCTTCAAGAGTTTAAGAAGAGTTTGTACTACATCCATTCACGTTCGTTGTTATCGAAGTGTTGCGAAAACCATCGAGGTATTGTTGAATGTTGGAGACATGTGCCGCTAAATCTGTAACATCATTTTATATAGGGCATCAAATGTCTTAAGCAAAGAGATTACTCACCTCAATACACCCAAGTAAGTTTGTTTAAGTTTGTGATTGATCACCTTTTTCTATCCTTCTTTTATTGTTTTGTTGTTGGTATTACAAAACATTATCTAGCTCAGGGAAATCAGGCCTCTAGCTCCAGAACCCGCAAAAGTCCTAGACTGATCGAACAGGCTCAACGTCTGGAATTATTGCGAGCAAAAAATGAAAAAGGTCAGTTTCTACCTTTTTCTTTCAGACCTATTTTCCAATATATATATATATGTACTTACTATATGCGGTGTAAGAAAATTAAACGAGTATTTTTCACAAATGTATACATAGCAGCAAAGGGGAAACATGACTCCTGTTTCGGCATCCGTAGAAGCCCAAGGGTCATTAAACTAACTCAACAGCTGGAACATTCAGAAGAACAAAGAAAGGGGCAGGAAGCAGATCGTCGTATATATGAAAAAATACGACAAAATTTTATGTCAGAGAATGATAGGGTATCTAAGTTGAAACAACGTCGTATGCGTGATGCAAAGAAGAGGAAAAAGAAATATACCGTGAACGTTGTCGTAATGTTTACCATAAGCGGCATCAAAAAATAGTTGAAGGTGAGATTTAGTTGATCAACATCAATATGCCTATATTTCCTTTATATTGTTTTACTTACTGTAATATAAAATTTTCCTTTAACATAATAATAGACTAATGGTAAGTAGTGACAAGTGTTGACATGTTAAAACGTTATTATGTCAATTTTTTGTACTATTTAACATTTTGCTAATCGCATTTTTGGCATTAGATTTATAACGCAATGAGATTCCTATAATTAACCTCCATAGAATCCCACGGTTGATAGATCTGGCTCAACGTCAAGAATCATTAAATCCAAAGAGTCAAAATTCAAATTTAAACTTAAGGGTACAGGTAAGCTTTCCCTTAATGATACTTTGATTGCACAGTAGATATCTTCATCATTTCTTGTTTTAGTGGTATTCCTATAAAATTAATTAAACTTTATACTTAGGAGGCTACTTAAAAACAGTAATGAGTGTGGTGAAAAGGTTAAAATCAGTAAACTAACACACAATAATTCCTTTGTTTCAAATTTTTGTTGGAATTGAGGGGAACATGGCCACCAGGTTCAGTCACCTTCGCCGAAGCCCCAGGTTTCTCAACCAAGATAGAATGGATGAACCAGGACCAAGTACTAACAGAGCTACCCTTGAAAAAATATGCAACCAACACCGTACTCGGTCATCACAGCATCGACATGAAAATAAAGAAGGGAACGCAGGGGGAACAAGTTATTGTAAGATAGAATAATGTTCATTGTCGAATTTTTTTACTTACTGTGAACTTCTTCAAGCAGCTGGTAGTGGTGACTGGTAGCGCGGTATTGATATTGACTTGGTGTTGTAGATTATATGGAAGGGAGGTGATGCATGCATGTGAGGTGGTGATTCAAGTAGTGATTGTTTGAGATTGTACCAGTTGGTGGTTGTTGGAATGAGACATGGGAAAAGAGGAGATGTTTCTGTGGATGGAGACTGCATGGTGTTTATTGTATGGGAGATGGAAATATTACCTTGAAGCAAAGATGGTGCAAATAGGAGCAAAGATATTTTTTGTTATTGATTATCTCAAGGTGTAAATAATCACCATCAGCAGCTGCTCGAAGAAGTTCCCTCATTTTGTTTGATAATTTATCCATTTACTTTAATTTACTCATTATAATGTTGATATTGTGACAGATAATGAAATTAATGTTGATATTGGCACAAACAATGAAAGAGATAAGAAACGTCCACTTGAAATGGATAAATTTCTGGAGCATCACGTTAAGGACAGGGGAAAAAAGTAAGAAATGACCAGGAAGCATGACCAAGTAGGGGTAAGTTGAAAAAAGTAGATTAGAATTTAGATGTGTATGAAACATTTTTTCTTAACTTTGTTATACTGTCATTACGAAGTCGATATTATTTTACTTACTGGATTTGCACTTTTCGTATTTCACTTTATGCAACACTTCCACGCATAAGCCCCCGATTTATCGGGCAAGTTCAGCTTCAAGATGTGGAGGCCACAGAGGCATACCGAAATAAAAAAGGGGAAATCAGTTGTAATGTACCAAGTATGTCTCTGAGTATATTTATTTAGATTGGATACTCTTTCATATTTACATGGTACCGTCACTAGCAATAGATGCAGTTCAGTTTCTTATTAATAAGTATATAGTGGACAGAATCCTCCTTTGACATATCAAAATAGTTCTCTTTCCCTTTCAGTTTTAGGATTAATTAAAAATGAATATGGATTCTAGACTTTTGAGGTTGCGTTGATTATATAATTTCGTGTAATTTTTCATAAATAAAACTATTGTCTCACATGATAACCCCATGGTACATTTTTATTTGTAAATAGAGACGACGTCGCGCAAAAGTCAGCTACGTTCCTGACGGAAACACAGTGGGGGGCATTGTTATTGGTTCCACTAGAGATAACAATAACCACGAGTCAACAGATGACAGTAGCTCTGATGATGGGGAAAACTATGATATTTATGAGCAAGATAATGCAGAATCTATTTCCAAATATGTTGTAAATGAACAAAGACCAAGTACTATTGGTGCCTCGACATCAACAACTTCCACTTCCCGAGGTATAATCTTTGACCACATCAAAACTTCAAATTCTTTTTTTCACCGTCTTTATTTCTTTTCAAAGTATATGTACATATACCATCTCTTATGACTTATATCTTTTCAAGAAGATATTTTTCGTCGGGCCACTCAATTACCACTGCGTAAAAGTCCAAGATTCAGTCAACGTCCCCAACATGGAGAGCCATCAAATACACAAAATTCTATCGATATAGTCGTATTTGTCTTCCTATCTACATATATTTTTCGGTTTAATATATATCCATCTGTGTTTGAAGTTTTATTTTTGATAACCGAATGATTAGTTTCACTGACTGAATGTATGCCTCAATGTATACAGTAACAAATGACAATGTTGCTTCCAAATTAAATCTTCGTAGAAGCCCTCGACTTATGGGACAGGCTCAATCTCAACAGTCTCGGCATGCACAAATTCCAATATGTAAGTTGTTTTTTAACCTTTTTGAAACGGGCATATATAAATTTTTTGAAATGGGTGTATGGGCATATATGTTCAGAATGGCTAAGGTAATATTGGTGAATCTACATTTATCAATAATGTCTCTATGTTCTTTGGAATAATTGCTAGATAAATATAATAAAGTTGGTTCCCGAAAGATAGAATACCTATTAATAATTATTAGCATGATACTTATTAATAATTGTTAGCATGAACACTATTGCACTAAGTTTGATAACTTGGTATAAATTTTCAAAAACGTTTAGATTGGTTAGTTATTGTATGATGAAATATACGTGCAGCAAATCCACAAGGAGTTCAAGTTGGAAGAGGCAGGGGTCGTCCACTTCAATGTGTTGCAGGAAGATCCACATTCTTGAATTGTGCTAGAGGCATTACCTATAAAGTTGAATTCAAGAAGTTCCATATGCCACCGCCAAGCACATTTCCAAAGTGCCAAGCGTTGATTTTTTATTGTGAACCGAAAGGCTTTTGTTGTTTAGATAGGAAAGTTGTTTTACCGTTTGTTGTCCCACCGATTGAACTTTTGGAGTTGTGTACATTTTCGGAGGTACACACGATGCTGCAATCAATGTTTCTCATTAACGTCAATTGGGGTGAATTATGACAGGGAATTAGTTGATAATAGAGAAGGCGTGTATACATTTCGTGTTCAAGGTGATATCTACCATAAAATAGGCAGCCTTCTACCTCCTATGGTTGAAAATGAAACAGACCCTCCAAGAATAGTTCGTCCAAGATATATACAGATGTATATTTATGATACATATAATGAGATTGATTGGAGGATGGAAGAAGGTGGTGCTGATCTAAACAGGGAGGTGACGGAGAAGTTGAGGACAATTTTGGATACACATAATAGGTTCGTGCATGTAATCAGGCCGCTTGCACAACGAGAAGACATCCAAATATGTAAATTGGTCATAAAAGAACCTGCGACCGAGAAGCAGTACACTCTTCCAAGTGCTTCACAAGTCACCGCAATTGTAGCTGAAGGAGATGGGTCTAAAAAACCTGGAGAGCGAGACATTGTAGTCCGAACAACGGAAGGAAAGATGTTATTTATCAATGAAACATCGGGTTGTTATGATCCTCTCCAATATACGCTTTTGCTACCATATGGGAGTTATGGATGGGATCAGAATAGTATGGATGAAAACGGCAGACAGTTTACATGCCTCGAGTACTACTCTTACATGCTACAGGTATATATGATATTAATGTTTAACAACTACGCTTTACAAGAACTTACACATTATGTTCACAAAAATAATATAAATAATTTATATATTTTCTTCTACTATTGTTTGATAGATTCGAAGTGATGATGCGTCGCTTCTTCTTCGAGGTGGAAGGCTACTACAACAATATGTTGTGGATAATTGGGTGAAGATTGATTCGTCCAGACTTATATGGTTATGGGATCATCAAGATGAGATAAGAGCTGAATTACATCATGGTCTACAAGATGCACGAATAGCCGGCAAAACCAGTTCAAGTAAGTTAATAGATAATCACTTTATTTTTTGCCCCATATTGCCAATTAAGCCTAGCTACTTTCATTTTATTCTTCATTAAGCCCAGTGAAATGTTATAGGATAATAACAAACAATTAAAAGGAAAATACATGTTATAGGATAATGAAAAACCATTAAAAGGAAAGTACTTCCTTGAAATCTGAAATATGTTTTTTTTCTCTCTTCATGACAGAGAATCTTGGTCAAAGTAAAGTGCTTCCTTCCTCATACATGGGAATCCCCCGTGACATGTACCAGCGGTATCAGGATGCAATGGCACTGGTGCAAAAGTACGGTAAGCCCGATTTGTTCATTACAATGACTTGCAACCCACTCTGGGATGAAATCGTGTCCAACCTGGGGCCGGGACAATGTGCATCGGATAGACCCGATCTGACTACAAGGGTGTTCCGCGGAAAGCTAGAAGAGCTAAAGGTAGATCATTTTACCAAGTCAATATTTGGCAGAGTAGATTCCCATGTGCATGTTGTTGAGTTTCAAAAAAGGGGTCTTCCTCATGTTCATATGTTAATTATATTGAGGGACGAAGACAAATTACAAGGTCCTGATGATTATGACAAGATAGTGAGAGAAGAAATACCTAACCATGTGGAAGAGCCAAAACTACACGAGTGTGTGAAAAAGTGGATGATTCACGGTCCATGTGGTAGTAAGTGCAAGAGAGATGGTAAATGTAAGAGAAACTTTCCAAAAGAGTTTTCTGAGTGTACTGTGCAAGGAAAAGATGCATACCATGTTTAAGGTAAGACATTAGTGATGGACGATGCATACACAAGAGTGAACGTTTTGTAGTAGATAATAGGATTTTCGTTCCTTATAACCCTTGGTTATTATAAAAGTATATATGATTGTCACATAAACGTATAAATTTGTAGTAGTGTGGAGAGTGTTAAATATCTTTACAAGTATGTGTACAAGGGTCTAGATTATGTATCTTTTGGAGTGCAGCCAGTAGACCATGACGAGATAACATGGTATATTAATGCAAGATGGGTTTGTTCCCAAGAGGCAATGTGGAAGATCTTTATCTTTCCTCTTTACAAGGTCTATCCTTCGGTAGTGAGATTACAGATACACCTTCCCAACCAACAGAGCGTCAGGTACTATGATTACCTAACGTTAGATGAAATTTTGTCCGATGAAATGAATTTGAGAACAACTTTGACAAAATTATTTGTGACAAATGCTCGCGATCCTAGAGCAAGGGAGTTTTTATACCGTGAATTTCCTGAATGTTACTGTTGGGATACAAAAACAAAAGAGTGCAGAAGGAGACGAAGTACACATAAGGCGATAGGAATGTTTTATACAGTACCTTCATGTGCAGGAGAGGTGTGGTTCTTAAGGCACATTCTGAACCACGTTAGAGTTCCAACTTCTTTTGATGATCTATTGTTTGTTGATGGAGAGAGATGCCATACATTCAAGAGAGCTACCGAAAACCTGGGACTCTCAGAGAATGATCAGAGTGCGAGAGCGTATTTAGCTGAAGCAGCAACAGTCAAGATTTTGTCTGCTCTGAGAAGACAATTTGCCTCTATCTTACACTTTTTTAATCCGACGGGAGTGAGAGAATTATGGGATGAATTTTTCAACAGCATGGTTGAGGATTACTCGAGTTTAAGCAATACAAGATGGATATTCTTATCAGATCATCTTCTTCGTGAGTTGAATTTGATACTTAAACAACACGATAAAGATATATCAATGTATGATCTACCGCCGATTGTTGGAACATTGTGTGAGGAAGTTGAGATTTCGAGTCTAATTCAAGAGAAGTTGTCGATTCCTATATCCGACGAAGACCTTTCTCTTGTCCAAAAGTTGAATGAAGACCAGTCTAGGGCCTACGACACAATCATGGGAGCATCTAAGAGAAAGGAAAGTAAAATCTTCTTCATAGATGGTCCGGGAGGTACTGGGAAGACCTATATTTATCGTGCTATTCTAGCGACTATTAGGAAAAATGGTGGTATTGCATTAGCAACAGCCACGTCGGGAATTGCTGCTACTATGCTACCTGGTGGGAGGACAACACACTCAAGGTTTCAGCTTCCAATGACACCGACATCAACTTCAACGTGTCGTACGAAGAAGAAAACCGAGGAAGCTAAACTTTTGAGGCATGCTACCGTCCTTATATAGGATGAAGCTATGATGGCACATCGATACTCTTTGGAAGCATTTGATCGGACGATGAGAGATATCATAAGGATTGCTGAACCATTTGGTGGAAAGATTTTAATCATGGGAGGTGATTTCCGCCAGGTACTACCAGTGATTCCAAGGAGTACAAGGGGACAAAAAGTAGATGCATGTATTAGCAGGTCACATTTGTGGGAAAATGTACATGTTTTGCGTCTGAAGAAGAATATGCGTGCCGTCGAGGATGCATCTTATTATGAGTTTTTGATTCATGTTGGTGATGGGGATGAACCTTGCATTGCTAATGAGATGATAAAGGTTACGGAAGAGATGGACATACCATGGGTTAGTGATGCTTCTTTGTCCGAGCTTATAGATGCAACATTTCCAAACTTGGTGGAAAATGCCAGAGACAGATACTACATGGTCAATAGGGCATTGATCACACCACTGAACGAGTACGTCGAGAAGCTTAATGACCGAGTACATAGAATCTTTCCCAGAAAAGAGGTTTTATTCTACTCATTTGATTCTGTGGATGATGATACCCACGGTCTTTACCAACAAGAATATTTGAACAACATTGCTCCCGGGGGATCGCCATCACACATTTTAAAATTGAAGATCGGTGCGCCTATTATGTTGTTGCGGAATGTTGATGCAAAAAATGGTCTATGTAATGGTACAAGGTTAATAATCAAAGAATTCTTCCCAAACTGTATTGATGCTGTAATTATTAGTGGGAACTACATAGGTACACGAGTTTTTATTCACAGGATGCTACTGGAGCCACCTGAGAATCTGAAGCTCCCATATAATTTTAAACGTAAATAGTTTCCGATCCGTTTGTGTTTCGCCTTTACAGTCAACAAGGCGCAGGGGCAAACTATCGAAAACACGAGTATTTTTTTTTCCTGAGCATGTTTTCATCCATGGTCAACTGTATGTTGCTCTCTCGAGAGGAGTATCAAGTAGCAATACGAAAGTATTAGTGGCTAAAGGCACCATTGCAAAGAAGAATGGAACGTACACAAAAAATGTTGTGTATAAGGAAGTCTTTCTATCTTAGTAAAATATGAGTTACAAATACACATTCTTGATGTAAAAGGTCATTTATGATTGAAAAATTATTATTATTAAATGAAAAATCGAATTTCATTTGTGATTACTTTTGCACATTAATATGAAATGAGTTTTCACCACTTGGCGTTGACCAAGTGTTGACTTTCACCGTTAATAACGGCACGAAGACAACAAAATTACGAAATGAAAGTACCGGCAGGAGCATCGCGCATGCGTGCTATACTAGTGATGATAGTAATATTATTTATTTTTAAAATTGTTAAAGTCTGCGGGCATCTAACTTAAAATTAATTGGCAATAAGTGGAGAGATCCTTCCATATTATATTATATTTAAGTTAATTATGTGGAAACAATTAACGTGGGACTATTGTACTTCAACAAAAACATTTGGTGTCAAAATTAATGCTCCAAACTAAACTTAATTAGATATTTAGTATCCACATATCACTGTACTATTCGTGGATCGTGGTTGAGGATGCCGGTTTTTATTTTCTGCCTTCGACGACATTACATATTCTCTTTAATATGCGCCAAAGGTTTTCGACAAGGCTCAAATTGGTTATCCAAAAATGTTGGAATTTTTGAATAGAAATATGAATAGGTGTGTCAACTCACTTGAGTCTTTTCAACATTAGTGTCTAATCCCAAGGGATGTGACTCTCCACTAAGGGTTGTGACTCTTCATGAAAGGACTTTTCCAAGAGTCACCTCTAACCTATATAAACCCCACTCATTCTCCATTGCAAGTATGTTTTTTTAGAGTCATAAAACTAGTACTAGAAATTTAAGAGTTTGCATGTGTCTTCAAGAGTTTAAGAAGAGTTTGTACTACATCCATTCGCGTTCGTTGTTATCGAAGTGCTGCGAAAACCATCGAGGTATTGTTGAATGTTGGAGACATGTGCCACAACTGTAACATCATTTTATACAGGGCATCAAATGTCTTAAGCAAAGAGATTACTCGCCTCAATACACCCAAGTAAGTTTGTTTAAGTTTGTGATTGATCATCTTTTTCTATCCTTCTTTTATTGTTTTGTTATTGGTATTACAAAACATTATCTATCTCAGGGCAACCAGGCCTCTAGCTCCAGACCCCGCAAAAGTCCTAGACTGATCGAACAGGCTCAACGTCTGGAATTTTTGCGAGCAAAAAATGAAAAAGGTCAGTTTCTACCTTTTTCTTTCAGATCTATTTTCCAATATATATATATATATGTACTTACTATATGTGGTGTAAGACAATTAAAAGAGTATTTTTCACAAATGTATACATAGCAGCAAAGGGGAAACATGACTCCTGTTTCGGCATCCGTAAAAGCCCAAGGGTCATTAAACGAACTCAACAGCTGGAACATTCATAAGAACAAAGAAAGGGGAAGGAAGCAGATCGTCGTATATATGAAAAAATACGACAAACTTTTATGTCAGAGAATGATAGGGTATCTAAGTTGGAACAACGTCGTATGCGTGATGCAGAGAAGAGGAAATCATTGACTGAAGCGGAAAAAGAAATATACCGTGAACGTTGTCATAATGTTTACCATAAGCGGCAGCAAAAAATAGTTGAAGGTGAGATTTAATTGATCAACATCAGTATGCCTATATTTCCTTTATATTGTTTTACTTACTGTAATATAAAATTTTCATTTAACATAATAATAGACTAATGGTAAGTAGTGGCAAGTGTTGACATGTTAAAACGTTATTATGTCAATTTTTTGTACTATTTAACATTTTTCTAATCGCATTTTTGGCATTAGATTTACAGCGCAATGAGATTCCTATAATTAACCTCCATAGAAGCCCACGGTTGATAGATCTGGCTCAACGTCAAGAATCATTAAATCCAAAGAGTCAAAATTCAAATTTAAACTACAGTGGCACAGGTAAGCTTACCCTTAATGATACTTTTATTGCACAGTAGATATCTTCATCATTTTCTGTTTTAGTGATATTCCTATAAAATTAATTAAACTTTATACTTAGGAGGCTACTTAAAAACAGTAACGAGTGTGGTGAAAAGGTTAAAATCAGTAAACTAACACACAATAATTCCTTTGTTTCAAATTTTTGTAGGAATTGAGGGGAACATGGCCACCAGGTTCAGTCACCTTCGCCGAAGCCCCAGGTTTCTCAACCAAGATAGAATGGATGAACCAGGACCAAGTATTAACAGAGCTACCCTTGAAAAAATATGCAACCAACACCGTACTCGGTCATCACATCATCGACATGAAAATAAATAAGGGAACGCAAGGGGAACAAGTTATTGTAAGATAGAATAATGTTCATTGTCGATTTTTTTTTACTTATTGTGAACTTCTTCAAGCAGCTGGTAGTGGTGACTGGTAGCGCGGTATTGCTATTGACTTGGTGTTGTAGATTGTAAGGAAGGGAGGTGATGCATGCATGTGAGGTGGTGATGCAAGTAGTGATTGTTTGAGATTGTACCAGTTGGTGGTTGTTGGAATGAGACATGGGAAAAGAGGAGATGTTGATGTGGATGGAGACTGCATGGTGTTTATTGTATGGGAGATGGGAATATTACCTTGAAGCAAAGATGGTGCAAAGAGGAGCAAAGATATTTTTTGTTATTGATTATCTCAAGGTGTAAATAATCACCATCAGCAGCTGCTCGAAGAAGTTCCCTCATTTTGTTTGATAATTTATCCATTTGCTTTAATTTACTCATTATAATGTTGATATTGTGACAGATAATGAAATTAATGTTGATATTGGCACAAAAAGTGAAAGAGATAAGAAACGTCCACTTGAAATGGATAAATTTCTGGAGCATCACGTTAAGGACAGGGGAAAAGAGTAAGAAATGACCAGGAAGCAGGACCAAGTAGGGGTAAGTTGAAAAAAGTAGATTAGAATTTAGATGTGTATGAAACATTTTTTCCTAAATTTGTTATACTGTCATTACGAAGTCGATATTATTTTACTTACTGTATTTGCACTTTTCGTATTTCACTTTATGCAACACTTCCACGCATAAGCCCCCGATTTATCGGGCAAGTTCAGCTTCAAGATGTGGAGGCCACAGAGGCATACCGAAATAAAAAGGGGAAATCAGTTGTAATGTACCAAGTATGTCTCTGAGTATATTTATTTAGATTGGATACTCTTTCATATTTACATGGTACCGTCACTAGCAATAGATGCAGTTCAGTTTTTTACTAAGAAGTATATAGTGGACATAATCCTCCTTTGACATATCAAAATAGTTTTCTTTCCCTTTCAGTTTTAGGATTAATTTTAAAATGAATATGGATTCTAGACTTTTAAGGTTGCGTTGATTATATAATTTCGTGTAATTTTTCATAACTAAAACTATTGTCTCACATGATAACCCCATGGTACATTTTTATTTGTAAATAGAGACGACGTCGCGCAAACGTCACCTACGTTCCTGACGGAAACACAGTGGGGGGGAATTGTTATTGGTTCCACTAGAGATAACAATAACCACGAGTCAACAGATGACAGTATCTTTGATGATGGGGAAAACTATGATATTTATGAGCAAGATAATGCAGAAGCTATTTCCAAAAATGTTGTAAATGAACTAAGACCAAGTACTATTGTTTCCTCGACATCGATAACTTCCACTTCCCGAGGTATAATCTTTGACCACATCAAAACTTCAAATCCTTTTTTTCACCGTCTTTAATTCTTTTCAAAGTATATGTACATATACCATCTCTTATGACTTATATCTTTCCAAGAAGATATTTTTCGTCGGGCCACAAAATTACCACTGCGTAGAAGTCCAAGATTCAGTGAACGTCCCCAACATGGAGAGCCATCACATACACAAAATTCTATCGGTATAGTCGTATTTGTATTGCTATCTACATATCTTTTTCGGTTTAATATATATCCATCTATGTTTGTAGTTTTATTTTTGATAACCGAATGATTAGTTTCACTGACTGAATGTATGCCACAATGTATGCAGTAACAAATGACAATGTTGCTTCCAAATTAAATCTTCGTAGAAGACCTCGACTTATGGGACAGGCTCAATCTCAACAGTCTCAGCATGCAAAAATTCCAATATGTAAGTTGTTTTTTAACCTTTTTGAAACGGGCATATATAAATTTTTTGAAATGGGTGTATGGGCATATATGTTCAGAATGACTAAGGTAATATTGGTGAATCTACATTTATCAATAATGTCTCTATGTTCTTTGGAATAATTGCTAGATAAATATAATAAAGTTGGTTCCCGAAAGATAGAATACCTATTAATAATTATTAGCATGATACTTATTAATAATTGTTAGCATGAACACTACTGCACTAAGTTTGATAACTTGGTATAAATTTTCAAAAACGTTTAGATTGGTTAGTTATTGTATGATGAAATATACGTGCAGCAAATCCACAAGGAGTTCAAGTTGGAAGAGGCAGGGGTCGTCCACTTCAATGTGTTGCAGGAAGATCCACATTCTTGAATTGTGCTAGAGGCATTACCTATAAAGTTGAATTCAAGAAGTTCCATATGCCACCGCCAAGCACATTTCCAAAGTGCCAAGCGTTGATTTTTTATTGTGAACCGAAAGGCTTTTGTTGTTTAGATAGGAAAGTTGTTTTACCGTTTGTTGTCCCACCGATTGAACTTTTGGAGTTGTGTACATTTTCGGAGGTACACACGATGCTGCAATCAGTGTTTCTCATTAACGTCAATTGGGGTGAATTATGACAGGGAATTAGTTGATAATAGAGAAGGCGTGTATACATTTCGTGTTCAAGGTGATATCTACCATAAAATAGGCAGCCTTCTACCTCCTATGGTTGAAAATGAAACAGACCCTCCAAGAATAGTTCGTCCAAGATATATACAGATGTATATTTATGATACATATAATGAGATTGATTGGAGGATGGAAGAAGGTGGTGCTGATCTAAACAGGGAGGTGACAGAGAAGTTGAGGACAATTTTGGATACACATAATAGGTTCGTGCATGTAATCAGGCCGCTTGCACAACGAGAAGACATCCAAATATGTAAATTGGTAATAAAAGAACCTGCGACCAAGAAGCAGTACACGCTTCCAAGTGCTTCACAAGTCACCGCAATTGTAGCTGAAGGAGATGGGTCTAAAAAACCTGGAGAGCGAGACATTGTAGTCCGAACAACGGAAGGAAAGATGTTATTTATCAATGAAACATCGGGTTGTTATGATCCTCTCCAATATACGCTTTTGCTACCATATGGGAGTTATGGATGGGATCAGAATAGTATGGATGAAAACGGCATACATTTTACATGCCTCGAGTACTACTCTTACATGCTACAGGTATATATGATATTAATGTTTAACAACTACGCTTTACAAGAACTTACACATTATGTTGACAAAAATAATATAAATAATTTATATATTTTCTTCTACTATTGTTTGATAGATTCGAAGTGATGATGCGTCGCTTCTTCTTCGAGGTGGAAGGCTACTACAACAATATGTTGTGGATAATTGGGTGAAGATTGATTCGTCCAGACTTATATGGTTATGGGATCATCAAGATGAGATAAGAGCTGAATTATATCATGGTCTACAAGATGCACGAATAGCCGGCAAAACCATTTCAAGTAAGTTAATAGATAATCACTTTCTTTTTTGCCCCATATTGCCAATTAAGCCTAGATACTTTCATTTTATTCTTCATTAAGCCCAGTGAAATGTTATAGGATAATAACAAACAATTAAAAGGAAAATACATGTTATAGGATAATGAAAAACCATTAAAAGGAAAGTACTTCCTTGAAATCTGAAATATGTTTTTTTTCTCTCTTCATGACAGAGAATCTTGGTCAAAGTAAAGTGCTTCCTTCCTCATACATGGGAAGCCCCCGTGACATGTACCAGCGGTATCAGGATGCAATGGCACTGTGCAAAAGTACCAGAAGCCCGATTTGTTCATTACAATGACTTGCAACCCACTCTGGGATGAAATCGTGTCCAACCTGGGGCCGGGACAATGTGCATCGGATAGACCCGATCTTCCTACAAGGGTGTTCCGCGCAAAGCTAGAAGAGCTAAAGGTAGATCATTTTACCAAGTCAATATTTGGCAGAGTAGAGTCCCATGTGCATGTTGTTGAGTTTCAAAAAATGGGTCTTCCTCATGTTCATATGTTAATTATATTGAGGGACGAAGACAAATTACAAGGTCCCGATGATTATGACAAGATAGTGAGAGAAGAAATACCTAACCATGTGGAAGAGCCAGAACTACACGAGTGTGTGAAAAAGTGGATGATTCACGGTCCATGTGGTAGTAAGTTCAATAGAGATGGTAAATGTAAGAGAAACTTTCCAAAAGAGTTTTCTGAGTGTACTGTGCAAGGAAAAGATGCATACCCTGTTTACAGAAGACGTAGTGATGGACGATGCATACACAAGAGTGAACGTTTTGTAGTAGATAATAGGATTTTCGTTCCTTATAACCCTTGGTTATTACAAAAGTATATATGATTGTCACATAAACGTATAAATTTGTAGTAGTGTGGAGAGTGTTAAATATCTTTACAAGTATGTGTACAAGGGTCTAGATTATGTATCTTTTGGAGTGCAGCCAGTAGACCATGACGAGATAACATGGTATATTAATGCAAGATGGGTTTGTTCCCAAGAGGCAATGTGGAAGATCTTTATCTTTCCTCTTTACAAGGTCTATCCTTCGGTAGTGAGATTACAGATACACCTTCCCAACCAACAGAGCGTCAGGTACAATGATTACCTAACGTTAGATGAAATTTTGTCCGATGAAATGAATTTGAGAACAACTTTGAAAAAATTATTTGTGACAAATGCTCGCGATCCTAGAGCAAGGGAGTTTTTATACCGTGAATTTCCTGAATGTTACTGTTGGGATACAAAAAAAAAAGAGTGCAGAAGGAGACGAAGTACACATAAGGCGATAGGAATGTTTTATACAAGACACCTTCATGTGCAGGAGAGGTGTGGTTCTTAAGGCACATTCTGAACCACGTTAGAGTTCCAACTTCTTTTGATGATCTATTTTTTGTTGATGGAGAGATATTCCGTACATTCAAGAGAGCTACCGAAAAACTGGGACTCTCAGAGAATGATCAGAGTGCGAGAGCGTATTTAGCTGAAGCAACAACAGTCAAGATTTTGTCTGCTCTGAGAAGACAATTTGCCTCTATCTTACACTTTTTTAATCCGACGGGAGTGAGAGAATTATGGGATGAATTTTTCAACAGCATGGTTGAGGATTACTCGAGTTTAAGCAATACAAGATGGATATTCTTATCAGATCATCTTCTTCGTGAGTTGAATTTGATACTTAAACAACACGATAAAGATATATCCATGTATGATCTACCGCCGATTGTTGGAACATTGAGTGAGGAAGTTGAGATTTCGAGTCTGATTCAAGAGAAGTTGTCGATTCCTATATCCGACGAAGACCTTTCTCCTGTCCAAAAGTTGAATGAAGACCAGTCCAGGGCCTACGACACAATCATGGGAGCATCTAAGAGAAAGGAAAGTAAAATCTTCTTCATAGATGGTCCGGGAGGTACTGGGAAGACCTATCTTTATCGTGCTATTCTAGCGACTGTTAGGAAAAATGGTGGTATTGCATTAGCAACAGCCACGTCGGGAATTGCTGCTACTATGCTACCTGGTGGGAGGACAACACACTCAAGGTTTCAGCTTCCAATGACACCGACATCAACTTTAACGTGTCGTACGAAGAAGCAAACCGAGGAAGCTAAACTTTTGAGGCATGCTACCGTCCTTATATAGGATGAAGCTATGATGGCACATCGATACTCTTTGGAAGCATTTGATCGGACGATGAGAGATATCATAAGGATTGCTGAACCATTTGGTGGAAAGATTTTAATCATGGGAGGTGATTTCCGCAGTGTACTACCAAGGATTCCAAGGAGTACAAGGGGACAAAAAGTAGATGCATGTATTAGCAGTCACATTTGTGGGAAAATGTACATGTTTTTATGTCTCGAAGAAGAATATGCATGCCGTCGAGGATGCATCTTATTATGAGTTTTTGATTCATGTGGTGATTTTTTTGGGATGAACCTTGCATTGCTAATGAGATGATAAAGGTTACAGAAGATATGGACATACCATGGGTTAGTGATGCTTATTTTTCCGAGCTTATAGATGCAACATTTCCAAACTTGGTGTAAAATGCCAGAGACAGATACTACATGGTCAATAGGGCATTGATCACACCACTGAACGAGTACGTCGAGAAGCTTAATGACCGAGTACATAGAATCTTTCCCAGAAAAGAGGTTTTATTCTACTCATTTGATTCTGTGGATGATGATACCCACGGTCTTTACCAACAAGAATATTTGAACAACATTGCTCCCGGGGGATCGCCATCACACATTTTAAAATTGAAGATCGGTGCGCCTATTATGTTGTTGCGGAATGTTGATGCAAAAAATGGTCTATGTAATGGTACAAGGTTAATAATCAAAGAATTCTTCCCAAACTGTATTGATGCTGTAATTATTAGTGGGAACTACATAGGTACACGAGTTTTTATTCACAGGATGCTACTGGAGCCACCTGAGAATCTGAAGCTCCCATACAATTTTAAACGTAAACAGTTTCCGATCCATTTGTGTTTCGCCTTTACAGTCAACAAGGCGCAGGGGCAAACGATCGAAAACACGAGTATTTTTTTTTCCTGAGCATGTTTTCAGCCATGGTCAACTGTATGTTGCTCTCTCGAGAGGAGTATCAAGTAGCAATACGAAAGTATTAGTGGCTAAAGGCACCATTGCAAAGAAGAATGGAACGTACACAAAAAATGTTGTGTATTAGGAAGTCTTTCTATCTTAGTAAAATATGAGTTACAAATACACATTCTTGATGTAAAAGGTCATTTATGATTGAAAAATTATTATTATTAAATGAAAAATCGAATTTCATTTGTGATTACTTTGCACATTAATATGAAATGAGTTTTCACCACTTGGCGTTGACCAAGTGTTGACTTTCACCGTTAATTACAAAGACGAAGACAACAAAAATTACGAAATGAAAGTACCTAAAGCATATCGCGCATGATGCGTGCTATACTAGTGATGATAGTAATATTATTTATTTTTAAAATTGTTAAAGTCTGCGGGCATCTAACTTAAAATTAATTGGCAATAAGTGGAGAGATCCTTCCATATTATATTATATTTAAGTTAATTATGTGGAAACAATTAACGTGGGACTATTGTACTTCAACAAAAACATTTGGTGTCAAAATTAATGCTCCAAACTAAACTTAATTAGATATTTAGTATCCACATATCACTGTACTATTCGTGGATCGTGGTTGAGGATGCCGGTTTTTATTTTCTGCCTTCGACGACATTACATATTCTCTTTAATATGCGTCAGTGCTTCGCACAGGCTCAAATTGGTTATCCAAAAATGTTGGAATTTTTGAATAGAAATATGAATAGGTGTGTCAACTCACTTGAGTCTTTTCAACATTAGTGTCTAATCCCAAGGGATGTGACTCTCCACTAAGGGTTGTGACTCTTCATGAAAGGACTTTTCCAAGAGTCACCTCTAACCTATATAAACCCCACTCATTCTCCATTGCAAGTATGTTTTTTTAGAGTCATAAAACTAGTACTAGAAATTTAAGAGTTTGCATGTGTCTTCAAGAGTTTAAGAAGAGTTTGTACTACATCCATTCGCGTTCGTTGTTATCGAAGTGCTGCGAAAACCATCGAGGTATTGTTGAATGTTGGAGACATGTGCCGCTAAATCTGTAACATCATTTTATACAGGGCATCAAATGTCTTAAGCAAAGAGATTACTCGCCTCAATACACCCAAGTAAGTTTGTTTAAGTTTGTGATTGATCATCTTTTTCTATCCTTCTTTTATTGTTTTGTTATTGGTATTACAAAACATTATCTATCTCAGGGAAACCAGGCCTCTAGCTCCAGACCCCGCAAAAGTCCTAGACTGATCGAACAGGCTCAACGTCTGGAATTTTTGCGAGCAAAAAATGAAAAAGGTCAGTTTCTACCTTTTTCTTTCAGAGCTATTTTCCAATATATATATATATATGTACTTACTATATGTGGTGTAAGACAATTAAAAGAGTATTTTTCACAAATGTATACATAGCAGCAAAGGGAAACATGACTGTTTCAAGCATCCGTAAAAGCCCAAGGGTCATTAAACGAACTCAACAGCTGGAACATTCATAAGAACAAAGAAAGGGGAAGGAAGCATATCGTCGTATATATGAAAAAATACGACAAACTTTTATGTCAGAGAATGATAGGGTATCTAAGTTGGAACAACGTCGTATGCGTGATGCAGAGAAGAGGAAATCATTGACTGAAGCGGAAAAAGAAATATACCGTGAACGTTGTCATAATGTTTACCATAAGCGGCAGCAAAAAATAGTTGAAGGTGAGATTTAATTGATCAACATCAGTATGCCTATATTTCCTTTATATTGTTTTACTTACTGTAATATAAAATTTTCATTTAACATAATAATAGACTAATGGTAAGTAGTGGCAAGTGTTGACATGTTAAAACGTTATTATGTCAATGTTTTGTACTATTTAACATTTTTCTAATCGCATTTTTGGCATTAGATTTACAGCGCAATGAGATTCCTATAATTAACCTCCATAGAAGCCCACGGTTGATAGATCCGGCTCAACGTCAAGAATCATTAAATCCAAAGAGTCAAAATTCAAATTTAAACTACAGTGGCACAGGTAAGCTTACCCTTAATGATACTTTTATTGCACAGTAGATATCTTCATCATTTTCTGTTTTAGTGGTATTCCTATAAAATTAATTATACTTTATACTTAGGAGGCTACTTAAAAACAGTAACGAGTGTGGTGAAAAGGTTAAAATCATTAAACTAACACACAATAATTCCTTTGTTTCAAATTTTTGTAGGAATTGAGGGGAACATGGCCACCAGGTTCAGTCACCTTCGCCGAAGCCCCAGGTTTCTCAACCAAGATAGAATGGATGAACCAGGACCAAGTACTAACAGAGCTACCCTTGAAACAATATGCAACCAACACCGTACTCGGTCATCACATCATCGACATGAAAATAAATAAGGGAACGCAAGGGGAACAAGTTATTGTAAGATAGAATAATGTTCATTGTCGAATTTTTTTTACTTATTGTGAACTTCTTCAAACATCTGGTAGTGGTGACTGGTAGCGCGGTATTGCTATTGACTTGGTGTTGTAGATTGTATGGAAGGGAGGTGATGCATGCATGTGAGGTGGTGATGCAAGTAGTGATTGTTTGAGATTGTACCAGTTGGTGGTTGTTGGAATGAGACATGGGAAAAGAGGAGATGTTGATGTGGATGGAGATTGCATGGTGTTTATTGTATGGGAGATGGGAATATTACCTTGAAGCAAAGATGGTGCAAAGAGGAGCAAAGATATTTTTTGTTATTGATTATCTCAAGGTGTAAATAATCACCATCTGCAGCTGCTCGAAGAAGTTCCCTCATTTTGTTTGATAATTTATCCATTTGCTTTAATTTACTCATTATAATGTTGATATTGTGACAGATAATGAAATTAATGTTGATATTGGCACAAAAAGTGAAAGAGATAAGAAACGTCCACTTGAAATGGATAAATTTCTGGAGCATCACGTTAAGGACGGGGGAAAAGAGTAAGAAATGACCAGGAAGGTGACCAAGTAGGGGTAAGTTGAAAAAAGTAGATTAGAATTTAGATGTGTATGAAACATTTTTTCCTAAATTTGTTATACTGTCATTACGAAGTCGATATTATTTTACTTACTGTATTTGCACTTTTCGTATTTCATTTTATGCAACACTTCCACGCATAGGCCCCCGATTTATCGGGCAAGTTCAGCTTCAAGATGTGGAGGCCACAGAGGCATACCGAAATAAAAAGGGGAAATCAGTTGTAATGTACCAAGTATGTCTCTGAGTATATTTATTTAGATTGGATACTCTTTCATATTTACATGGTACCGTCACTAGCAATAGATGCAGTTCAGTTTTTTACTAAGAAGTATATAGTGGACATAATCCTCCTTTGACATATCAAAATAGTTTTCTTTCCCTTTCAGTTTTAGGATTAATTTTAAAATGAATATGGATTCTAGACTTTTAAGGTTGCGTTGATTATATAATTTCGTGTAATTTTTCATAACTAAAACTATTGTCTCACATGATAACCCCATGGTACATTTTTATTTGTAAATAGAGACGACGTCGCGCAAACGTCACCTACGTTCCTGACGGAAACACAGTGGGGGGGAATTGTTATTGGTTCCACTAGAGATAACAATAACCACGAGTCAACAGATGACAGTATCTCTGATGATGGGGAAAACTATGATATTTATGAGCAAGATAATGTAGAAGCTATTTCCAAAAATGTTGTAAATGAACTAAGACCAAGTACTATTGTTTCCTCGACATCGACAACTTCCACTTCCCGAGGTATAATCTTTGACCACATCAAAACTTCAAATCCTTTTTTTCACCGTCTTTAATTCTTTTCAAAGTATATGTACATATACCATCTCTTATGACTTATATCTTTCCAAGAAGATATTTTTCGTCGGGCCACTCAATTACCACTGCGTAGAAGTCCAAGATTCAGTGAACGTCCCCAACATGGAGAGCCATCACATACACAAAATTCTATCGGTATAGTCGTATTTTTATTGCTATCTACATATCTTTTTCGGTTTAATATATATCCATCTGTGTTTGTAGTTTTATTTTTGATAACCGAATGATTAGTTTCACTGACTGAATGTATGCCTCAATGTATGCAGTAACAAATGACAATGTTGCTTCCAAATTAAATCTTCGTAGAAGACCTCGACTTATGGGACAGGCTCAATCTCAACAGTCTCAGCATGCAAAAATTCCAATATGTAAGTTGTTTTTTAACCTTTTTGAAACGGGTATATATAATTTTTTTGAAATGGGTGTATGGGCATATATGTTCAGAATGGCTAAGGTAATATTGGTGAATCTACATTTATCAATAATGTCTCTATGTTCTTTTGAATAATTGCTAGATAAATATAAGAAAGTTGGTTCCTGAAAGATAGAATACCTATTAATAATTGTTAGCATGATACTTATTAATAATTGTTAGCATGAACACTATTGCACTAAGTTTAATAACTTGGTATACATTTTCAAAAACGTTTAGATTGGTTAGTTATTGTATGATGAAATATACGTGCAACAAATCCACAAGGAGTTCAAGTTGGAAGAGGCAGGGGTCGTCCACTTCAAAGTGTTGCAGGAAGATCCACATTCTTGAATTGTGCCAGAGGCATTACCTATAAAGTTGGATTCAAGAAGTTCCATATGCCACCACCAAGCACATTTCCAAAGTGCCAAGCGTTTATTTTTTATCGTGAACCGAAAGGCTTTTGTTGTTTAGATGGGAAAGTTGTTTTACCGATTGTTGTCCCACCGATTGAACTTTTGGAGTTGTATGATGATCAAACGAAAGTAGGGGTATATTTTCGGAGGTACATACGATGCTACAATCAGTGTTTCTTATTAACGTCAATTGGGGTAAATTATGACAGGGAATTAGTTGATAATAGAGAAGGCGTGTATACATTTCGTGTTCAAGGTGATATCTACCATAAAATAGGCAGTCTTCTACCTCATGTGGTTGAAAATGAAACAGACCCTCCAAGAACAGTTCGTCCAAGATATATACAGATGTATATTTATGATACAGATAATGAGATTGATTGGAGGATGGAAGAAGGTGGTGCTGATCTAAACAGGGAGGTGACGGAGAAGTTGAGGAAAATTTTGGATACACATAATAGGTTCGTGCATGTAATCAGGCTGCTTGCACAACGAGAAGACATACAAATATGTAAATTGGTCATTAAAGAACAACCGGAGACCGAGAAGCAGTACACACTTCCAAGTTATTTACAAGTCGCCGCAATTGTAGCTGAAGGAGATGGGTTTGAAAAACCTGGAGAGCGAGACATTGTAGTCCGAACAACGGATGGAAAGCTGTTATTTATCAATGAAACATTGGGTTGTTATGATCCTATCCAATATCCACTTTTGCTACCATATGGGAGTTATGGATGGGATCAGAATAATATGGATGAAAACGGCAGACAGTTTACATGCCTCGAGTACGACTCTTACATGGTACAGGTATATATGATATAAATGTTTAACAACTACGCTTTACAATTGAACTTACACATCATGTTGACAAAAATAATATAAATAATTTATATATTTTCTGCTACTATTGTTTGATAGATTCGAAGTGATGATACGTCGCTTCTTCTTCGAGGTGGAAGGCTATTACAACAATATGTTGTGGATAATTGGGTGAAGATTGATTCGTCCAAACTTATATGGTTATGGGATCATCAAGATGAGATAAGAGATGAATTACATCATGGTCTACAAGATGCACGAATAGCCGGCGAAACCAGCTCAAGTAAGTTAATAGATAATCACTTTATTTTTTTCCCCATTTCCAATTAAGCCTAGCTACTTTCATTTTACTCTTCATTAAGCCCAGTGAAATGTTATAGGATAATAACAAACAATTAAAAGGAAAATACATGTTATAGGAAAATGACAAACCATTAAAAGGAAAGTACTTACTTGAAATCTGAAATATGTTTTTTTTCTCTCTTCATGATAGAGAATCTTGGTCAAAGGAAAGTGCTTCCTTCCTCATACATGGGAAACCCCCATGACATGTACCAGCGGTATCAGGATGCAATGGCACTGGTGCAAAAGTACGGTAAGCCCGATTTGTTCATTACAATGACTTGAAACCCACTATGGGATGAAATCGTGTCCAACCTGGGGCCGGGACAATGTGCATCGGATAGACCCGATCTGACTACAAGGGTGTTCCGCGCAAAGCTAGAAGATCTAAAGGTATATCTTTTTACCAAGTCAATATTTGGCAGAGTAGCGGCCCATGTGCATGTTGTTTAGTTTCAAAAAAGGGGTCTTCCTCATGTTCATATGTTAATTATATTGAGGGACGAAGACAAATTACAAGGTCCCGATGATTATGACAAGATAGTGAGAGAAGAAATACCTAACCCTGAGGAAGATCCAGAACTACACGAGTCTGTGAAAAAGTGGATGAGTCACGGTCCATGTGGTAGTAAGTTCATGAGAGATGGTAAATGTAAGAGAAACTTTCCAAAAGAGTTTTCTGAGTGTACTGTGCAAGGAAAAGATGCATACCCTGTTTACAGAAGACGTAATGATGGACGACGCATGCACAAGAGTGAAAATTTTGTAGTAGATAATAGGATTGTCGTGCCTTATAACCCTTGGTTATTACAAAAGTATGATTATCACATAAACATAGAAATTTGTAGCAGTGTGGCGCCTCGAGTACTACTCTTACATGCTACATGTATATATGATATAAATTTTTAACAACTACGCTTTACAATTGAACTTACACATTATGTTGACAAAAATAATATAAATAATTTATATATTTTCTTCTACCATTGTTTGATAGATTGGAAGTGATGATGCGTCGCTTCTTCTTCGAGGTGGAAGGCTACTAAAACAATATGTTTTGGATAATTGGGTGAAGATTGATTCGTCCAGACTTATATGGTTATGGGATCATCAAGATGAGATAAGAGATGAATTACATCATGATCTACAAGATGCACGAATAGCTCAAGTAAACCAGTTCAAGTAAGTTAATAGATAATCACTTTCTTTTTTCCCCATTGCCAATTAAGCCTAGATACTTTCATTTTATTCTTCATTAAGTGGAGTTGAAATGTTATAGGATAATAACAAACAATTAAAAGGAAAATACATGTTATAGGATAATGAAAAACCATTAAAAGGAAAGTACTTCCTTGAAATCTGAAATATGTTTTTTTTCTCTCTTCATGACAGAGAATCTTGGTCAAAGGAAAGTGCTTCCTTCCTCATACATGGGAAGCCCCCGTGACATGTACCAGCGGTATCAGGATGTAATGGCACTGGTGCAAAATTACGGTAAGCTCGATTTGTTCATTACAATGACTTGAAACCCACTCTGGGATGAAATCATGTCCAACCTGGGGCAGGGGCAATATGCATCGGATAGACCCGATCTGACTACAAGGGTGTTCTGCGCAAAGCTAGAAGAGCTAAATGTAGATCTTTTAACCAAGTCAATATTTTGCAGAGTAGCTTCCCATGTGCATGTTTTTGAGTTTCAAAAAAGGGGTCTTCCTCATGTTCATATGTTAATTATATTGAGGGACGAAGACAAATTACAAGGTCCCGATGATTATGACAAGATAGTGAGAGCAGAAATACCTAACCCTGAGGAAGATCCAGAACTACACGAGTGTGTGAAAAAGTGGATGATTCACGGTCCATGTGGTAGTAAGTGCATGAGAGATGGTAAATGTAAGATAAACTTTCCAAAAGAGTTTTTTGAGTATATTGTGCAAGGAAAAGATACATACCCTGTTTACAGAAGACGTAACGATGGACGACGCATATACAAGAGTGAACGTTTTGTAGTAGATAATAGGATTGTCGTGCCTTATAACCCTTGGTTATTACAAAAGTATGATTGTCACATAAACTTAGAAATTTGTAGTAGTGTGGCGCCTCGAGTACTACTCTTACATGATACAGGTATATATGATATAAATGTTTAACAACTACGCTTTACAATTGAACTTACACATTATGTTGACAAAAATAATATAAATAATTTATATATTTTCTGCTACTATTGTTTGATAGATTGGAAGTGATGATGCGTCGCTTCTTCTTCGAGGTGGAAGGCTTCTACAACAATATGTTGTGGATAATTGGGTGAAGATTGATTCGTCCAGACTTATATGGTTATGGGATCATCAAGATGAGATAAGAGCTAAATTACATCATGGTCTACAAGATGCAAGAATAGCCAGCGAAACCAGTTCAAGTAAGTTAATAGATAATCACTTTCTTTTTTGCCCCATTGCCAATTAAGCCTAGCTACTTTCATTTTATTCTTCATTAAGCCCAGTGAAATGTTATAGGATAATAACAAACAATTAAAAGGAAAATACATGTTATAGGATAATGACAAACCATTAAAAGGAAAGTACTTCCTTGAAATCTGAGATATGTTTTTTCTCTCTCTTCATGACAGAGAATCTTGGTCAAAGGAAAGTGCTTCCTTCCTCATACATGGGAATCCCCCGTGACATTTACCAGCGGTATCAGGATGCAATGGCACTGGTGCAAAAGTACGGTAAGCCCGATTTGTTCATTACAATGACTTGCAACCCACTCTGGGATGAAATCGTGTCCAACCTGGGGCCGGGACAATGCGCATCGAATAGACCTGATCTGAATAGTATGGATGAAAATGGCAGACAGTTTACATGCCTCGAGTACTACTCTTACATTCTACAGGTATATATGATATAAATGTTTAACAACTACGCTTTACAATTGAACTTACACATTATGTTGACAAAAATAATATAAATAATTTATATATTTCCTGCTACTATTGTTTGATAGATTCGAAGTGATGATGCGTCGCTTCTTCTTCGAGGTGGAAGGCTACTACAATAATATGTTGTGGATAATTGGGTGAAGATTGATTCATCCAGACTTATATGGTTTTGGGATCATCAAGATGAGATAAGAGCTGAATTACATCATGGTCTACAAGATGCACGAATAGCCGGCGAAACCAGTTCAAGTAAGTTAATAGATAATCAATTTCTTTTTTGCCCCATTGCCAATTAAGCCTAGATACTTTCATTTTATTCTTCATTAAGCCCAGTGAAATGTTATAGGATAATAACAAACAATTAAAAGGAAAATACATGTTATAGGATAATGACAAACCATTAAAAGGAAAGTACTTCCTTGAAATCTGAGATATGTTTTTTTTTCTCTCTTCATGACAGAGAATCTTGGTCAAAGGAAAGTGCTTCCTTCCTCATACATGGGAAGCCCCCGTGACATGTACCAGCGGTATCAGGATGCAATGGCACTGGTGCAAAAGTACGGTAAGCCCGATTTGTTCATTACAATGACTTGCAACCCACTCTAGGATGAAATCGTGTCCAACTCCGGGGCCGGACAATGCGCATAACCTTGAGGAAGAGACTACAAGGATGAAATGGCGATCTATGTGGTAGTAAGTGCATGAGAGATTACATGCCTCGAGTACTACTCTTACATGCTACAGGTATATATGATATAAATGTTTAACAACTACGCTTTACAATTGAACTTACACATTATGTTGACAAAAATAATATAAATAATTTATATATTTCCTGCTACTATTGTTTGATAGATTCGAAGTGATGATGCGTCGCTTATTCTTCGAGGTGGAAGGCTACTACAACAATATGTTGTGGATAATTGGTTGAAGATTGATTCATCCAGACTTATATGGATTTGGGATCATCAAGATGAGATAAGAGCTGAATTACATCATGGTCTACAAGATGCACGAATAGCCGGCGAAACCAGTTCAAGTAAGTTAATAGATAATCACTTTCTTTTTTGCCCCATTGCAAATTAAGCCTAGATACTTTCATTTTATTCTTCATTAAGACCAGTGAAATGTTATAGGATAATAACAAACAATTAAAAGGAAAATACATGTTATAGGATAATGAAAAACCATTAAAGGGAAAGTACTTCCTTGAAATCTGAAATATGTTTTTTTCTCTCTTCATGACAGAGAATCTTGGTCAAAGGAAAGTGCTTCCTTCCTCATCCATGGGAAGCCCCCGTGACATGTACCAGCGGTATCAGGATGCAATGGCACTGGTGCGAAAGTACGGAAAGCCCGATTTGTTCATTACAATGACTTGCAACCCACTATGGGATGAAATCGTGTCCAACCTGGGGCCGGGACAATGTGCATCGGATAGACCCGATCTGACTACAAGGGTGTTCCGTGCAAATCTAGAAGAGATAAATGTAGATCTCTTTACCAAGTCAATATTTGGCAGAGTAGCTTCCCATGTGCATGTTGTGGAGTTTCAAAAAAGGGATCTTCCTCATGTTCATATGTTAATTATATTGAGGGACGAAGACAAATTACAAGGTCCCGATGATTATGACAAGATAGTGAGAGCAGAAATACCTAACCTTGAGGAAGAGCCAAAATTACACGAGTGTGTGAAAAAGTGGATTATTCACGGTCCATGTGGTAGTAAGTGCATGAGAGATGGTAAATGTAAGAGAAACTTTCCAAAAGAGTTTTCTGAGTGTACTGTGCAAGGAAAATATGCATACCCTGTTTACTGAAGACGTAATGATGGACGACGCATACATAAGAGTGAACGTTTTGTAGTAGATAATAGGATTGTCGTGCCTTATAACCCTTGGTTATTACAAAAGTATGATTATCACATAAACATAGAAATTTGTAGTAGTGTGGCGCCTCGAGTACTACTCTTACATGCTACAGGTATATATGATATAAATGTTTAACAACTACGCTTTACAATTGAACTTACACATTATGTTGCAAAAATAATATAAATAATTTATATATTTTCTTCTACTATTGTTTGATAGATTGGAAGTGATGATGCGTCGCTTCTTCTTCGAGGTGGAAGGCTACTACAACAATATGTTGTGGATAATTAGGTGAAGATTGATTCGTCCAGACATATATGGTTATGGGATCATTAAGATGAGATAAGAGCTGAATTACATTATGGTCTACAAGATGCACGAATGGCCGGAGAAACCAGTTCAAGTAAGTTAATAGATAATCACTTTCTTTTTTGCCCCATTTCCAATTAAGCCTAGCTACTTTCATTTTATTCTTCATTAAGCCTAGTGAAATGTTATATGATAATAACAAACAATTAAAAGGAAAATACATATTGTAGAATAATAACAAACCATTAAAAGGAAAGTACTTCCTTGAAATCTGAAATATGTTTTTTTTCTCTCTTTATGACAGAGAATCTTGGTCAAAGGAAAGTGCTTCCTTACTCATACATGCGAATCCCCCGTGACATGTACCAGCGGTATCAGGATGCAATGGCACTGGTGCAAAAGTACGGTAAGCCCGATTTGTTCATGACAATGACTTGCAACCCACTCTGGGATGAAATCGTTCCCAACCTGGGGTCGGGACAATGTGCATCGGATAGACCCGATCTGAATAGTATGGATGAAAACGGCAGACAGTTTACATGCCTCGAGTACTACTCGTACATGCTACAGGTATATATGATATAAATGTTTAACAACTACGCTTTACAATTTAACTTACACATTATGTTGACAAAAATAATAAATAATTTATATATTTTCTGCTACTATTGTTTGATAGATTGGAAGTGATGATGCTTCGCTTCTCCTTCGAGGTGGAAGGCTACTACAACAATATGTTGTGGGTAATTGGGTGAAGATTGATTCGTCCAGACTTATATGGTTATGGGATCATCAAGATGAGATAAGAGATGAATTACATCATGGTCTACAAGATGCACGAATAGCCGGCGAAACCAGTTCAAGTAAGTTAATAGATAATCACTTTCTTTTTAGCCCCATTGCCAATTAAGCCTAGCTACTTTCATTTTATTCTTCATTAAGCCCAGTGAAATGTTATAGGATAATAGCAAACAATTAAAAGGAAAATACATGTTATAGGATAATGACAAACCATTAAAAGGAAAGTACTTCCTTGAAATCTGAAATATGTTTTTTTTCTCTCTTCATGACAGAGAATCTTGGTCAAAGGAAAGTGCTTCCTTCCTCATACATGGGAAGCCCCCGTGACATGTATCAGCGTTATCAGGATGCAATGGCACTGGTGCAAAAGTACGGTAAGCCCGATTTGTTCATTACAATGACTTGCAACCCAATCTGGGATGAAATCGTGTCCAACCTGGGGCCGGGACAATGTGCATCGGATAGACCCGATCTGACTACAAGGGTGTTCTGCGCAAAGCTAGAAGAGCTAATTGTAGATCTTTTTACCAAGTCAATATTTGGCAGAGTATCTTCCCATGTGCATGTTGTTGAGTTTCAAAAAAGGGGTCTTCCTCATGTTCATATGTTAATTATATTGAGGGACGAAGACAAATTACAAGGTCCCTATGATTATGACAAGATAGTGAGAGAAGAAATACCTAACCCTGAGGAAGAGCCAGAACTACACGAGTGTGTGAAAAAGTAGATGATTCACGGTCCATGTGGTAGTAAGTGCATGAGAGATGGTAAATGTAAGATAAACTTTCCAAAATAGTTTTCTGAGTGTACTGTGCAAGGAAAAGATGCATACCCTGTTTACAGAAGACGTAATGATGGACGACGCATACACAAGAGTGAACGTTTTGTAGTAGATAATAGGATTGTCGTGACTTATAACCTTTGGTTATTACAAAAGTATGATTGTCACATAAACATAGAAATTTGTAGCAATGTGGCGCCTCGAGTGCTACTCTTACATGCTACAGGTATATATGATATAAATGTTTAACAACTACGCTTTACAATTGAACTTACACATTATGTTGACAAAAATAATATAAATAATTTATATATTTTCTGCTACTATTGTTTGATAGATTGGAAGTGATGATGCGTCGCTTCTTCTTCGAGGTGGAAGGCTACTACAACAATATGTTGTGGATAATTGGGTGAAGATTGATTCGTCCAGACTTATGAGGTTATGGGATCATCAAGATGAGATAAGAGCTGAATTACATCATGGTCTAAAAGATGCACCAATAGCCGGTGAAACCAGTTCAAGTAAGTTAATAGATAATCACTTTCTTTTTTTCCCCATTGCCAATTAAGCCTAGTTACTTTCATTTTATTCTTCATTAAGCCCAGTGAAATGTTATAGGATAATAACAAACAATTAAAAGGAAAATACATGTTATAGGATAATGACAAACCATTAAAAGGAAAGTACTTCCTTGAAATCTGAAATATGTTTTTTTTCTCTCTTCATGGCAGAGAATCTTGGTCAAAGGAAAGTGCTTCCTTCATCATACATGGGAAGCCCCCGTGACATGTACCAGCGGTATCAGGATGCAATGGAACTGGTGAAAAAGTACGGTAAGCCCGATTTGTTCATTACAATGACTTGCAACCCACTCTGGGATTAAGTCGTGTCCAACCTGGGGCCGGGTCAATGTGCATCAGATAGACCCGATCTGAATAGTATGGATGAAAACGGCAGACAATTTACATGCCTCGGGTACTACTCTTACATGCTACAGGTATATATGATATAAATGTTTAACAACTACGCTTTACAATTGAACTTACACATTATGTTGACAAAAATAATATAAATAATTTATATATTTTCTGCTACTATTGTTTGATAGATTCGAAGTGATGATGCGTCGCTTCTTCTTCGAGGTGGAAGGCTACTACAACAATATGTTTTGGATATTTTTGTGAAGATTGATTCGTCCAGACTTATATGGTTATGGGATCATCAAGATGAGATAAGAGCTGAATTACATCATGGTCTACAAGATCCACGAATAGCCGGCGAAACCAGTTCAAGTAAGTTACTAGATAATCACTTTATTATTTTCCCCATTGACAATTAAGCCTAGCTACCTTCATTTTATTCTTCATTAAGCCCCGTGAAATGTTATAGGAAAATAACAAACAATTAAAAGGAAAATACATGTTATAGGATAATGGCAAACCATTAAAAGGAAAGTACTTCCTTGAAATCTGAAATATGTTTTTTTTCTCTCTTCATGACAGAGAATCTTGGTCAAAGGAAAGTGCTTCCTTCCTCATACATGGGAAGCCCCCGTGACATGTACCAGCGGTATCAGGATGCAATGGCACTGGTGCAAAATTACGGTAAGCCCTATTTGTTCATTACAATGACTTGCAACCCACTCTGGGATGAAATCGTGTCCAACCTGGGGCCTGGACCATGTGCATCGGATAGACCCGATCTGACTACAAGGGTGTTCCGCACAAAGCTATAAGAGATAAAGGTAGATCTTTTTACCAAGTCAATATTTTGCAGAGTAGCTTCCCATGTGCATGTTGTTGAGTTTAAAAAAAGGGGTCTTCCTCATGTTCATATTTTAATTATATTGAGGGACGAAGACAAATTAAAAGGTACCGATAATTATGACAAGATAGTGAGAGAAGAAATACCTAACCCTGAGGAAGATCTAGAACTACACGAGTGTGTGAAAAAGTGGATGATTCACGGTCCATGTGGTAGTAAGTGCATGAGAGATAGTAAATGTAACATAAACTTTCCAAAAGAGTTTTCTGAGTGTACCGTGCAAGGAAAAGATGCATACCATGTTTACAGAAGACGTAATGATGGACGATGCATACACAAGAGTGAACGTTTTGTAGTAGATAATAGGATTGTCGTGCCTTATAACCCTTGGTTATTACAAAAGTATGATTTTAACATAAACGTAGAAATTTGTAGCAGTATGGAAAGTGTTAAATATCTTTACAAGTATGTGTACAAGGGTCCAAATTATGTATCTTTTGGAGTGCAGCCAATAGACCATGACGAGATAACAAGGTATATTAATGCAAGATGGGTTTGTGCCCAAGAGGAAATGTGGAAGATCTTTAGCTTTCCTATTTACAAGGTCTATCCTTCGGTAGTGATATTACAGATACACCTTCCCAACCAACAGAGCGTCAGGTACTATGATTACCAAACGTTTGATGAAATTTTGTCCGATGAAATGAATTTGAGAACAACTTTGACAGAATTATTTGTGACAAATGCTCGCGATCCTAGAGCGAGGGAGTTTTTATACCGTGAATTTCCTGAATATTACTGTTGGGATACAAAAACAAAAGAGTGGAGAAGGAGACGAAGTACACAGAAGGCGATATGAAGGGTTTCTACAGTACCTTCATGTGCAGGAGAGGTGTGGTTCTTAAGGCACATTCTGAACCACGTTAGAGGTCCAACTTATTTTGATGGTCTATTGTTTGTTGATGGAGAGAGATGTCGTACATTCAAGAGAGCTGACGAAAAACTGGGACTCTCAGAGAATGATCAGAGTGCGAGAGCCTCTTTAGCTGAAGAAGCAACAGTCAAGATGCCGTCTTCTCTGAGAAGACAATTTTCCTCTATCTTACACTTTTGTAATCCGACGGGAGTGAGAGAATTATGGGATGAATTTTTAAACAGCATGGTTGAGGATTACTCGAGTTCAAGCAATACAAGCTCGATATTCTTATCAGATCGTCTTATTCGTGAGTTGAATTTGATACTTAAACAACACGATAAAGATATATCCATGTATGATCTACCGCCGATTGTTGGAACATTGTGTGAGGAAGTTGAGATTTCGAGTCTGATTCAAGAGAAGTTGTCGATTCCTATATCCGACGAAGACCTTTCTCCTGTCCAAAAGTTAAATGAAGACCAGTCTAGGGCCTACGACACAATCATGGGAGCAATTGAGAGAAAGGAAAGTAAAATCTTCTTCGTAGATGGTCCGGGAGGTACTAGGAAGACCTATCTTTATCGTGTTATTCTGGCGACTGTCAGGAAAAATGGTGGTATTGCATTAGCAAAAGCCACGTCGGGAATTGCTACTACTATGCTACCTGGTGGGAGGAAAACACACTCAAGGTTTCAGCTTCCAATGACACCGACATCAACTTCAACGTGTCGTACGAAGAAGCAAACCGAGGAAGCTAAACTTTTGAGGCATGCTACCGTCCTTATATGGGATGAAGCTATGATGGCGCATCGATACTCTTTGGAAGCATTTGATCGGACGATGGGAGATATCATAGGGATTGCTGAACCATTTGGTGGAAAGATTTTAATCATGGGAGGTGATTTCCGCCAGGTACTACCAGTGATTCCAAGGAGTACAAGGGGACAAACAGTAGATGCATGTCTTAGCAGGTCACATTTGTGGGAAAATGTACATGTTTTGCGTCTGAAGAAGAATATGCATGCGGCCGAGGATGCATCTTATCATCCACTGAACGAGTACGTCGAGAAGCTTAATGACCGAGTACATAGAATCTTTCCCAGAAAAGAGGTTCTATTCTACTCATTTGATTCTGTGGATGATGATACCCACGGTCTTTACCAACAAGAATACTTGAACAACATTTCTCCCGGGGGATCTCCATCACACATTTTAAAATTGAAGATCGGTGCGCCTATTATGTTGTTGCGGAATGTTGATGCAAAAAATGGTCTATGTAATGGTACAAGGTTAATAATCAAAGAATTTTTCCCAAACTGTATTGATGCTGTAATTATTAGTGGGAACTACATAGGTACACGAGTTTTTATTCACAGGATTCCACTGGAGCCACCTGAGAATCTGAAGCTCCCATACAAGTTTAAACGTAAACATTTTTTGATCCGTTTGTGTTTCGCCTTTACAGTCAACAAGGCGCAGAGGCAAACGATCGAAAACACGAGTATTTTTTTTTCCTGAGCATGTTTTCAGCCATGGCCAACTTTACGTTGCTCTCTCGAGAGGAGTATCAAGTAGCAATACGAAAGTATTAGTGGCTAAAGGCACCATTGCAAAGAAGAAGGGAACGTACACAAAAAATGTTGTGTATAAGGAAGTCTTTCTATCTTAGTAAAATATGAGTTACAAATACACATTCTTGATGTAAAAGGTCATTTATGATTGAAAAATTGTTATTATTAAATGAAAAATCGAATTTCATTTGTGATTACTTTTGCACATTAATATGAAATGAGTTTTCACCACTTGGCGTTGACCAAGTGTTGACTTTGACCATTAATAACGGCACGAAGACATCAAAATTACGAAATGAATGTACCGGCAGGAGCATCGCGCATGCGTGCTATACTAGTGATGATAGTAATATTATTTATTTTTAAAATCGTTAAAGTCTGCGGGCATCTAACTTAAAATTAATTGGCAATAAGTGGAGAGATCCTTCCATATTATATTATATTTAAGTTAATTATGTGGAAACAATTAACGTGGGACTATTGTACTTCAACAAAAACATTTGGTGTCAAAATTAGTGCTCCAAACTAAACTTAATTAGATATTTAGTATCCACATATCACTGTACTATTCGTGGATCGTGGTTGATGATGCCGGTTTTTATTTTCTGCCTTCGACGACATTACACATTCTCTTTATTATGCGCCAGTGCTTCGCACAGGCTCAAATTGGTTATCCAAAAATGTTGGAATTTTTGAATAGAAATATGAATAGGTGTGTCAACTCACTTGAGTCTTTTCAACATTAGTGTCTAATCCCAAGGGATGTGACTCTCCACTAAGGGTTGTGACTCTTCATGAAAGGACTTTTCCAAGAGTCACCTCTAACCTATATAAACCCCACTCATTCTCCATTGCAAGTATGTTTTTTTAGAGTCATAAAACTAGTACTAGAAATTTAAGAGTTTGCATGTGTCTTCAAGAGTTTAAGAAGAGTTTGTACTACATCCATTCGCATTCGTTGTTATCGAAGTGCTGCGAAAACCATCGAGGTATTGTTGAATGTTGGAGACATGTGCCGCTAAATCTGTAACATCATTTTATACAGGGCATCAAATGTCTTAAGCAAAGAGATTACTCGCCTCAATACACCCAAGTAAGTTTGTTTAAGTTTGTCATTGATCATCTTTTTCTATCCTTCTTTTATTATTTTGTTGTTGGTATTACAAAACATAATACATAGATGAATACCATGTTACAAAGAGTTGTAACGGATTGGTGAATAATAAACGAGTTGTATTATTGGAGAATCGGTAACGAAGATATTTACCTAACAATCTTAAGACATTTGAGTTCGTTTATCTTTGTTATTGATTGGTGGTTTACATATTAATCCATCTTTAATTATTCCATTTAAGTACTGGAATAATTGTTTGGGCATAGATCAGTGGCTTTGACATTTCAAATTGAAATGTGAAATTTGAAAACTACGAGGCAAGAGACATTGGGTTATTGCTTTCAACTTAGTGGTTTAATTCTAAGTTTTAGAGCGAGTCTAAACGCGCGCATCCTCTTGGATGGATGTTTCGTATTCTTTCAAAAAACATGCCCACTAAAACTTGTAAAACTCTGCTAGAGAAATGTTCTATATATGCCGCGTGCCTCTGTACGATGGGTAGTTATTCTAACAGGAGTTAAAAGAATAAATTCTAGGCCCAGAGAGAGAATTGGTCACCGATTTTAACTTTGATTAAAGAAGAACGCAGTTCCCTGTGAAAGGGCATAGTGCTTCGTTAATGTGTCCGCTGATTTCTCCCAATTGGTACTGTATTTGGATATGAGATGTCGCGACCGAATTTGTATCAAGTTATACGTGATCAAAAGAGGGCAGGGAAACCTCTATTGAGTAACTTGGTTCTGAGATGTTGTCAAGGGTCACTTTATTGTGAAATCCATTGATTAACTACGTCTTACTCAAGTCAGGAGTTTGAATACAATGGAATCATGAAATAAGATGTGTATGTTAATTATGGTTTCATGAAAGATCGAGTGTTTTGAGCACGTATTAAGAGGTTCGAAAACCAAGATTGTGAAGAGTCACAATTTATTAGTGGAACTAACAATGTTAACCGCCATTTGTTTGGAATTCCGAGAGATGTGTCTTTCCATCGAAAGACTAATGGTCTTTGTACAAGGTGGAAAAGTCGCAAGGAAGTTTTGTCGAAACGTCCTAATCAACATCGAAGGAATTGAATTTTGATATTCAAATACGAACCCATGTTCGTTGGAAAACATGATACACCATGACCGTTCAAAAGTTTGGTTCAAACTTGAATTTTTCTTAGGCACCCTTGAGAAAAGGTTACGGTAACCTGGTGTGAAGAGATACCTGTCTCTAACAGCCAGTAACTACAGAAGTTTCCGAGGAAGAAACAGAAGTGGAGGGAAACTAATTTCTCTACTAAATTTGGTTTCAACATCTTGGGAAATTTGTTGGGATCAACGATTGAAAAACCAAATAAATGAAAGTGTATCTCTGGCCTGTTTCGTTGGGTTCAGGGTTTATTAATTAAAGTTTGGATTGTGCACACTTGGGATGTATCCTCTCGGATACGTAAGTATGGTGTTACAGTAGGTCGGACAGTCGGTAGACTCGGTACATAACATACTAACATGTCAAGTACTGCTGTTTAGGAGATACTTACGTACAATCTCTCCTAAATGTGGGGGTTTTGACTACCCTCGTTGTTCGATCAAAATGAAGTCTTAATCGCTGGAATGATTGTTACAGTAGGCCAAATGGAATTGCCCCATTTCATAAGAGAAAAACAAAGTATATGCATGAGTACTTATACTCTTCATTGTGTTTGTTGAATAAACTTGAAATGCGATCTTGTAACGTCATCGTTTCAAAGACGAAGGCAATTCCAGTGTTGGCAAAGGTCAGTGGTTCTTTTACATTCAAAATTATTCCGGTTGGAGTAATATTCTCTCTTTGTTAGTTATTTATTATTAACTACTGATGATGGAGATGTATATATGCGTTGGACCACTAAAAGAAATGTGAATTTCATTTTTTTTTTATCGATCAAAAGGAATTGTATTAAGAGGCACACAAAAAGTGCGCAAGCGAATACACCAAAATTAGGGGAAAACAACCCCAACCAAAACAATAATTCCAGGAATATGCAAAAGCAACAAAGGCCTCTAGACAAATCATAGAAACCAAGCAACCAAATTACTTGCAAACTAAATCAAGAATGCAAGTTACATTTAAGTAGGATTTTCATCCACCTCTTCCATGGTAAAACCCTTGTGATTTTTTGCCACACCACTAAAAATTTCATTACGATTTTCCTTCGAAGAGGGAAAGCTTAGCCCCATTATAGAACCAAAGTCCATGAGATTACCTTCTGAAATCTTACTAGGACTAGTATGGGAGTTCGAGGAGCATTTATTTTTTCTGCGCACCCTAGTGTTGTCTCCTTGAACCGGCTCAGACACTGTTGGTTTGGTGATGCTAATTTCGGTGATTTTTGAAGCAACCTCCTGATCTTCTTCAATCCCTTGGGAACGGTTATATGTTCCGAATCCATAGGGAATTGACGGATCCGAGGAATAGGAATTTGCCCCTTCTTCCAATTGATCCAATCCATGAGACTCATGCAGTAGACTAGGAGACTCTCTTGATGGCATAGAAATTCCATGAGAATCCTCCTCTTCTCCTTCACAATTTTGGTTTTTTAAAGCAGCTGAATTCCATGGACAATCATCTCCATAAATTCTTCTTTAGAGTCAGGAAAAGACATTCCGGTAGCAGTAGGACTTAAAACTCATTTTGCCATATCAAATAGAGTCCCAAATTTGTATTCCAGATATCTTGGAGCATTGCTTAATTTAACCGGATCACATTGTCTTCCCAAAAAACAAGAATCGGAAGGGGTTTCGACGCTGCTAACCTGGTACGATGATTTTGAAACGACTGGTTGTAAGCCTTCAGAACCCAACGAAGAAATGTGAATTTCATGTCTGTAGGAAGACATGAATGGAGTCTCTCTGACAGGCCTGAATGCAGTCTCTTAGAAATTTGAGTAGCAACTCTTTGAGGGAACATGTAGGATTTATAAATTACTACTCGTGTTGGGTGTTTGAAGATGAGTATGAATCTCCCGTTTTCTTTATTTGGTGATTGACAACGTTGTAGAGATTCTGGTCGATTTCCCAACTGGAGATGAATTTGGATAAATCCTTTCAACCGTGTATACAAGACATTCTGATAACTGTCTACACCAAGTTTCAGATTTTTTGGAGCAGTGGTAGTATTTTTTTTTAAATTTGTTTTTTGAAGAAAGCAGTGTCTCCTTTCTTCGAACTTTTTGAAGAACAGGAAATCAGTTCTAGCCAAGATGATTTTCCAATACATGTTGTTGCTCTTTTGAATTTGGGTAAGAAAGAAAGTTGTGGACTAGGATTTTGTCTTGATTACGCACCGTGATCATTTGGAGTCAAGATGAGAAAGATACAACCATTCCGGAGTTGTTGTGCGTGACTAACAAAAGTTGCACGTCTCTAATATCTTCAAGAATAATGGAAGACTTATTAAGGAAGAATAATGGTTTTCTAAATCCTAGAAGATACCTAGGAATTGTGGGGGTCAAGATGGTTCAAAACTATGGTTTACATTGTACAGATGGTTTGAAATGTGAACCAGTTATATAATACGAGTCACTCTTAATCAAGAAAGCGTTCTTGATGTTGGATATTTTCAATAATATAGAAAATAAAATGGTTTTCATTTTTGGTTAGTGTCACACCTTCAAACACCCCAGATATTTTTCGCGAAGGTATAACCCGGCAGCATAATGGTTCTGTGAATAAAGCTTCACCCACTTGCACTTCAGCCTTATAAGTTTGCACCAATGCAAATAGCCAACTCAACAATTCTTCAGCGGAAGTCTTTAACCTTCTTTCTCTTCAACTTAAACTCATCAAACGCACCCCATAATACATTCAATCTTTGCCATACTTTTCTAACACCAATAAGCCAACCAAGAACACTTAGAACATGACACAATCAACTCTTTTATTGCTTCAAAGGGAAGAAATACAAAACTTGCCCACTTGGGGACTTACACAGACTTCTTTATCCTTAAACCAAGTCTAAGTCTTACAAAAACTTTCCTATTCCCTCACATATGCAACCTTCACTCTCACATACGTTAGCTTGCTCTCACACAGGCTAGGCTCCGAATTTCCCATGCCTTAATACTATTTATACAACATCTTTTCTTGGCCAAACCGTGCATAACCGTTACACACGCTTGAGACAGCCATCTGTCTTGGGGAGCAGTTCCATAACCTCCAACTAACTATGCCAACTGGCCAGTTCTCCTTTAACTTGCGCCAATCGTCCAACACCTGTTCTCTTGGCAGTTAGAACTCTTCTCCCACGATTATAAACTCTTTTATAACCTTTACATTTCATCACGCGTCATTGGCATGCTTGTGAAGCTCGTAACCAACTTGTAACTATCACTTGAGCCGTATTGTGCCACTTGTTCTGGAATACTGGATTCTGCCACGCTCCAATGTTCAGCCATCTTGGCCCTGCATGTTTATCATTCTAAACTCATTCACGAACACTCTTTAAGCTTCACTTGTCGAGGCCAACTCCTTAAGCTCACTCTATTTACTCATGCGTCATATATGCGTCACTTTGCCAATTAGCTTGACAACAGCAATGCAACTCTTTCATTACCAACTTGTTTGCATTGTTCAAGATTTGGCCATCCTTGAACCAATGCCATAGACTAACTCCTAGTCTATTTCACTCTTCTTGCATCATCCATGAGTTTGGGCCAACTCAATTCCATGGATATGCCTTAATGCCAACATCGCATGTTGCATTTGTCACTTTGGATTTGTATTGCCTTCCCTCAATGAAGCCTCATTGTGTCGGCCAATAAGATTCATTCCTTAGCCAAATATCTTTACAATGTAGTGCCACCCTTGCGCTACATTGGCCCTGTGGTATTGTGTCATTCTCAAAGACTTAATGATCTATACTGAATACCGCTATTATCGCCATGCGCTATTATGGCTTTAATGCTCCATTACGGTGGAACTATGACTTGGTCTGCAACTCTGTGATGCGCCATAATTATGAGACACTTGCAGCACCGTAATAGACCTCCCCCACCTAATCCATTCAACTCCCTCTTTGAACGCAACCAAGTATACCCAATATACTTGTTCTTCGTCCTTTGTACACTTTTGAGCCCCTCTTAGAATTCAGCAAACTTGTTTGGCCTTCCTTCTTGCCAAAACTTTATTCTTAGTACTTCATGCCATCACTTAGTTTTACTGCTTTTCCATTGGTATCATATACTTGAGCCACTTCTCGGCGTCGTGCACTACGCTTACGCTGCTACTCAAATCATGCATCAATACTCAAATGCAAATCTGAAATTCTTCTTAATTCTAAATTTCGCATGAACCATTCGCGCCTAAGTGTACGCACTGAGTGATTCTTCTCAATCTTATCGCCATGATCATTGACATCGCTTCCCGACTTTGCCTCTTGCATCTCACTCAACGTGACAAGGACTTATAAACACCTTGGCTTCATTTTCAATCAATTTTTTTAGGTACTCACTGTTGAACTGTTGTTCTCCACGCTCCTCACTAAGCAGTTCACAAAGTGATCGGGGTTCTCTTAAAATTAGACACCCGAACTCAACACTTCATTCCTCACCAATACTCAGAATATGCAAGTATCATTCAAGAACTCATTTTTCTGAATGTGGCCATCAAGTATAAATTCTATACTTATGCCATTTTGCATACCCGAACTAAAATAGTAAGTTTTCTTCGCTTAACTTCCATGCAACAAAATTATTGAGTTGCACATCCCATTTAAAACTGTGACTAACTATCTCTTGGACATATCATTAGCTAACCCTTTAGTTGTCCATATGCTACGCCTTCAAAGACAATTTGTCTCCAATACTTCTTTGAACTGCATTTCTAATTTCCTGGAAAGTGTGTGTGACTTTCTCTAAGGACTTGAGTCCTACCCAACTCATGCTTGCTGATGATGTGATTTCTTACTTGTTGTATTGCCTGCACCATCGTTGCCCATCTGCCGTCGTTCCATTTTGCAATCCCCAAACATCAACATCACTTCTACATCAACTAGGACCCCTGTCCTATGCTTTGCGTATTAGCTTCCAACTTGTATCGTCATTGCATATGTTAGGCTAAGTATGCTACTTGCAGGATCTTCCCATGAACTAGATTTACATCGTAAATAAAGAGGCAAGGCTTTATAAACGAAAACACCCTCTTTCATTACTGCTCTTACATGACAAAGACCATGTACCATTACATGCTTGATCATCAACTGATCTCTTTTGGAAAGCTAAAACTTCATTAACAAAGCAACTTTCTTACACCAAAGCAAAGTATATATAAACTTGAAGACTCAAATAAAAGTATGTACAACCAAACTCTACACACAGAGTTTGCAACAACCAACAACTAAAGCTACATAAAACAAGGACTAAAACACTCATGTTTTGGCGTCAAAGTGTTTTCAATGGAGACAACAACACTTACTATTTTTCTTAGGTTAGTTTCTTTTCTTGTCGAAGTGCGCAACAACTTCGCTGCGTGGTCTCTTCCTCGAACCTTCACTTCGGCCTTCACGAGGCTTGCGAGAATGACCCCCATAGTCATCCCTAACTGATACATTAAGTTGTGCTTTGAGTGGACAGCTTCTTGCGAAATGCAAACCTTTGCAGATGAAACATCCCCTATACTTCCGGGCTGAAGGGAATACTTCATATTCCTTTGGTTCATGCTTACTCTTACTGCCTAAAGATTCTTCCTTCCTTTTGGCTTCACCTTCACAGCTTTGCACATCTTCAGTCATTGTGAAACTAGTAAGTCCTCTTACCACTTGAATAGCCATCTGGATACTCTGGATTTTGTGCTTCTTAAGTTCAGCAATCACACTTGAACTTGCTCCAGCCATAAATTGGAACATTTGATCTTCTTCACTCATACCACGTACTTCTTGCACCAATGCAAGGAAGTTTTCAGCATAGGCCTGTGGTGTACCCGTCATTTTTAGCCTACGTAAACTTTCTATTGCATACCAAGCACCATTGCTTGTCAAGAACTGACATCTCAGTCCCTCTTTCATGTCATTCCATGACATAAGATTGGCATAACCAACAGCTTCATCTTCTTGCAGCATAGTTCTCCACCAAACCTTTGCATTACCACCAAGGTAATTTCCTGCGAGAGTTACTTTTTGTTCTTCCCTAGTTCCATTCTCCTCAAAGTATGTCTCAACGTCATACAAGAAATTATCAATTTATCTAGCATTTCTGGAACCCGCGTAAATTCTTGGATCGGAGACTCGGTTTGAGCTTTCTCCATGCACGTTTACCCCTACAAACATGCCGTTACTGATTAACCCATGAATTCTTGTCACTTCCTCAAACATCTGCTTCGTGTGGCTTATTAGTATGGTCTTTATGTCACTGAATTGCACCTTCAATTCAGTCACTTCATCATTGGTTTCGCAATTCAACAAGGTTGCATCAGACACCTTGTCCTCGACTGCACCTACCCTTTTGTCAAATTCTTTAAACCAATCTGATGTCCTTCCTTCAAGTAGGTCTAGCCTGCCCTTATCTTCAGAAAAAAGAGGATTTTCAAGGCCATCGCAGCCCATATCTATGACAAAATCATCAGGATTACTGCCATACTCCTCAAGCTGATCAAACGTACCCGGTAGTTCTTCGTCGATCATCATGCCATTAGAACTCATTTATAATGCAATATTCTGAAAATAATGTGCTACTTACTTGATCACATGAAAATATCTTAAGAGAGAAAGAATTCTTAGTGTATTATACAACAAATACACTTGAAATGTGCACGAAACACAGCTCTGATACCCGAATTGTCACACCTTCAAACACCCAAGATATTTTTCGCGAAGGTATAACCCAGAAGCACAATGGTTCTGTGAATAAAGCTTCACCCACTTGCACTTCAGCCTTATAAGTTTGCACCAATGCAAACAGCCAACTCAACAATTCTTCAGCGGAAGTCTTTAACCTTCTTTCTCTTCAACTTAAACTCATCAAATGCACCCCATAATACATTCAATCTTTGCCATACTTTTCTAACACCAATAAGCCAACCAAGAACACTTAGAACATGACACAATCAACTCTTTTATTGCTTCAAAGGGAAGAAATACAAAACTTGCCCACTTGGGGACTTACACAGACTTCTTTATCCTTAAACCAAGTCTAAGTCTTACAAAAACTTTCCTATTCGCTCACATATGCAACCTTCACTCTCACATACGTTATCTTGCTCTCACACAGGCTAGGCTCCGAATTTCCCATGCCTTAATACTATTTATACAACATCTTTGCTTGGCCAAACCGTGCATAACCGTTACACACGCTTGAGACAGCCATCTGTCTTGGGGAGCAGTTCCATAACCTCCAACTAACTATGCCAACTGGCCACTTCTCCTTTAACTTGCGCCAATCGTCCAACACCTGTTCTCTTGGCAGTTAGAACTCTTCTCCCACGATTATAAACTCTTTTATAACCTTTACATTTCATCACGCGTCATTGGCATGCTTGTGAAGATCGTAACCAACTTGTAACTGTCACTTGAGCCGTATTGTGCCACTTGTTCTGGAATACTGGATTCCGCCACGCTCCAACGTTCAGCCATCTTGGCCCTGCATGTTTATCATTCTAAACTCATTCACGAACACTCTTTAAGCTTCACTTGTCTAGGCCAACTCCTTAAGCTCACTCTAGTTACTCATGCGTCATATATGCGTCACTTTGCCAATTAGCTTGACAACAGCAATGCAACTCTTGCATTACCAACTTGTTTGCATTGTTCAAGCTTTGGCCATCCTTGAACCAATGCCATAGACTAACTCCTAGTCTATTTCACTCTTCTTGCATCATCCATGAGTTTGGGCCAACTCAATTCCATGGATATGCCTTAATGCCAACATCGCATGTTGCATTTGTCACTTTGGCTTTGTCTTGCCTTCCCTCAATGAAGCCTCATTGTGTCGGACAATAGGATTCATTCCTTAGCCAAATATCTTTACAATGTAGTGCCACCCTTGTGCTACATTGGCCCTGTGGTATTGTGTCATTCTCAGCACTTAACAGTCTATACAGTAATACCGCTATTATCGCTTGCGTTGCGCTATTATGGCTTCGCAATGCTCCATTACGGTGGAACTATGACTTGGTCTGCAACTCTGTGATGCGCCATAATTATGAGACACTTGCAGCACCGTAATAGACCTCCCCCACCTAATCCATTCAACGCCCTCTTTGAACGCAACCAAGTATACCCAATATACTTGTTCTTCGTCCTTTGTACACTTTTGAGCCCCTCTTAGAATTCAGCAAACTTGTTTGGCCTTCCTTCTTTCCAAAACTTTATGCTTAGTACTTCATGCCATCACTTAGTTTTACTACTTTTCCATTGGTATCATATACTTGAGCCACTTCTCGGCGTCGTGCACTACGCTTACGCTGCTACTCAAATCATGCATCAATACTCAAATGCAAATCTGAAATTCTTCTTAATTCTAAATTTCGCATGAACCATTCGCGCCTAAGTGTACGCACTGAGTGATTCTTCTCAATCTTATCGCCATGATCATTGCCATCGCTTCCCGACTTTGCCTCTTGCATCTCACTCAACGTGACAAGGACTTATAAACACCTTGGCTTCATTTTCAATCAATTTTTTTAGGTACTCACTGTTGAACTGTTGTTCTCCACGCTCCTCACTAAGCGCGTCACAAAGTGATAGGGTTCTCTTTAAAATTAGACACCCGAATTCAACACTTCATTCCTCACCAATTTCGATTATGCAAGCATCATTCAAGAACTCATTTTTCTGAATGTGGCCATCAAGTATAAATTCTATACTTATGCCATTTTGCATACCCGAACTAAAATAGTAAGTTTTCTTCGCTTAACTTCCATGCAACAAAACTATTGAGTTTCACATCCCATTTAAAACTGTGACTAACTATTTCTTGGACATCTCATTAGCTAACCCTTTAGCTGTCCATATGCTACGCCTTCAAAGCCAATTTGTCTCCAATACTTCTTTGAACTGCATTTCTAATTGCCTGGAAAGTGTGTGTGACTTTCTCTAAGGACATGAGTTCTACCCAACTCATGCTTGCTGATGATGTGATTTCTTACTTGTTGTATTGCTTGCACTATATTCTCCCATCTGCCGTCGTGCCATTTTGCAATCCCCAAACAACAACATCACTTCTACATCAACTAGGACCCCTGTCCTATGCTTTGCGTATTAGCTTCTAACTTGTAACGTCATTGCATACGTTAGGCTAAGTATGCTACTTGCAGCATCTTCCCATGAACTAGATTTACATCGTAAATAAAGAGGCAAGGCTTTATAAACGAAAACACCCTCGTTCATTACTGCTCTTACATGACAAAGACCATGTACCATTACATGATTGATCATCCACTTGATCTCTTTTGGAAAGCTAAAACTTCATTAACAAAGCAACTTTCTTACACCAAAGCAAAGTATATATAAACTTGAAGACTGGAATAAAAGTATGTACAACCAAACTCTACACACAGAGTTTGCAACAACCAACAACTAAAGCTACATAAAACAAGGCCTAAAACACTCATGTTTTGGCGTCAAAGTGTTTTCAATGGAGACAACAACACTTACTATTTTTCTTAGGTTAGTTTATTTTCTTGTCGAAGTGCGCAACAACTTCGCTGCGTGGTCTCTTCCTCGAACCTTCACTTCGGCCTTCACGAGGCTTGATAGAATGACCCCCATAGTCATCCCTAACTGATACATTAAGTTGTGCTTTGAGTGGACAGCTTCTTGCGAAATGCAAACCTTTGCAGATGAAACATCCCCTATACTTCCGGGCTGAAGGGAATACTTCATATTCCTTTGGTTCATGCTTACTCTTACTGCCTAAAGATTCTTGCTTCCTTTTGGCTTCACCTTCACAGCTTTGCACATCTTCAGTCGTTGTGCAACTAGTAAGTCCACTTACCACTTGAATAGCCATCTGGATACTCTGGATTTTGCGCTTCTTAAGTTCAGCAATCACACTTGAACTTGCGCCAGCCATAAATTGGAACATTTGATCTTCTTCACTCATACCACGTACTTCTTGTACCAATGCAAGGAAGTTTTCAGCATAGGCATGTGGTGTACCCGTCATTTTTAGCCTACGTAAACTTTCTATTGCATACCAAGCACCATTGCTTGTCAAGAACTGACATCTCAGTCCCTCTTTCATGTCATTCCATGACATAGGATTGGCATAACCAACAGCTTCATCTTCTTGCAGCATAGTTCTCCACCAAACCTTTGCATTACCACCAAGGTAATTGCCTGCGAGAGTTACTTTTTGTTCTTCCCTAGTTCCATTCTCCTCAAAGTATGTCTCAACGTCATACAAGAAATTATCAATTTATCTAGCATTTCTGGAACCCGCGTAAATTCTTGGATCGGAGACTCGGTTTGAGCTTTCTCCATGCACGTTTACCCCTACAAACATGCCGTTACTGATTAACCCATGAATTCTTGTCACTTCCTCAAACATCTGCTTCGTGTGGCTTATTAGTATGGTCTTTATGTCACTGAATTGCACCTTCAATTCAGTCACTTCATCATTGGTTTCGCAATTCAACAAGGTTGCATCAGACACCTTGTCCTCGACTGCACCTACCCTTTTGTCAAATTCTTTAAACCAATCTGATGTCCTTCCTTCAAGTAGGTCTAGCCTGCCCTTATCTTCAGAAAAAAGAGGATTTTCAAGGCCATCGCAGCCCATATCTATGACAAAATCATCAGGATTACTGCCATACTCCTCAAGCTGATCAAACGTACCCGGTAGTTCTTAGTCGATCATCATGCCATTAGAACTCATTTCTAATGCAATATTCTGAAAACAATGTGCTACTTACTTGATCACATGAAAATATCTTAAGAGAGAAAGAAGTCTTAGTGTATTATACAACAAATACACTTGAAATGTGCACGAAACACAGCTCTGATACCCGAATTGTCACACCTTCAAACACCCCAGATATTTTTCGCGAAGGTATAACCCGGAAGCACAATGGTTCTGTGAATAAAGCTTCACCCACTTGCACTTCAGCCTTATAAGTTTGCACCAATGCAAACAGCCAACTTAACAATTCTTCAGCGGAAGTCTTTAACCTTCTTTCTCTTCAACTTAAACTCATCAAACGCACCCCATAATGCATTCAATCTTTGCCATACTTTGCTAACACCAATCATCCAACCAATAACACTTAGAACATGACACAATCAACTCTTTTATTGCATCAAAGGGAAGAAATACAAAACTTACCCACTTGGGGACTTACACAGACTTGTTTATCGTTAAACCAAGTCTAAGTCTTACAAAAACTCTCCTATTCGCTCACATATGAAACCTTCACTCTCACATACGTTAGGTTACTCTCACACAGGCTAGGCTACGAATTTCCCATGCCTTAGGACTATTTATACAGCAGCTTTGCTTGGCCAAACCGTGCATAACCGTTACACATGCTAGAGACATCCATCTGTCTTGGGGAGCAGTTCCATAACCGCCAACTAACTATTCCAACTGGCCATTTCTCCTTTAACTTGCGCCAATCGTCCAACACCTGTTATCTTGGCAGTTAGAACTCTTCTCCCACGATTATAAACTTTTTTATAACCGTTCTATTTCATCACACGTCATTGGCATGCTTGTGAAGCTCGTAACCAACTTGTAACCGTCACTTGAGCCGTATTGTGCCACTTGTTCTGGAACACTGGATTCCTCCACGCTCCAACGTTCAGCCATCTTGGCCCTGCATGTTTATCATTATAACTCATGCACGAACACTCTTTAATCTTCACTTGTCGAGGCAAACTCCTTAAGCTCGCTCTAATTACTCATGCGTCATATATGCCTCACTTCGCCAATTAGCTTGACAACAGCAATGCAACTCTTGCATTACCAACTTGTTTGCATTGTTCAAGCTTTGGATAGCCTTGAACCAATGCCATATACTAACTCCTAGTCTATTTCACTCTTCTTGCATTATCCATGAGTTTGGGACAACTCAATTCCACGGGTATGCCATAATGCCAACATCGCATGTTGCATTTGTCAGGTTGGCTTTGTCTTGCCTTCCCTCAATGAAGCCTCATTGTGTCGGCCAATAAGCTTCATTCCTTAGCCAAATATCTTTAAAATGTAGTTCCACCC
>JAJJWX010004140.1:0-25131 GCA_023529315.1 Papaver bracteatum
TAGGATTTCCTGCAACTACAAGGATTTGATAAAGTCATCAAACCTAAATCAAAAGGAGGATTGGGAATTCGAAGAAGCAAAAAGCATAAAAAGGCCCTCCTTATGAAGAGAATCTGGAACATACATGAGAAACCAAACTCTATAGTGGCCTCGTTGTACAACGAAAAATATCTTAAACATCAGCCAATCCTCCAAAACATCCATCCTCCTCCCTCCTCCACAAGCCCCTTATGGAGGAATTTGGCTTCCCTCATACCAACCCTGAAAAAACATCTCTTTCACCAGATAGGAAACGGCTCCATCACCCCAATCCAAGCAAACTGGATCCCTCAGCTCGAAAATAACATAGACCCAACAGTTTGCTACCCCATACAATCAGTAGATGATATCATTGACCCAATAACCTGGTCTTGGAACCACGAAAAGCTGAGCATCCTCGCACCAAACACAGTGAAAAGAATTGTCAACCTTCAACTTCCACATGAGAACCAGTCAGATAGAATAATCTGGCCCTTCACAAAATCAGGAAAATACACGACGGCTTCAGGATACAAATGCCTAACAGACATTTCAGACCAATTGCAGCACAACCCAACACCCCCTCTAACCAACTTCCTATGGACGCTCCCTTGTCCACCAAAAGTACAACTTTTCTTGTGGAAAGAACTTAACGAGGGTTTACCAACCCTCTAACTACTCAATCACATCCGCCTCACTAACTCCAATCTTTGCCCCCAATGCAATTCTGACACTGAAACTGCAAAGCATATCCTTCTACACTGTCCGATCGCTATGGATTCGTTGAACCTACTACTTTCCCGGATATCCACTTCACAAAGCACCCACCAAGGAATACCCACTTCAATAAACACACAAACATCTATATCCCTACTTCTTCATGCTAAAATCGGTAACGACACCACCACCACATTCTGCTTTCTCTTCTGGTCCCTTTGGCTAGATAAAAATGATGTCATATACAACCAAAAGCAAATGAACCCAATAAACATACTCCAAATGTCTACCCACCTACAACAGGAATACACCTAGGCTCAACAGAACCCCCCACCAGTGCTACCAGGAATGCAATCTTCTACAAACATTATGCATCAGATTCCCAAGTCAATCACAATTTTAGTAGGATGGAATAAACCTCACCTGGACTGGATCAAAATCAACACAGATGGAGCAGCTAAAGGACATCCGGGACTGGAAGGAGTGGGAATTATTTGCCGAAACGAAAATGCTATCACAATCTTAGCAATTTCTCAACCATTAGGGATAACAACAGCGCTCACTGCCGAAACTTGGGCCATGCTCATAGCGTCAATAACAGCTACAAATCGAGAATGGCCAAAGGTTCAATTCGAAATGGACTCGGAAAATATTCTAAGGTTTTTAACCTCGACAGCCGAACCACCTTCGTACTTAAACAATATGATAGCAGAAATCAAGCTTAGATAGGACCAAATTCCGAATTGCACCATAGAACATATTTACAGGGAAGGAAATCAGGCAGCGGACGGTTTAACAAACAAAGGAGCAGATGACAGCAGAATGGGAAATCTATCCACAACAATCTAGGACCACAAAACAGCACAGTGTATTGGTCCTATTGTAATGGAAGACTCTATGGGTACAATGTACCCTCGTGTTATTTATTCCTAAATTTAATACAATTTCATGCTTCAAAAAAGAAGATCTACAGAGATAAGGGAAATAAACTCATATTAGATTGGAGCATCAAGATAAAAAAATATTATGAATCGCTCCTAAGATTCAATTTTTTTTGGTGAAATACATCTACTAATTCAACAAATAGAAAGAAATAGAGATTAAAAAAAAGGATTCAGGAGACGCTAAGTGAAGGTGGCTGCAGTTTTGACTTAAGGTTTGCACAAAAGCGGCGAACCAGAGACTCAAGAGCAAGTGAAAAGAGAAAGAGAGAGAGAGAGAGAAAATAAAAGTAAGACCTAAGGTATTCAGCAGAGGTTGTTAGGGTTTTCCTCAGAGGGAGGAAGAAGAGACGAGAGGAAGTGAAAGTGAAAAGAGAGAGAAAAAAATAATCTTTTTCCTTATATATAAAAATATTTGGACGCTGATAAGGTGCACTCATGTGTTTGGATGGTAGATATTTGATTAGGAATTTTCATACGGATCCACCCCAGTTTGTGAGAAGATTGTGTTTCTTTGCTAAATTGTGTTTCTTTGTTAAACTAAATTTGCGCGTTCGGCATATTAACAACCTCCATTACGATTGAGTATATAAATAGATGTCGTTTATATTTTAGTGCAAGTCTAGATTTGGATCTCCATTGTAGTGGATCTCAATCCATATAGGTGGTAGAGAAGATTTCGATTCACATTGACAGATTCTAAGTTGTTACTTTGATTTCCGATTTCTCACATAGGTTATGAAGCATCATTTGGTTTACACTGGTAGATTAAGAGTCCGAGTTCAACTAATCCCCGAGGTAGTGAAGTAGATTTGGTTTACCCAGGTAATCTAAATAGTCAGAGATCGTGAAGTATATTATAATTAACATTTAGAGATTCAGAATAAATTTTGATTAGTCAGAGGTGGTTATCATCTTGGATGATCTGAAGATGGATTTTATCTGATCTTATCATCTCGGGTTCAGATATTACTAGATTTAGACCCGAATATCTCATTCTGATGAACTAGAGATGAAATTTATCAGATTTGAACATTCCAGGTTCAAAGATTACTAGAGTTGGACCCGAGTTTCTCGTTCGGATTATCTGAAGACGAAATTTATCAGAATTGAACATCACATGTTCAAAGATTACTAGAGTTAGACCTGAGTTTCACGTTCGGATGCACTGGAGACGAAATATATTAGAATTGAATATCACAGGTTCAAATACTACTAGAGTTATACATGAGTTTCTCGTTCGGGTGAAGTGGGGATGAAATATATCAGAATTAAACATCACAGGTTCAAAGATTACTAGAGTTAGACCTGAGTTACTCATTCTGATGAACTGAGGACGAAATATATCAGAATTGAACATAACATGTTCAAAGATTACTAGAGTTACACCTGAGTTTCTCATTCGGATGAACTGGAGACGAAATATATCAGAATTGAACATCACAGGTTCAAATACTACTAAAGTTAGACCTAAGTTTCTCGTTCGGATGATCTGAAGATGAAATATATCAGAATTGAACATCACAGGTTCAAAGATTACTAAAATTAGACTTGAGTTTCTCGTTCGGATGAACTGAAGATGAAATTTATTAGATTTGAACATCCTTGGTTCAAATCTTACTAGAGTTGGACCTGAGTTTCCCATTCGGGTGAACTGAAGATGAAATTTATCAGATTTGAACATCCCATGTTCAAAAATTACTAGAATTGGGCATGAGTTTCCCATTTGGGTTGACTGGAGATGAAATTTATCAGATTTGAACATCCCAGGTCCAAAATTTCCAGAGTTGGACCTAAGTTTCTCAATCGGGTGGACTGGAGATGAAATATATCGGATTTGAACATCCTAGGTCCAAAATTTCCAGAGTTGGACCTGAGTTTATCATTTGGGTGGACTGGAGATGAAATTTATCATATTTAAACATCCCAGGTCCAAAATTACCAGAGTTGGACCTGAGTTTCTCATTCGGGTGAACTGGAGATGAAATTTATCAGATTTTAATATCCCAGGTCCAAAATTACCAGAGTTGGACCTGAGTTTCTCATTCGGGTGAACTGTAGATGAAATTTATCAGATTTGAACATCCCATGTTCAAAGATTACCACAGTTGGACCTCAGTTTTTCGTTTTCGATGAACTGGAGATAAAATATATCAGAATTGAACATCCCAGGTCCAAAATTACTTGAGTTACACCTGAGTTTCTCATTCGAATGAACTGAAGACGAAATATATCAGAATTTAACATCACGGGTTCAAAGATTACTTGAGTTACACCTGAGTTTCTCGTTTTTGATGAACTGGAGATAAAATATATCAGAATTGAACATCCCAGGTCCAAAATCGATGGAGTTACACCTGAGTTTCTCGTTCGGATGAACTGAAGACGAAATATATCAGAATTGAACATCACAGGTTCAAAGATTACCAGAGTTATACCTGAGTATCTCGTTCGGATGAACTGGAGACGAAATATATCAGAATTGAACATCACATGTTCAAAGATTACTATAGTTAGACCTGAATCTCTCATTCTGATGAACTGAAGTTGAAATCTATCAGATTTGAACATCTCAGGTTCAAATATTACTAGAGTTGGACTCGAGTTTCTCATTCCGTTGAACTGGAGATGAAATTTATCATAATTGAACATCAAAGGTTCAAAGACTAACAGAGTTAAACCTAAGTTTCTCGTTCGGATTATCTGAAGACAAAATATATCAGAATTGAACATCACAGGTTCAAATATTACTAGAGATAGACCTGAGTTTCTCGTTTTGATGCACTGGATACGAAATATATTAAAATTGAACATCACAGGTTCAAGACTACTAGAGTTAGACCTCAGTTTCTCGTTCGGATGATTTGAATACGAAATATATTAGAATTGAACATCACATGTTCAAAGATTACTAGAGTTAGACCTGAGTTACTCGTTCTGATGAACTGAGGATGAAATATATCATAATTGAACATCACAGGTTCAAAGATTACTAGAGTTAGACCTGAATTTCTCATTCGGATAAATTGGAGACGAAATATATCAGAATTGAACATCACAGGTTCAAAGATTACTAGAGTTAGACCTGAGTTTTTTATTCGGATAAACTGGAGACGAAATATATCAGAATTGAACATCCCAGGTTCAAATACTACTAAAGTTAGACCTAAGTTTCTCGTTCGGATGATCTGAAGATGAAATATATTAGAATTGAACATCACAGGTTCAAAGATTACTAAAATTAGACCTGAGTTTCTCGTTCGGATGAACTGAAGATGAAATTTATTAGATTTGAACATCCTTGGTTCAAATCTTACTAGAGTTGGACCTGAGTTTCCCATTCGGGTGAACTGAAGATGAAATTTATCAGATTTGAACATCCCATGTACAAAATTACTAGAGTTGGACCTAAGTTTCTCAATCGGGAAGACTGGAGATGAAATTTATCAGATTTGAACATCATAGGTCCAAAATTTCCAGAGTTGGACCTTAGTTTCTCATTCGGGTGAACTGGAGATGAAATTTATCAGATTTGAACATCCCAGGTCCAAAATTACCAGAGTTGGACCTGAGTTTCTCATTCGAGTGAACTGGAGATGAAATTTATAAGATTTTAATATCCCAGGTTCAAAGATTACCAGAGTTGGACCTGAGTTTCTCATTCGAGTGAACTGGAGATGAAATTTATAAGATTTGAACATCCCATGTTCAAAGATTACCACAGTTGGACCTCAGTTTCTCGTTTCTGATGAACTGGAGATAAAATATATCAGAATTGAACATCCCAGGTCCAAAATTACTTGAGTTACACCTGAGTTTCTCGTTCGAATGAACTGAAGACGAAATATATCAGAATTGAACATCACGAGTTCAAAGATTACTTGAGTTACACCTGAGTTTCTCGTTTCTAATGAACTGGAGATAAAATATATCAGAATTGAACATCCTAGGTCCAAAATCGATGGAGTTACACCTGAGTTTCTCGTTCGGATGAACTGAAGACGAAATATATCAGAATTGAACATCACGGGTTCAAAGATTACTTGAGTTACTATGAAAATGACCATATTACCCTTCACGGAAATTAGGGCAATAAATATTACGGAGACTGTGAAAATGACCAGACTACCCTTATTGGAAATAAGTAAAGTAGATATTACTGACTTTGAAAATGACCATATTACCCTTCATGAAAATTAGTACAATAAATATTACTGACAGGCATGTCAATATTTGTCCGATATCCGGAATCCGTTTCCGAATATTCGAAATCCTATACGATTTTATCCGTTTTACCGGATATCGAATCGGATATTTTATCGGATATTTTTTCCTTAACATATCAGAAACGGATTAGACCCTATCCGAAATGTTAATATCCGATATCCGATAGTATATGAACTTATTTGTAATTTATCCTAATTTCGAGTCTAGAATCGGATATTATCGGATAAATATCCAATAAGTGTCAATTATGAAAATTATTTTACATGGGGTTTTAAGCTTTTTTGTTATAACCGGATATTTATCGGATATCCGACAGCTTAGCCTATTGTAATCGATATCTAATTTTGGTATCCTTAGGATATTATCGGATATCGAATATCCGGTAGTGCTTAACCTGTCGGATATCGGATTTCTAAATATCCGACGGATATTCTTCCATTGATAGGCCTAATTACGGAGACTGTGAAAATGACCATACTACCCTTGTTAGAAATAAATAAAGTAAATATTACTGACTGTGAAAATGACCATATTACCCTTCATGGAAATTAGTACAATAAATATTACGGAGAATGTTAAAATGACCAGATTACCCTTATCAGAAATAATTAAAGTAAATAATACTGGCTGTGAAAATGACCATATTACCCTTAATGGAAACTAGAGCAATAAATATTATGGATACTATGAAAATGACCAGACTACCCTTATCGGAAATAAGTAAATTAAATATTACTGAGACCGTGAAAATGACCATATTACCCTTTATGGAAATTAGTGCAATAAATATTACGGAAACTGTGAAAATGACCAGACTACCCTTATCAAAAATAAGTAAAGTAAATATTACTGACTGTGAAAATGACCATATTACCCTTAATGGAAATTAGTGCAATAAATATTATGGAGACTGTGAAAATGACCAGACAACCCTTATAAAAAATGCAATAGATATTTCGTAGACCGTGAATTGACCAAATTACCCTTGAAAAAATATAGTAAGTATTTTGGTGATTGGAAAAAGACCATATTACCCTTAATGGAGACAACTGCAGTAAATATTTCGAAGAATGAGAAAAATGACCATATTACCCTTAATGGAGACAACTGTAGTAAATATTTTGGAGAATGAGAAAAATGACCATATTACCCTTATCGATAAAATGCAATAAATATTTTGAAGACTTTGAAAATGATTATGTTACCGTTACCAGAAATATATACAACAAATATTTCGGAGATTATGAAAATGACCAGACTACGTTTCCCAAAACAAGGGCAATAAATTTTCCAAAAACTGTGGAAATAACTAGATTACCCTCCAATATCATTACAGTTTTATAAACACACCCGAAAAAAAATCAAATGAGTACTCCCTCCGTTCCTTTTTAATAAGCTGGTTTTGTTTTGAGAAATTTAAGGAAATTAAGAGAAGTAATCATTGAAAGTGGTCCTCATGACACTTGTCAATAAAAGAAGTGAAGTAAAATGGTCCCCGTGACACTTGTCAGCAAAAGAAGTAAAGTGAAATGGTCCACATGACACTTGTCATCAAAAGAATCAAAAGAAGTTAAGAGAAAAGTGGTCCCAAAAAATTAAAGTAACATTTGACTTACTAGACTATTAAAAAGGAACGGATGGAATACTATTTTAGCCGGTAAAATTCCCAACTTTTTCTTAGTTTTCCCGTATAAACACGTTTAATTTTTTATTATAGCAAACATTATTTTACTTTTTTTTTGGCTAAACACGTTTGAGTTCTTGGCGGCAACTTTGCTCTTTTTGCTGCCATTTGGGGAAAGAAATTGCTCCACTTATTAGTCTTTCACTCTTGGTCAGCCACTGTGAACTTGACACGTGGGACCGGAATCTTGCAAGCCAAAGAGTCAACCTTGGTCGGTCAAGGTAACATGATCACGTCACCAAGGTGTTCGTATCTCAGTTCTAAGAATTTTTGATATTTTTTGGTGTGCATTTGAGCAATCATTTGAGAAAATATGAAGAAATCAATGATTTTTTGCTGAAACCGTCAAAAACCTTCATGAGATGAAGGAAAATAATTAAAAAATGAGAGAATCATGAAGTGTTGGACCGGATATGGTCAAGGCATGGCCGGCCGGCCGAGGAACCCGGTCCCACGTCATTTTCTTATTTTTATAATATTTTTTCATGATTTTAGGGAAATATCATAAAACCAAGGAGTTTGTTGTTGAAATCAAGGAGTTTTGTTGAAATCAAGGAGTTTCCATGAGATAAAGAAAACATAAAAAAATAATAATAATAAAATAAGGGACGTGTGGGACCGGCTTGGGCATGGTTGGCCGACTAGGGCCCGATCCCATGATTTTTCCCTAATTTTATGTATTATTTCATGGTTTGAAGGAATTTTCATAATTTGAAGGAAATATCATGAAATCAAGGAATTTCGTGGGATTATGGAAACATGAAAAATATAACAATAATAAAATAGGACGTGTGGGGCCAGCTAGGGCATGACCGGCCAGCTAGGGCCCGGTCACATAGGTTTCCCTAATTTTATATTATTTTTCATGGGATCGAGGAAATATCATGAGATTAAGGAGTTTTCATGAAATTAGGGAAATAATAAAAAAAATATTGAGGAATTGTGAGGTGTGGGACCGGCGGTGACTAGGGCATAGCCGACCGGCTAGCAAACACGGTCCCGTGACACCTTTCCCAATTTTATATTATTTCCTTAATGCGAAGGAAACACCATGAAACTGAGGAGTTTCTTTAAAATAAAGGATATTTGTTCGGATGAAAGGATTTTGATGAGATCAAAGAAAATAAAGAAAATATGACAAAACATAGGAATGGCACGGGACTGGCCACGGCGTGACTGGCCGGTCGGTGGGTCCAGTCCCCTAGCGCTCTGACTAATATTTTATTTTTTTATCATTTTCTTCCTATTTTGCATAGGTTCGTCGTCTTATCATATTTTGAAATACTCATTCGTGCGTTCAGGTGCTCGTTAATGCATCATTGTCGAGTACATATGCACTATTTTGGTTGGGCTTACTCGAAAGTACCTTAGATGCCCGTGTGTTGAATATTTATTACTAACCCATGGAATTCTGCTGGGAAGAACCATAAATTGAAGTAACAAAATATTATAAAAAATATTGAATTTTTTTCAGGGATCCAGTTTGTTAGAGCACTGCTCGGTCAAACTCGCATGCATTGCTATCTCAAGAATGTTTGTCAATCTTTGTGATCAAAACTATATAGTCCTGATTTCTAGTCTACTATAGCTAAGGTCTCATACTAGGATAAAAAGTATAGTTGAGCTCAAGAACTCCATGGAGATCATCATACAAGACGAATGACTACTCAAGGAACCAGTGGATCTTCATCGACTAAAAGGTATGTGGTGACTTGAACTTATCTATCACTCAAAAGTCTATCTACTCTATCTCCTATTTTGAGACAAAAGTCGTTTTACTATATAGACTAAAAATATGCACATGTGACATTTCGAGCTGAGTATATCTCGCTTATCTATTTCTCGAAATGTGTGTTGGTAAAGCTTTCGCTTTAGCCAAGTTCATCTTTTCCTAGTGACGAAAGTCATGTTATGTTTCAATCACTTTGAAAATCGCTCTGACGAAAACTAGTTCGTGAAAACAACTATATGACGTCATCTGAGAATGTTTCAATGATTAAAATGAGAGTTTAGACTATATAACCATTGGGGGACATAAACATTGTTGTGGAAACACATATATGTATAAGTCCTTAACACTTGAATCGAAGTTTACAAACTTTGTTGATCAAGTGGAACCGGAACGTGAGCAAGCAACTCGATGCGAACCCGGGCCATTAACCGGCATAAGTTCTCGAACCCGAGAATATCTACTGAAGTTGAAGCTCAGGTGCAGTCCGCGAACCCAGTCCGCAAACTAATGGAAGTTCTCATCCCGAGAAATTCTGCTGAAATTTATTAACTTCAACCGGTTAGCTTGAGTCCGCGAACTCAAGAGGTTATGTCTGAAAACACTATTCATGAACTTATTCTTAAATTACTAAGGGATGCTTTTGCAAACCGTGGCTTTATAGTTCTTGATTAATGATTCGAATGAATCACATCATTTTTGATTCAATTGTGTCTCTTGTAGTACTTGAGATCTCATAGCAATTGAAAAACTCTCTAACTAGTTCATTTGAGCCATTTGGACTAGTTATGGTGAAGAAGAATATGGTTGATATGAAAGTTATCATTTGGCTAACCATTTGGTTGACTAATATTGAACCAATCATTGTACACGTTTGGGTACGATTACACAAATCCAAAACGTCATGTACATGTATGTATGGAAAGCTAAGTTTTTGATCTAACGGTTGAGAGATATTAGCTTGTATCTAATCAGGTTTTCATCTAATGGTGAATGTTGAATGCTTTGTTAATAAGATAACATTGATTGCAAACCCTGATTTGAAAGACTATATAAGGGGAACTCTAGCCATTGGAAAAACTAATCCCCACACACCTTTTTTGTGTGATACTAGTTTTCTCTAAGATAGAGTCGATCTCCATTAACCCTTGAGTTTTCTATCTAAACTCGGGTTAACGACTTAAAGACTTCATTGGGATTGTGAAGCCAGACCGATACTACTTATCTTGCAGTTGTGTGATCTGATCTTGCTATTTCTATCGTACGAGTACAATTGTAATAATTTTCTTGAGATTTCTAACTCCGATAGGCAAGATAAAAGTAGTCACAAACATCTTCGTCTCATTGTTTGTGATTCCTCAATAATCTTCTTCGCTGCATCGATTAAGTTTATTGTGAGGTGATTGATGAAACTGAGTTGTTCTTCGGGAATATAAGTCTGGTTTTATCAATTGGTTCCTGCTTACCTTGATTTATTCGTGGGAGACGAATTTATCTATTACATGTAGACTTTTCTATATGAGACATATTTGTTTGCTAAAGTCTTCGACTTTGGGTCTTAGCAACTCTTGGTTGTGGGTGAGATCAGCTAAGGGAATCAAGTGCGCAGTATCCTGCTGGGATCAGAGGCGTAGGAGCATAACTGTACCTTGGATCAGTGTGAGATTGGTTGGGGTTCAACTACAGTCCAGACCGAAGTTAATTTGGAGTAGGCTAGTATCTGTAGCGGCTTATTACAGTGTATGTTTAATCTGGACTAGGTCCCGGGGTTTTTCTGTATTTGCGGTTTCCTCGTTAACAAAATTCTGGTGTCTGTGTTATTTCTTTTCCGCATTATATTTTTATATAATTGAATTAATACAGGTTGTGCATTGTTCAATCATTTAGAATATCCGACCTTATTGGTTGTTGATTTAAATCGATTGACACTTGGATATTGGTATTTGGTACCATCAAAGTTATCTCTCTTTGATTAGGCTCGTGAATTATATTTTCTTGAGTAAATCAAATAGAGAGATTGAGATAATAACTCATTGAGTATTTTCTATTGATTGAGTCTTGTAGATTCTCTAGAAAACAACTCGGAGTTGTCCATACAGATTGATAATCGAAATATTGGGTGAGGTTGTTAGACCCCCGTATTTTCAATTGGTATCAGAGCAGGCAAACACGTTAAAGACCTTACAAATCTGTGTTTGTGGAAATATGAGTCTGTGGACGGAATCTATGTTGCGCATACCAAAATATATCCTAAAGCTTTTGACCATGTCAAGTGTCTTGGAAACACCTCAAAAGATTATTCCTTAGTTGATTTTTCTGAATCCCGAGGTAGAAAGAATGTTCAATGTGATAATGACAATTCTCCCTCTCATGAGGCATGTGAAACTGTGGCAGAAGATGAAAAGGAACTCACCAGAATTTCAAAACATACAACTAAAGATATTGATTTTAATAATCATGATCAGCTCATTGATGAATTTGAAAAGTCTCTTAATCGAGAACGTGATCTCTATCATATCATAATGTCCTTCTCTAAGAATATTGAGAAACCTCTATAAGAAACTACTCTACAACAGGAAAAGATTATTACTCTTGAGGAAGTTGTTAAAGAGGACTCCATTAGATAAAAACGTTTGATCGAGACTTATTTATCAGATCTCAACAGACTTCGTGCTGAAAAAGAGAAACTTTGTGAATCTCTTACTCTAGCCCATGAACAGTGTAAATCCTTGGAAAAGGAAAACTTTGTCCTAAGGAGAAATTCTTCCGTGACTAATTCTCAGGAATTACCATTTACGAAGAAATGTTCTCCAGAAGATGATTGTGTCAAGAAAAGTTTGCATAACTTCCAATCTTCTCATATGGCTATGAAGTTTAAACAGGTGCCAGTTATTGCTTCTCCTCTACGAACCTGTACTTTTTGTGGGAAACAGAATCACTATGCTATTCATTATTTTTCAAGAAGGAAACAAATTTCTAAGCTTCGTAATTTGCTTCTCTTCACTGTCAATGGAACAAAAAGTTAGCTGACTAAAGCAGTGAATCGTATGCCCACAAGAAATCAGAAACATTATGAGAATGATCTCTACTCTGGATATCATCACAGGAATAAAATTTTTTCTAGCAATCCGTTTGCTGCATTAATAAGAACAATTCCTGTACTTATAAGGATGTTTCTAATAAATCTGAATCTATAAAATGGATCGCTATCTATTCAGATCCTCTTGAACCTATTGTTAGAGGTCCTAGATTTAGTTCTCAAAGAAAATCATCTGATGAATATGTGAAAAGCGCCATGCCCTATTCTTCAGGGACACAAGTTAACCGAAGAAAGGCGAAGAGCACAAAAATCAAAAAGTCTGATGATATGTACAACATCTTTCTCAACAATCACAGTGGAACTTGTTTCCACCCAATCACCTGATTCTAGGTATTTGTTTCCTTGTTTCTAACTTGATAGGTACAAGAAGAAAGATGGATAAATACTCAAGTATGTTGTATATTATTTCAGTTTGTTTCTTTTGGGACAATCCGCAAACGTCCGCGTCCTTATCTTGTATATCTCCAGGGTTTTCAAAAATAGAGTTTTTGTACTCTTGTTGACGAATGCATATATACTTTGTCTATAGTGTGATTGTCCTTGATCTCTATGGAGAATTCTGCAAAATCTCAAGAGATTGTGCGTCTTAATATGGAGGAAAATAATCAGGAATGTAAGTCGATTCAGGAGCTGGTTCTAAAGAACATGCTTGAAAGAAATGATCACAACTACTGGATTGATGATTGTGTCAAGGATTTAACTCGTTTTCAGAACGATTCAAGGGTTGAGTTTTCAAATCTTCAATTTCAAATAAACCAACTTCTAGATGTTCAGGCCAGAATTCTTGCTAGTCAGAACATTCTGATACGGAATCAAAAGAAGCTTATCATGGACTATGCCAAATCTAGACATCTTGCTCAGGTGGTTGATCCTAAAGTTAGTGTTCTAACTCACGAACATGGTGTGTCTACGGTCAAGAGAATAAAGGAAATCAGCGATACCTTCTTTGATGGCTTCATTGAAATATACGAGGTTCTTAATGAACTCTGATTTCTTTTAAACTCTAATAAATCTTCTATGTTTTCTGTTTTATTTAGAAGAGTAACTAGTGTTTTGGAATATCAATGATTGTGATTACACATAGCTATATCCAATGATTTCATCTTCTTGTTTTTTGATTTATTGGTTTAAATTCTAAAGTTGTTTTGGAAGATGATGGTTGCAGTATTAATCTTTATGGTTTTATATATTGCAATTTTTTGATAGGATTTGTATGTTTACGTCCGTGAACTTGATTATCCCATATTTTTTCAAAAGTAAAGTCGTTCACGTATTGGTATGCAAATATTGATAAAGGAATGAATGGACTTTTGGCAAAACACAAAAGTTAAGCCTATATTGTCAATCTTTGATGTAAGATAGGTTAAAATCTTTTTTGATTCAAGGATAAAGTCTATTATGTCACTTTGTGATGGAAAAATAGAACAGGTCCTTGTTTGTTATCCACGGTATAGAGCTTAATTGTTCCATATTATTATGTATTACCGTGAAGGTTCCATTATGTATCTCATGTTGAGAACGATACAACTAAGTCGATTTCTTATTGGCATGGTTGGTTGTTCCATGAGATGCTATATATTGAGCATTAAGAACTAAATTAATCAACTTGTGTGGTTATTTAGTTTGTATTCCATGAGTTCTCTCATGTTGATTACATGAACGATTAAGGTTGTCATTTTCTATGATAATCTTAGTCGGGGTTCCATAATCTCTTATGTTGAGCCCAAATGAACTAAATCAATCATCTTGTGTGATTATTTAGTTAGCACTCCATAGATTTTTTTCATGTCGAGTGTGGACAATTGAATTGATTAGTTTAATTGTGTAATATGGTTAGAATATTTATGGGCTTACTTGTGAATAATCTAATCGATGAATTAAGTCTCCATAAGTTTACTTGTGTTGAGCATATTTAGTCAAATTAATCAAGGTTCACTTTGGTTAATATGATTTAATATTTTGGATTCCAAATTCATACTTGTATGCAATTTGTTGAGTCTAATGAAATCCTTCTTTTCTCTTGAAATTAAGGTCGCTCTTGTTGTTCCCTTGGGAATGACATCAGATGGGGGAGAGTTCTTTTGAACTTGCGCTTAATTTCCAAATCTTTGTGGGGAGTGCGGCTGTGGAATTTTTAGGGGTTATCTTGTATCTTTATAAACTCCTTAATGAATGCATTTAGTCTCGGATTTATGATTGCATCTAAACAAGATGATAGAACATTTACCATTGGTCTTGAAATATCTCTTATGGAAATTTCATTAGGATCCCATTCTTGTACCTTTGCCAATTATACTGATAAAAAGGGGGAGAATTAATTGTAGTTCACACTACAAATACATATGGTTTTCGGATCATTATGTAAGGGGGAGTGGTTTCCATGTGAGATGGAGTATTGACTAAGGGGGAGTGAAGTATCACCATAGTATTGTTGTTGAAGTTGTGATGCAATTGGACTTTGACGCTGTGTAATAATATTATGACATTATATAACAATGATTGAGAACTAATGCTTTTCTCATTGTTATAGCTATGGATTTTCAACAACGATGATACTAAACTTACAAACTTTGGGATCATTTGACTACTTAGAAGTGACGAAGATTTCGAGTATTGTTGAAGATTAGGCATGTGGAATAGGAGCTACAAAGTTTATTTATATAATTTTTGTATTCCATATGTATTAATAGTTTTTCCACTAAAATTGACAAAGGGGGAGATTGTTAGAGCACTGCTCGATCAAACTCGCATGCGTTGCTATCTCAAGCATGTTTGTCAATCTTAGTGATCAAAACTGTATAGTCTTGATTTCTAGTCTACTATAGCTAAGGTCTCGGACTAGGATAGAAATTGTAGTTGAGCTCAAGAACTCCATGGCAATCATCATACAAGACGAAGGACTACTCAAGGAACCAGTGGATCTTCATCGACTAAAAGGTATGTGGAGACTTGAACTTATCTATCACTCAAAAGTCTATCTACTCTATCTCTTATCTTGAGACAAAATTCGTTTTACTATATAGACTAAGAATATGCACATGTGGCATTTTGAGCTGAGTATATCTCTCTTATCTATTTCTCGAAATATGTGTTGGTAAAGCTTTCGCTTTAGCCAAGTTCATCTTTGCCTAGTGACGAAAGTCATGTTATTGTAGTTGCAAGAAATCTTACAACTACACCCTCAGTAGAATTCATAAAACTTTAATATGTTCTTGAAGAATAACAATTTATTGATTAATGCTCTCAATTAGTTACAAAGAAATATATCAGTAGAACTTGGAACAGTTACAACTTTATCTGTTCTCTTTCCTAGATTTTTACTTACACTCACTAAAAAAAGATCTCCAAATTTTACATTTGAACTACTATTTATAGTGAAATTTGTACAACTGTATTTAGCTTGCGAAGTTTCGCAGCTTATATTCGTAAATCTATTTTATGTTCGCAAACCCTTCATACTTCTTTGTGCTTCTTCTATTATCGCACTATCTCGTAACACTTTTTTCTTGTATTTGTTGCTATATTCGCAACCCAATAATCTTGCGATATTCAGTACCTACATCTTGCCTCTTCTCATGTCATTTCTGCGAAGAAGTAATGATCGTGAGAATATAACCGTTACAGAATTCGAACACGTTTTTTATAACCGTTTTTTCCTAATTGTTCCCTTATATATACTCCTTTTATTCCCTTCCTTATCTTTTCTACTTTCTTTCTCAGTATTTTTTTTTTACTTTTGCAATTTCATCTCCTTCTCTCTTTACCTCTTCAATTATCACCTTCTCTTGCTGTTAATCCCATCATGAGCTCTCCAAGGTAATTTTCTTTATCTCTCACATCTTTCACTTGTTTATTTATTTTATTTCTGTCTAATTCATTGTTTGATTTTGATTTCCTTCAGTAAAACTGCTTCCCCGATGAAACCTTCAACTAAAAACTCAATCCCTAATCCTCGAAGAAGAAAGCCTGAGAATCAAAAGGTAGTTAAAATACTCTGTCTTCCTCCTGAAACAATATATTGTTGCCTCAGTTTTTAATCTACGTTTTGATTCGTAGGTCAATGAAAAATCCCACCCTATCAAGAGATCTCGTATTACCAAATCCAAGCCATCAGTTTCAATCAGTGATTTCCTTCCTGTAATTGATAAAGAATTTTCCTCTCCTCCTCGCGAAAACACTTCTTCGCAAACTCCTGCATCTACTTCATTACCCATTTTTCAGTCTCCTACCCTTTTCAATTTATCAACACTTCTTTAAGATCAACCTTCGCAAGCTACCTCCTCAACTCCTTCTCTTGAAAAACCCATCTTAACTCCTAATCCTTTGAATGATGTTTCTCCAAACAATTTACAACTTGCTCTTATTCCTTCAAATTCTTACCCACTTCCTCAAGAAGTTCGAGATGGAATATACTCAACTTTTCAGATGTTATCTGATGTTTTGGGTAATACTGCGAAGTCTTCAAATGTTCGCTCGCATTCTGAATATTGCGAAACACTCAATAACTTCATCAATCCTGATATTTCTATTTCACGTCAAACCTTGGAAAAAGAAGTTGAATTGCTTCGCCAAACCCAGGAGTCTTTGAAAGCGGAGTGTGAGAATCTTCGTAGAGAGAATCATCAGCTTCAAAATGATTCTCTAGATTGTGCGATCCTTCGTAAGAGGAATGATGCATTAAAAGGTATTGCTATTATCTTTATATTTTCTCCTTTTGTTTGCTTCTTGTAGTTGCGGATTATCTCACAACTACACCCTCATAAGAATCCATTAAAATGATTCCTAAATCTAATTAATTTGATATGAAACTAAGAATTTAAATACTAAGATTGTAAAGGAGACACAAAGATTTTTACGTGGTTCGATCAATGTGATCTACATCCACGGTGCTTCACTAGTGATTGTATGTCATTACATGATTTTACAATTGAGACTCCATTAATGAATATTTGGAGCTCTAGAATTTTGGGGAAGAAGATGATAAAGAAAATAAATCCCTCTCTAAAATTTTCTCTCTCCTCCTAAAATTATCCTCCTTAATAAAAAGATCTCCCCTACTTCTCATACCTAAATGGCTATTTATATGATTTTACAATAGATGACAGTTGTGTTGTCCCGCCATTTCGGATTTGAAGATTATCTTGCGAACCTTCGTGGTTTCCTTTTCTCACAAAATGTCCTTCTTGCTCGCAAAATATTCTTTGCTCGCAAAATGTATTTTCTCTCCATAATTTCGTAAGTTATCATTTGCTGTGATATTCCGCTCCTACATCTTGCCTCTTTTTTCTTGAATATTTCTTGAAGAGCGATCTTTAATAAAAAATCCGTTGTAGTAGTCTTTGATCTTTGTTGATGAAGGAATGAGCGAAAGAATATCAAACTCAAAAATTATATACTTGCCTCTATTCTTTTGCGAAGTTCTGAAGCTTTAAGAAGTAATTAGAAGTATCATCTTGCGAAGTATGAAGTATGCGAAGTATCTTGAAGAAGTATGAAGTATAAGAAATATAAAATATCCTTGAAGAAGTATAAGAAGTACTTAATCCTCGAAATATATAAGAAGTATGAATTATCCTTAAGAAGTATAAGAAGTATTTAATCCTCGAATTATATATGAAGTATGAAGTATCCTTAAGAAGTATAAGAAGTATTTAATCCTCGAATTATATAAGAAGTATAAAATATCCTTGATGAGAGTGATAAATATTGCCTATGTTCATGTGAAATTATTATTCCACTTTTGGTGAGGATTCTTGATGAGAAGATAAAGAACATCAAATATTTTCTTGGGTATCCATAGTTGCCTCTGTTCTTTATCTATGAAGGAGAATCCTTGAGAAAAGTTGAATAATTAAATTGCGTCTCTATTCTTATCTTGGCTTTGCCTCAAGTGGTAACCCTGCTAACTTATGAATTTTTCTGCAAATTTCTGAATTTTTCTGTGAATTTTTGGGGTTTTCTGCGAATTTCTGAACTTCTAAATAGTGTTGCGAATAGTGTTGTGAATAGTGCTGCGAATATAGTGTTACGAACTATGAATAGTGCTGCGAATTATGAATTTTTCTGCGAACTTTCGCGGTGTTTTCCTGTAAAATTTTGTAAAATACTTGTGCGAATATAATATTTATGTAACGATTATGTTATGAAATGTTTATGCGATGCTTATGCCATGAAATGTTTATGCAATGCTTTTATGATGCAAATATGATGCTTGAATGATGCGAATATGATGCAAATATGATGTTTGTATGATGCAAGTATGATACTTGTATGATGTTACTTATCTATTATAATGCATAGCTAATGTTTGTGTTACTTAGCTCATTTTGCTGCAGTAAAATTGATATATCTTTGAATTGCCTATATTCATATAATCATCTTCGCAAGTTCATTTGTGTATTCTCGCGAATGAAATCGCCTCTTCTGGTATGACTTCGTGATATATATTCTTGTAAGAATTCTTCAATGATTTTGATGGGATTGTCTTCTTTGTTAGGACTTCATGATATATCTTCTTGTAAGAATTCTTCAATGATCTTGATGGGATTGTCTTCTTTGTCAGAACTTCATGATATATCTTCTTGTAAAAATTCTTCAATGATATTGATGGAATAAATTTCATTAATTTCTGTGGTCTTATCATGCCTTCCTAAGTAAAGGTATTATTTTGCCACCTCTTTTGGAGCGACAAAATCGCAGGACGTTCTTACACTTTCATGCAAAAACCCATTGATCTTGCCTTAACTTCTTTGTATAGTATTTTAGCCTCTTCAGGAAGTGTTGCGACAATATGACAGTCCTAAATATTCTTGCGAACATAAAGCCCCATGACATCGCCGTCTTGCGATGAAATCGCAGGACGTCTCTACACTTTCATGTAGTGACCCATTGATCTCATCTTAACTTCTTTATTAGGTTCTGCGAGTTCTTTATTCTTTTTTTTTTTTTTTTTTTTTTTTTAGAAGGCTCGCAGAACTTCATTTGTTGCACAAATATGACAAGCCTTTATGTTTTCGCAAACAAGAAGCCTCATGACATTTGCGTCTTATAGAACGTATCAGCTCCCTAATGGAGGGTGCTTCCCTTTATCTTCCCCCTGGTTGCCCCTTCAAGGAAGCGTACATCAACCATACAAGTTTAGCTCTTCCCATCCGGTTCTGCCAACAACCAGCTTTTGATCGCAACCTATTATCCTTTTTGCCTATAGGGCTTATAGTTACGAGGTTGCACCCTATGGGGTATCTTTGGGCCAAGTGCATCATTTGCCAAGACTTGTCAAAAATGGCAGATGTGGTTCAACCTCACCCGGAACTCTTGACTCAACCGTGTACCTCGGCGCCTTGATCATTTTCTGCACTTCTTGGGAAATACAGTATGCCTTAGTCGCCCAACCTAAATCTTCTTACACCGCATTTTATATTGCGTAATGTCACTAGATTAGGTGAGAATCCAAGGTGTCTAACCCGGATAGGTACCCCATTATTGGGTTGTACCCCTAAATTTTTACCATGTACTAAGGGCCCTTGGTGGTGTTCCGGTTACCCTTAGCCACGTTTATAGGTACCCCCTTAAATGACGTACTTTAGGACTTTGCCTCTTACAAAATATAGCTTCGCGAACTAGGGTGTACGCCACAAAGGTTTGCCTGTATAAAATTTTCTGCGGCTCTCTTTCTTTTTTGGAGGCTGATCACAGATTGCGGTCTTTTATTCGCAAGTTAATCGTAAATGGCGGTATTTTTTCGCCTTTTAAAAATTCATCGTAAATTTTTCATGTACATAAAATGTTGAATGTTTTCATGAAATGTTTAGTATAAGAAGTATGAAAAGTATGAGAAGTATTAATCAAAATTGTTCTATAGAAATATAGGAATTTAATTTTCTCTATTTTTTGTAATTTTGAAGTCTTTGAAATTTTTTTGAGATCTTTTAAATTTTGCGATGAAGTCATTTTTGAATCTTACGATTGTATCGCTTTTAACCAATCTAAAAAATCTTAGAAATTGTAGAAATTTTACGAGTATATCCGTTTTAGTAAATAAATTCAAAAATATTTTGTCTTCCGCAAATAAAGTATTCAAGGAAATGGTACTTATCTTTTTCGGCTTGTTGTTGTCTCTTGTTTGCGAAATAATGAAACAATACTGGTAACTTTTGAACTGGTGTGTTGCCGAAGATACACGCCTGCGTGAGTTGTGATAGAGTTCACCTTATGCTTATGATGTATTGCTGGTTGTTCACGGAGTAGTTTGCTTCTTCCCAAAGCAGGTTATGTCGATGCAAGTCTTGGAAAATATATGCGAAGTAAACATTTACGAAGTTAGATATTTGCGAACTTAAGTGAATATTCATGAAGTAAATGTTTGCGAAGTAAATGTTCACGAAGTTAAATAGTTGCAAACTTCCCTCTTCATGAAATGGATTCTGGTTACCGCCTTAGGGAAGCAATATACATCATTGGCTGTTCTTTTCACCTTCGCAAAAATTGATACTTGGTTCTTTGTGAGTTGGACTAATTCATTTCTCCCTTATTTCTCCCTTATTTATTTGCGAAGTATATCTTCACGCATCAAATGTTCTTAGTATATATGTTTCTTTCAGAATGAAATTTCTTTATAGCTGATGTGAATTGCATCCACCTACAGGAAGTTCTGCTAGGATTTCTTCTCAGAAATGATGTTGACTCAAATGATGTTTTTAACTTTCTTTGCTAATAAACTTAATATTTGGAGAAATGTCATTGCATTTTTGCATCACTGGAAAGTATTTTAGTCTCATCTATAGTTGACTCTTTTTGTTGGCCTGAACATGCTTGCTGGATTTTAATTGTTCTCTCGCTGGAAAATATTCTTTGATCAATAACTCTGTTTCTTTACAATCTATAATCATGTTTATATCCTTGCTGCTTCCGAATTATGGTCTTTTCGCTCTCATGTTCGCTGATTGTTGACAATGATTGTAGTGGTAATGTTATAATCTCATCAACATTCCTTTCCAGCTAAGATTGCGAACATTCGTCAGTATAATTACACTAGCAATAACATTCATCAAATTTTGCGAAGCTGTAGAATTGTTTTCAATATGTTCTTCTTTCATGCTATACTCTTCTTCATGCTGTTGAGTCGAGATCCCTTTGAGATGCGTATTTCCTTATTTTTTCTTGCGAACATTCGCAATCTAATTCGTATAATGATCTTTGATATTTTCCTGATACTTTTATTTCTTCATGTGATGTTCCTCCATTCATCCCATCTCCAAAACTTTTCTTCGTTTTTATTTTTATTTTTTTTTGATAAATTTTTGATGTTATCTTCTGAATTTTGTTTTATGAATACAGCAAACCCAGCTCGCAGCAATAACCCAACAAGTTTAACTTCACAACTTCGCAATAGCTTACCAGTTCATTGCGATTTCAATAGCCAGCAAACAATCTTCTTTGGAGAAAATTATTGACAGTAAACGAAGAGAAAACAGGACTATTACCTTGTGTCTAATGATACAAATTGTTTAAGATCTCCCCATGTGTTCTTCTCCAGAGTTGATGATGGTATAAGCTTCGCAGATTTTTGCTCACAAATTTTTGCCCGGCTTAAACTTTTGTTTCTTCTCTTAAAATTTACTTGCTGATGGTATTTACTTCCAGCACACATGACTAAAGCATCCTTTAGTAACTTCATTCGTAAGAATTAGTAGCTGAGAACTTTCTTCTTCGTATACTTCTTCTTTTGTTGGTAATGGGGATAATCTCTTTCGTAAGTACATAAATGAACATTTGTACGTAAATCTTCTTTTGTTCTTTTGCTTACTTATATCTCCCTAAACAGTTTATGTAACTCGAATTTTTTTGTGCAAAATGAACTACTGAATTTCACCCCGTCCTACTGAATTTCTTCTTCTTCTCCCTGGACATTTATGTTCGTAAGATTCGAACTCATGATGACATTTATCCCATTTCTTCGTAGGAATGGACAGTGAGAGTTTTGCAAAAATTTCTTGCAAACGATTAGTAAATTTGGTTAGCAGTTTATAGATCATTAAGATGAGTAATGTTTGCGTATGAAGAATGAAAACTTTCCATATATTCTTCTTGTTTTTTTTCTTGCGAAATGTAAATCTCTAAATCTCTAACCAACAGAAAATCTTGAAATTTGACTTTGTCAGAAATTCTTTAAACAAATTTGTAAAACGAGATTTGGTTACTACAAATTTATAGCAAAAACATTTTTAAATTCAAAATTTCCATAATAAATCAGATTTCTACAAAAAAGCAAAGTTTAGATCTCAAAAATTTATTTTTCAATTTGTGTTTTGAAATTCCCAAATTTTGAAAAATGAAACAAAGAATAAGAAAAGTGAGAAGAAATTTGTCCTTTTTGGAAGCGATTGTTGACGTAGCATGTGTAAATTTCATTTTGCTTGAAGATTTCTCCATATCCACATCTCTTCCTGAACTACTACTAATGTGTTTGTTGTTTGAAGATGCCAATAAAAGAACTTCCATTTCTGTCTTCAAGACTCATAGATCCGGTACAATTCATCACCATCAATAACCAATTTTTCGAACTTTCTTGAACCAACAAGGTTAGGTTCCCTGTTTCTAGCGCCAATTATGTAGTTGCGGATTATCTCACAACTACACCCTCATAAGAATCCATTAAAATGATTCCTAAATCTAATTAATTTGATATGAAACTAAGAATTTAAATACTAAGATTGTAAAGGAGACACAAAGATTTTTACGTGGTTCGATCAATGTGATCTACATCCATGGTGCTTCACTAGTGATTGTATGTCATTACATGATTTTACAATTAAGACTCCATTAATGAATATTTGGAGCTCTAGAATTTTGGGGAAGAAGATGATAAAGAAAATAAATCCCTCTCTAAAATTTTCTCTCCTCCTAAAATTATCCTCCTTAATAAAAAGATCTCCCCTACTTCTCATACCTAAATGGCTATTTATATGATTTTACAATAGATGACAGTTGTGTTGTCCCGCCATTTCGGATTTGAAGATTATCTTGCGAACCTTTGTGGTTTCCTTTGCTCACAAAATGTCCTTCTTGCTCGCAAAATATTCTTTGCTCGCAAAATGTATTTTCTCTCCACAATTTCGTAAGTTATCATTTGTTGTGATATTCCGTTCCTACACTTCTATTACTTGCATGCTTAAAACACCCATTAAAACCCATTCCCCTTTATAGAATCAATCCAAAAATGTAGAATGTTGGCACTTCACCATGAATCAGACGCAAAAGAATCTCAAGCCAAGTATGAAAGTCTTTTGAACCAGTTTTCCTACTTATTTGGTCTTCATTCATGTGCTCTTGACAATTTAGATGCCCTTTTCCAAGAGAATACCCAACTAATTTACGATCATAAATTCTTGAATGAAGAAATATCTCAGCTCACTTATTCTTTGACTAAAGCCGATTTAAGAATAGAAACCTTATTAGAAGAGAATAAGACCTTATCAGAATAAAGATGTTCGTATTTGAATACAATGGTCATTTCTTCGCAACAATTGAAAATTCTTCAGAGTAAATGTTGCGATCAAGAAAATCTCTTTTATTTGTTAAAAGGTGAACTTGAGAAATTAAAGAAGTCTTCAGATGCAGAGAGAAATTCTTTCGATGTCGAGAAGAAATCCCTTCTTAACAAGAATATAATCTTAAACACTAAGAAGAATAAACTTAAAGAAGATTATTCTCAGCTAGAAAACCTTAATGCAAAACTTACGAAGGATAAAAAATTTCTTCTTTCCAAAGATCAAAAGCTTCAATCCAGACTTGAAGGATTAGTTGGTGATGGTTTCGATAAATCTATGGATCAGATGAAGAATTGTTATCTATCTTTAGCTCAATTTCTTACTTCACAGAGAGAAGGTAGTCATTAAAATTTGACTGCCTTTGATATACCTTTTGATTTTGTTATATTTGCAGAATTGACTCTTTGAATTTTGTTGAACTCGCAGAATCTGAGAACAATCTTCGCAACGCTAAAGCTGGATTGGATACCACTTGTTCTGAGGTTCGTAAGAAGAACACTTTGCTTTCTACTCGCTTGATCAATTCTCGTGATCGTTCCAATCGAAGATTCAACTATCTTGCTTATGTTAAAGATATTGAAGATAAAAACCACCAGAAGGCTTTACTTCGTGAGAGTCATCTGAAAGCTCAAGTCTACGTAAACAACATTCTCTTATCAAAATCCTTGTCTCCAGAACAAATTAAACCTCTGGAAATATCTGATGATGAAGTTGCCCGTGACCCTGATAGTGACTTTGATTACGATAGTGATGATGAAGAACTTGATGGTGAGAAATAATCTATCCCTCAAGGAGAAACTCCTGTTGAAGGCTCTATAAAGGATAATGTCTCGCAAGAATTGCAGAATTTTGATGAAGAGCTCTAAGCATGATGAACTTCTTTCTCAAGTTATCGTTAATCCTCCTGTTTTTCTTTCTTTTGAACTCTTCCTCTTGGCTACTGTTGGTTTTCTTTTTATAAACAATTCTGCTTATTATTTGTGTTCCTTAAGAAGTATACTTTATATTTTGCGATAATGATTCGACTTTTATCTAATTGAATACTTTCTTGATTGATCACATGAAGAGAAATAAATTATCTTGAAGACTTAGTTTAGTATTCCCTTTTTCCCTGATTATTGATCTTCAGGTGATCAATTCTTGTTATAAGTATTAGAATATCCGCT
>JAJJWX010004141.1:0-10190 GCA_023529315.1 Papaver bracteatum
GACGGTACAGTCCGGGTTTCTTGTGAACCCGGTACTGTACCTGAAGTTGACCGGGTCTTCATTTTGAGGAAATTTTTGTACATGTCTGGGACTTGTAATTGCTATTCCAGAACACTTCGGTTCAGGTTCCGATCAATACCGGATATTTCCCGGTAAATCCATCTGAGAGAAAAACACACCCATTCATTCATAAAGAATCAAGTTATAAAAACAGAACAGAACCACCGATTCAAGTTAAAAATGACATAAATTACTTTATATTTCTTGGCACTTCTTATTAATTACTTAGAAAATTAGAAAGAACAAGACATAAATTATTAACTAATTCAAGTTAAAAATGAATGAGTAATTCAAAAACAAGATAAAAGAAAAAAGGAAAGGGGAAGGGAAGAGATAAAGTTTAAGTATTCTGCTGTTGCAGGCAGCGATTGTTGCTTTTCGTTTTCCCCTTCTCTCTCCACTAGCTCTTAACAAGAACAGCAGCAAAACCTTCCAAACTTTTTCTTTTCAATAATCTAATCTCTCTTTTTCCCTCTTTAACTAGAAGAAGAAGTAACTGATTTCTCATCAGTTAGTTGGTGAAGCAGAAGGTGGTGGTGGTGAAGAAGTGAACGATGAAATGGTGCCGCTGTTCTTTAGACTTGAGAGAAAGGAAGAAGACGAGTGATAGATACTAGATAGAGTGATAGAATATACCCTAGGAGGAACGGCTAGGATGTAATATCTTAAAAGATATCAATAGCTATAACTAACTGGACTTATGGTAGGGATAGGCCCGAATCACCCGAACCGTGCAAGTCGGTCTACTTTATCAGCTTTGAGAACCGGTACATGTCGGTAACTCCGGGGTCAGTCGGTTCAATTAGGTTCTTGTTAGGTCAGACAGTAAAAGCAGACCGGGTCTTGTGCAGCTCTATACCCGACGGGTAGACCCGTTTAAGAACCTATTAATATCGGGTCCAAATTAAATATACGGATATCGGGTACCCGGTAAAATATAAATATAACATGCATTTATGCTATGTTCCTTCTAGGGGTGTACATGGTTCGGTTTGGTTCGGTTTCAAGCCAATCCAAAACCGAAACCAATACTCTCGGTTTCTTAAAATGAAAACCAAACCAAACCATTAACCATTGGTTCGGTTTCTTAATGGTTATAGCCGAGTTTCGGTTTCTTCCATTGGATATCGGTTAACCATTTACTATGTATGGGTTCGAAAGGCGATGATTCAAATATAATGAAAAAAAAACATAGTTCAAAGTTTATAAAACCAACCTAAAGCCTAAGAAGGCTACTGATTATAGTTCAAAGTTTTCAAATCTAAGAAAATATACGATTACATCATCTTTGATTTCAAGAAACATATATAAAAAAACAAACTAAGCCATAGCAGCTAAACATCACTACGCACTCCACAAACTCAAGTGATAGCTTCGATTTTCCGGGGTTGTTGTTGCATGTATGAAAATGGCAAGCAAGTAAGCAAGCGATAGACCGATAGTTACAAATTTAGAATCTAATCCAGTTAGAAATTTAGATTTTCGGGTTGTTATTTGCATGTATATGAAATAATAATGATATGTGGTGGTGGTGGATAATGCTATTGGAGTCAGGTGAGATGAATTACCTTGGTACTCCTTAGTCGTCAACATCATCATCTCTGGTATGTTTCCTGAACATGGATTTAGAAAGAGAGTCCAAAATTCTGCAATGAACAAATGGCAAATGCACAACACAGTTAGTAGTATACAGAGTTATTGTCAAGGAATTCTACATACAAATTAACAATTGAAATAATACCAGAATTAACTTCCTCTTAGGGTGCCAAGGAAGAAATATCAAGATCAATCGGCGTCTTCAACCAATTTTGAGCACAAATCAATGCCTCAACTTTGTAGAATTAAAGAACTTCGATATGGATCGAGAATACGTCTCCCAGTGCTAAAGGCAGATTCAGATGCCACTGAAGAGGCAATTATAGCCAATATCTCTTGCCATTAGTGCCAAAGTAGGATACCTAGTTGAGTTCGTCTTCCACCAACCTAAAATATCAAAAGAAGATTTCTCATTACGCGGTTCTCGTTTTCTCTCAAATAATCCTCCAACTCACTTTTCCCTTGATGATCAATACATTCCTCTTCTTCTCTTGCTCTCTCTGCCATAAGCGCAGCTATAGCAGAATCTCCTTCATGGTCGGTTCAGTGCCAAAAGTACCACCACCACTACTATCTGTCAGAATCATGAGATTCAAGACTTAATTGGACATCCAAAGTACTCACTCAAAAGAGCCTTAAAGTCCCTCATTACGAGATCCAATAGTTCTGTTCTCATATAACCACCAACAATACCTAACTTTCCAAGTAGAAACTTTAATCCCAATTCTTTGTCTTGTGGATTTAACAATACAACAATAAACATAAGATTATTCATCCTTTCATAACGTCCCCAATACGTTATATTTACTACGCATTTTAAGTCCCATGCTGAAAGAAATGTATCTTTGTGATCTACCCATGTGTTTAAAGTTAGATGAATTACACTCATGAAACAAGAATTCAAAAAGTAAATATGAGTAGAAGCGAGAACTTGACAGTGAAGTCAAAAAATACCTTCAAAAACTTCGCGAAGGCTCTAGCATACGACCAATCTGATGGGTATGGCGCGTGCAAAGGAGGTGGTGGTGGGGCCTTATCAGAACTTAATTTCTTGCGTTTCTTTCCTCTATTTGCAGTGGCAATAACTTCATCGTCGGAACTTAAGCCTGCATCTTGGTCTTCATCCACATCCAAGTCAGGTTGGTTATCAGCAATGGAAGTACTACAAGTAAATGGACTTTCAAAAAAACAAAACTTCTTCTTGAATGCCTTGTCCTCATACTCTAACCTCTCAAAAGCTGCTTGATACTTCTCAGCTGAGTCTAACATTGAGAACGTAGAATTCCAACGAGTGTCCACATCTAGGACCAAACCCTTCTTGCATTCAATCTTCTCGTAAGCAACACAGTCCATAAATTTCTTCAATCTTGCAGGAGAACCCATGCAATGCTTAACTCACCGCCCTTATTCTCTTTATTGACATGTCATACTCCTTCATTCCATGCTTCACAACAAGGGCAAGGACGTGAGCAACGCATCTCACTTGTAAGAAACCTTTCACTAAATCTGAATTCTTCCCTGAGCACTTGATTTTGCAGATATGTTATAGCTACATCGTTTGCAAAAACATTATCTAAGGTTATGGTAAACACATTTTCGATCTCCCAATCCAACAAGCATGTTCCTATCATTCTACCAATAGTCTCACCGCTATGACCTACAATTTGGATGAAACTAATTATCTTCTTATGCAACTTCCAATTAGCATCTATCCAATGTGCAGTAATAACCATATATCCCAACTTTTGAAGTGAGCTCCATGTGTCAGTGGTGAGGCAAACTCTGACTTTATTAACCTTGAAGTAACTCTTCAATCTCTCCTTCTCGAACGCAAATAGTTCCATAACATCTCTTCGGACAGTGACACGAGAAGGTATCTTGAATCTACTCTCAAGTACCCTGCAAAATTCTCGGAAACCTTCCCCCTCAACTGACTAGAATTCTTAGGAATAAGATTGAGACACTTTCTTAAATGGTTATTCAAGGAGCCGGTCCCATGTGTAGAAGAGTCAGCTTTCATTCTCTGTTTACATTTCTTGCAAGTTACAATTATCGAAGGTGCAGGGTCTTGATCAACGTGATCCCATACCCATGAAGTTTTCTTCCGCTTCTTAGAAGTTTGTCCACTGATGGCATTAGCATCGGACACATTGGCAGGTGGTGAAAATGGAGCTTCACCTGCACTTGGTACTTGTCCAACTGAACTAACTTCTATAGAGGCATTAGAAGATCTTGGAGGAGGAGCAGGTAGTGGTGGCAACATTGCGGTTGAGTTAACTAAGCTTTGAATATAAACAAGGCAGAAATTAAAAAGCAAATAAATTCATAACTGAGCAAAATATGCAGGAAAACCAATCCACAGTTCAAACACAGGTTCATCATTAACAAATTCAGAACTCACACACAAATACACAATACATCTAAACAATCAACAATACATCTAGAACTCACTCACGGGAGTCTAAAACCAAAAGAACTACATATACATCACTACTCACTTGATTAAGTACATGCTACAACAATAAAATCAAAGTTCAAGAAAACACCCAGCTTTTAAGAATCCTAAATTTTTAATTCTTGAGGAAAAATAACTTACTGGTGTTGAGAAAAAATAACTTACTGGTGTTGATCCTGAATCTTCCATGGTTGAATCAAATAAATCAACTGAATCCGGCAAAAAAAAAAAACAAGCAAAATCAATTTTTTTTAGTAAACCCTAGATTAAACATAAATCATGTAAATCAAGTAACCCAAGCTACAAAAATATGATAACTCTTTAAAGAAATTAGATGTTCACTGTTTTATTTAAAATCCGAAGATGATACCTTCTACTTCTAGTAAACCCTAGCTAACACCGAGAATTTTCACTTTTCGGGTACCATCGACATCGATTTACTCGAGAACCGAGAAGAAGGAGGAGGAGAAGAAGCAGGGAATGATTATTGAATTTTCCGGGTACCATCTACTTCTAGTAAACCCTAGTTTTACTGTTCTACCTCTTAAGTACGAATCGAAGGAGGAGGCGAAGAAGAAGAGATTAGATGTGAAGAAGTTAGGTCGATGTATTCCTAATGGGTTATAAATCGAACGAAGGGTGGGGATTGAATCTATCAAAATTTAATCAACGATCCATAATAATCGGTTTTACCAATGGTTCTTGGTTGTTTGTGTGAAACCAAAACCAAACCAATAGTGTCGGTTTTTCCAAATTTTTTACCAAACCAATCCAAATCTTAATGGTTTGGTTCGGTTTCTTGCTTATTGGTCTGGTTCGGTCGGTTTCCAGTGGTTAACCGACACCATGTTCACCCCTAGTTCCTTCATTCTAGCCACAGTTCCTCTTTTCCTCTTCTCAGATTCACATCAATTTCTTTTAAAAGAAGAGGAACTATTATTATAGAATTAAATCTTGCAATCATTAAAACAACAAGATCTAGATCAATTCCGTTAATTAGATACTGCATATTTGATAGTTAGTGCAAAGCACTGCTGGTCAATCATGTTGCTGGTTGCTTGATATTTATGAAAAGTTGTAGTCCAGTACATCTAATGAACAGAATGGAGCACAAATCAGTTTCTTCCTTCCTTACTAAATATTATTCACCACTACCTATTGTATAATACTTGTCAACACAGATGGAGATGTGGCCACTAACAATGGTCATTAGTCTGATAGACTCCTTCCCCTCATACTCTTCATCAGCTCTTTAATCAGGAGATATTATTATATATAACGATATTCCAACGTTTATGCAAGTGGAACACCCGCAGCTTCTTAGGACTACGGAGGTTACATTTGATTTTTGATTATCTTCTAACAATAATTAAATTCATAAGCATTTTTCCAATTCTACTGTTTGCTAATGGAAGAAGAAACCCAAGCTTAATAATATAAATCTTATACATGTACTGTTTCTTTCATCCTATTGTGAAATTCATCTATTTCTTTTACGAGAATCTTAAGAACCGGTTAGGACCCGGAACCGAGTAGGAACCGGCAATATTATCGGGTTAGGTTCTGGGTCCAATAAATTTAGAACCGGACCCGGAATCGCTAGGACCTGGAACCGAGTAAATTAAACGGGTCCGGTTCCGGGGTAATATAATATCCGGACCCGTTGGCACCCCTACCTTTAAGTATATTGGTAATCTCCTTAGCAATTTGAAATTTATTTCCAAACAAATATTGACCAAGATAAAATGATGGATCCTTTGGGTCTTACACATTGTAGGGTTCTGGCCAAGGTAAGCAGTAGCACACATAGTTATTGTAGTTAGTGTAGCCAGGGCTCAAGCAATTCTGGGGTGGTCAATTGTCTATTATCTGATGTGTAAAATCTTTATTGAGCTTGTAAGTTTTTAATTTTGTTAGTCTAATTTATAAATCTACCGATGTTTGTCCCATTACAATGCCCAAGCTTGAAATTTATTTATTTTGCTCCTTCTCTCTTAAAATCGGCTTGTACGTTTTATAGGTCGGTGTGTTGGTGAGTTATCGAAGTCCAATCATAAAACATTGAATTAAGCCTATAATTCCTGGTGATCTTCGTTACCTACACAATTGATTCAGTATTATGCTATACTCTTTGGAAAATCAAGGAGCGGGATCCTTTTGATTAAGGAGATGCGTGTTTTGAGGTTGAAAAATGGCGCGTAAGTAGAAGTTAGCTGCGTACTCTTTATTTTGTTTATTTATTTCCAATCCATAGGAAATGTCTGATAATTCTTTTCATTAGAATCCATTCACCAGGCATGATATATAATAGTTATTCCAAAAAAAATCAAATTTAAGAAAACTTATAACAATTTCCTCCTCCTTCTCTATTTTCAGCCATTTCCCCTCTTGTTGGCTTCTTGTATTATTGTTACTGGTGGCTATCAGTTGTATAGAATAAACATCAATCATTTCTACGCAATTGTAGTACAATGGCGAAGGTTTTGGGTTATGATACCAATTACCAACAACCTTATTAGTTGAGTTCCAAACTCGTAGGCATAAAATTGTTTTATGGCTTAGAATGGACTGTTATCAGTGAACTTGAAATTATATTTCCATGCATCCGGTCTTAGGAAATAATTTCACAAAACCTCTTAGCCAATTATTTTCCTTCGTGCGTTGTTTATCCTTGATTAATTAGTGTTAATTTCGGTGATTATATGATGTTTACTCATAATAACTTAGAAGCGAACTAATCTTAATTCGTCATCAAAACCTAAGAAAAGATTTTATTTTATTTTGAAAAACCTCAACCCAGATCGCTACATGTTCATGCACTCGTAGACAGATTGTCCATAATCGGTTGATATAATTCCCCCGTAAACTGATTCTAAAAAACTAAAATTCAAGTATTTTTTTTTTGTAAATTGTTTTTGTCAGAATTGGCTTACATAAATGCCCTTATAAACCGATTATAAATCTGGGCATTTCTTCGACTATTTTGCTCATAACTTGTTCATTCAATAGTGATATGACCTCATTCTTTTTGCGTTCAACTCGTATTTTTATGCTATATAACATAGATATAAAAGTTCTCGGGTTTGTATAAAAATTCAAAAATGGTTAATGAATTGGTTGATATATGCATTAACGTATACCGATTGTGATTGATGTTCACATCAACTCAGAATCGGTTTATGTAGGTGAACCATATCTAACGATTCTGGGGAACATCAACAAAAATCGGTATACGTTAATGCCTATATCAATGCTGCAAGCCTGCAACTATTAAGTCGCTATTACTTCATCTGAAATTCATTGCTGTCACATATTCCATTGCCTTGGGGAGCTGCATTGCGGCCATTACCTCTAGGGATGGCTATGACACATTCAGTCAGTCATTCTTTCGGGACTGAATGGTGACAATATATTCTTCAAATCCGAGGCTTATAGCTTAAATTTCACTGTCCATGTTTATGTTCTTTATTGTTTTGTTACAGAGGGACTTCTCAATTCCATGAGGGTTATCAAATCCATATAAACTGCATTTGTAACCACTGTGCTGGAGGCTTGCAAGTATATCGATTGTACGGTGCAGTGATCCTGCCTTATACATCAAAGTAGTATATTTCGGCATAATTCTGTCACTTAAGTCACTTCTATTTCGTGTTTCTCCGTGATGAGTTTTAGTGATTTATTTTGTACTCTCATAGATTAATTTGTAATTTGAGGAAATGAATGCTAGAAACTATAATATGTCTGATATTGATACCCAGCTAGGAAGGACACACCTTTACATGTTTTTTAGCGAACTGAAAGTTTGAATAATAAATTATGTATGCTGCCTTGGACTACACTGGCCAATGACTTTGCATGCTTACACCCTTTCATATGAAGCTCTATTATGCCATTTGATTCTCCTGGGGATTTTATTAAAAGTCACTTGCCTGATAAGAATTGACAAAATATTTATTTTGCTTATTTTATATTGCATTATTAACAAAACATAAATTGATCCACTAAACGAGTTATCAGAAGGATCCAGTTTTATTATTGCAGGTAACAAATCTATGTACTTGTCCTTCAAATATTAATGCGTGTAGTTCTTTCAGTTGATTTTAGTCTTTGTACGCCAGGAATTGCATTACTATCATATTTCCTTTTGTTGTAAACCATGTTCCTTACAGCTGCTGCACCGACTATGCTTACAGCTTTCCTTGAATTCTTCTGGTAGCATTTGATTTTTGGAAAGACCAGAACTGGCTAAGTTCCAAATCTTACTAAGCCTGGCAAAACAATGAACACAACACTTTTTCATTTTTCCTATTTGATGACTTTATGGATAGTGCCTGGTGCTAATGAATTTTATGGTTGCACCTAAATTTCAGATGAATTTATAGTTCCATGTCAGATCATAAGTGGCCATCATAAATATGGACATATGTTTGGCTCAACTGTGTTACAGAGAATTTAAGAAACTATGAACCTATGTTTTGATTAGAGTGTAAGTCATGTGTCTTAAAATTCATTTAGATTTCTGTAAAAAAGGCAAGGAAAGGCCAATTTTGATATGGATACCCACCTAGCTTGTAGTTGGCCGATCGCTCTCAGGCTGAATATTTCTAGCACAAACATGTCAATTGTAGTTAGCTTGGAAATTCTAAAGTCGCTGAGTTTTGCGAGTGAATTTCTTTACATTTTTGAATTCAACCGTGATATTTGGACAACCTTTATGAACAGCTTCAGTAGCTAGCTTCCTATGTGGCAGCCACTTGTACTAAAAAAACAAGAATGTAAACTGAAAACGTTGAATACATTGACTTTGGTAGTTTTAATGTTTTAGAATTTGCTTCTCTCCCTTCAATCATTAGAGACTCAGAAACACATCTAAATAAACTCCATCGTTCTTTTTCTAATTTTTCCGTCCTTCTTCCTTGTCTTCCTTGTTCAAAATATCTTATCAAGATCAACAAATTTCACTTTACGAATTTAAATCATCTAAGCGTTTAATCTCTTATAAAAATCAATATCCTTTTCCATATCGTTAATGGTCTAAAAGATCTTCGGGCAGTTTTCCTAGTGCGGAACCACCACCTAATTCTCATAGTGATAAGAACCACTACCAAAAAGACCCAATTAATGAAAAAAAAAAAAAATTGACACAAAATAAAATCCCCAAATTTCTAGAAGAACGAATACTAATTTGGTCTTGATCTCTGCAAATTCGAGTTCCACTCCAATTCCAACCTAAACAGCTGCAATCGCTTCGGTAACATCAGTTTTTCCAACCGATTTTGCTGTAAACCCGGCCAATCGGTAAAAGCAATGTTTTAATCGACCCCAAGCAGATCGGGATCGAGAGACTTTATTGCTTCAAACCCAATTCGAATTCGGTAAAAGCAATGTTTTAATCCCCCGTTCCTTTACCATCATCACTTTTCTGTACCGTTTAATTTCATACGATGCAGCAATTTAAGTTTGCAGTAAGATCAGTAAACGAACCCTTGGAAGCTGGTTGGAAATCTGCCGTCTATAATTCGAGAAATTGAAAGCTGGAAAAAAAAGCAGTAACAGAACCGGAGAAATCAAATAGAAATGAGAACAAAGCCACTGTTGAAAAAGTAACTACAAACTGGCCTGCAAATACAGATCGACGGAAAACAAACAAATCCAAACTAACAGAGATTTCAAATCTAACCACCGGAGTGAAAATACAACACAAGAATCAAGATCTCAAAGCAAGATCTACTGCTGCAGCAGTAATCTAGTTACGAGGGTGATGCAATATACTTGTACAATCTATTACATACAAAGATGAGCATTCACCATTGCTTTTCCGGTATAGTCTGTTGTCAGGATTTGCTAGCTTATTCCGAAAACAATCTTATGGAGGTTGTATGTTTCTCTCTTCCTGATGAAATAAATATAGGAGAAGAAGAAGGAAGAAAGGGAACAAAGGAGAGAAATAGAGTGGAGCATAGTGAAAGTCAACAAGTCAAAAAGTAATTTTGTCTTTGGTCCAGCTAGGTGCCACCTAAAGAGCTGTCCATGAACGCTAGCTAAAATGGCTGTTCAAAAATCATTTTCGTTTTGAATT
>JAJJWX010004143.1:0-56013 GCA_023529315.1 Papaver bracteatum
ATGTACTTTTGAGAGCTGAGAGAATTTTGAGGAGAGAGAAACTCCAGAAAGAAAGTTGTACTTCTGAGTTTTGATATTTCTTGTAATATTCCTGAAAGTGAATTAATAAAAGTGTTGTTGTTCATCCACAATTATGACTTAGTTTTCATAGATTCTTGACAAGGATGTTGTGTGGGAAATCCTGCAACTACAATAATAGTCCTTGCGATAGATAATACAATCATTAATGCAAGCATGGATGATATGGACCGGAAACTGAAATGGCTTAATCATGTCCTTTGCTTCACAACAATTAGATGGCAATGTGTTCCCATCTGCTAAAATAATCTTCAAATATCCAAATAATTCAGTCATGAAAACATCGGAACATTGATACCTTGCTTGCATACTATGCAACTCAACTGTTGCTGGCAGTTTTGTATGATCAGCATCACAACCTTGAAATAAGGGTTGCATTGCATCCTACAACCTCTTCCGACGATTGATATTATCCTTATCTTCAACAACAGTACCAACTTCAATAACAATACCATCTTCAACAGCAGTACCCAGATGGTCTTCAGGATTATCAAGAACACCTACACGTCCTAGTGTCTCATTGAACATGTCAAATATCCTCGGAAAAGATGCAGCAACTCCATGATTCATATTATTATTCGCAGGTAAAGTACGAGATTGAACATTATTCACACGAGGTTGCTTTTCGTGATGGATCCATGTTCGGTATTGCTTGTCGAACCCATAATCAAGAATATCCCCATGTACATTATCTAGAGATTTTGGTAAACTCTTGTAATTCTTACACCTCATGCAAGGACAGCTAATTTCTTTGATACTTTTACCAAGAATCTCTCTTGCAAATTGGATGAAAGATTGAACACCTTCAATCCATAGAGGAGAACCCTTGCGTGAAAACATCCACTCTTTATTTGGGCTAGTTATAAGATGTTGAGACATCTGCAAACCAAAGAATATACATTTATAAATCAGAAACAACAATTCAAAAGAAACTAAATTGAAGTAGAAAGATTTGCATTACGAACCAAAATTTTAGTTTAAAAAACCCAACGACACCACAACTAATCTTGAAGCATCTATATGATATACTATCATGTCTAACATTATAAAACCCAACGACATCACATAATAACATAATGCAATTTAGAGATATACAAATCTACCTATAGCGAATTCTCATACTTACATTTTTTGCTATATGATGCTCTCTGGACCGGACTCGGAACATATAACATTGAAGGTAAGTATCAAACCATTATACAAAATGCAAACTAGAGTTGCTTCATGCACAACATTAACCGCCTTAAAAATTCCATAAATAACAAGTAAGATCGAATGTTAGACACTTCTACGGTTCCAATTACATATGAAGTATTCAACCTAGAGTCACATATCAACAATTTACCTCCTGAAAAATGGATTTAACTTTCTTTTCATAATCTTATATAATCTCATTGAGGCAATTCAACAAACATATTTTGTAAACATTCAAATCTTATTCAAAATCCAAATCATAATTGGAAAGAACTCATCAAATCAAGCGATGAACAAAAAAAAAAAAAAAGTATAAATGTAACCAGTGTTACTCACACAAATCAGATGGTACCCAAAGTTAGATGCAATTACACAAATCCACATACAAAAGTATGAAAGCATACATCACTCATTGATTACAAGTACACTAATTATTTTGACCTAATTAAACAAAAAACACCAAATTAAATAACCAACCGAATCTGAAATCAATTAGGCTAAAACCTAACAAATTTTAACTTAGAAAACAGTACTTACCCTAATAAATTGGTGAGCTGGAGATCTGAGTTCTGAAATCAAATCAGAGTTGTTGAGCCTTTAAATCCCCCGAATGTTCAATAAATTAGGTCAAGTACATATCGAGAATTAAAAGCCTAACTGAAACTTCGAGAATTAAAAGCCTAGCCGTAAACTTAAATCTGTCTGAGAATATTTTTCTAAGAAACTTGAAATCTGTCGAGAGAGTGAGAGTGAATAAGTTAACGAGAGAGAGAATATATTTCCTTTCATTCTTTTTTATTCTAGGATGGATAAGAAACTTATGGTGTCAAAAGAGTCAGATTGATAACTGACTCCGCTGGATGGGCTGAATCGCGTCAGATTTCATTTTTGATTTTTCCCTAGAGAAGTTTTTATGTTTATGAATGATGTAATCTTCTAATGGTTTTTGATGAAGTTGAAATTTGAATGTAAAAGATTATGGTAATGAAAACAATCAATTTCTAGTTTTTTTTTTCTGATTCTCAATTAGTAATGAATTGAAGTTCTTGTGCAACATGATAATTAACAAAAAGAACGAAGAAAAATAGGTCTTGATGGATTGAAATTTGAGGATAAACAAGAAGTTAAAAATATTAACAATATCGAAACTGAAATGATCTAAAAAAATATGAAAGTTAATAAATAGTACTAATATATTTCATTCGATAAGGCATGGATCCAAAACATGCCGAAGCTACATATTCTTATAGAATTTTTAAGACACTTATTTACATGTTTTGAGTATCTTCTTCTTTACAAAAAAAAAAGATGAGACTCAAAACCATACAAACTTGCAAGAAATCCCAAAATAGTTACATCTAAAAGTTAAGCTTGCCCAAAATAGTTACATATATAAAACGAGTACCTAAATATATATCAGAAGAACTTGAATGTATACCAACCATGTATATATACCCAAAAAGTCAGTACCTCCACAAAAAAGAAGAACTCCAACTTCATTAAAACCCAACACCATCAGTGGCAATTAGACTAACAGAGTGTTGCGGCCACAAAATATTTTGGCCTATGATAACATCCTCAAAATTTCCATTGCCATCACAGAGAGCCTCAGATTCTAGACAAACTTCATCAATTTGGACCAAATGAAATTCATCATTTACTAGAGGCCTACTATTATCTATATGTCCCAAGGCAACGCATCTCTTTCTCATATTTATCAAAATTTCTCCCTAACTTCTAGTTTGATAACCACCACCATTCATTCCCTGTAGATCATAACCACATCTATTATGGCAATAAGAATTACAGGTGCACATAATAAAAATAGTGTAAACAGAGGAAAAATTCCATCGAAAAAAGTTGTACTCGTGTTCAAGCTTTTTATTTCAATCAAACCATAAAGTGGAGGTTCTTATGTTATTCAAGGAAGAAGAAAGTAACCTAAGGAAGGAATCATAAGGAAGAAAAAAACCATAAAGTTGTATTCTTATTGGCGATGAAAATGATAAAAAAAAAAGTAATCTAAAAACACTATCCAAGGAAGGAATCCAGTCATAGATTCCATAAAAATCAGAGAATGAATTTCAGTAACCGTATCAAAGAGATGTCAGTTTCATGTTGGGATTAAGGGATCAATTCTTACTCAAATAAAGAGTTACTGAACAAAAAGAATCTTAAGGAATCAGTAATATTCCAGTTCACTATTAATTGTGAAAACCTAGTATACATGGTTCACATTTAGAAAGAAGACAAACAAATCATAAGAGAAACAAAGACTAACTGTGAAAACCTAGTATAAGATTCTAGTTCACTATTAATTGTTTAATCAAACATGAAATTTCAAAACAATATTGAATAAATGTTCTTGAAAACAACAATCAATCAAAACGCAACTCATGCAATTGATCATTAACTAGTTATAGAATTTTACCTGAGCATTAGCATTGCTGGTGCTAGTATTGCATCTTAAACCATCCATTAGTGTCTCAATAGTGATCTCAAGAGTACGAACACGATCTTCTACAGCTCTAGTCTTCAGCGCTTGTTGACGTAACTACTCCCTAGGAACGGAAGAAGCAATCAGTTTATTCTTATATATCCCACCTCATATTCCTCGAAAAAAGCCTCTATCATCAATTCCAAGCACCTACGAGGAAGCAAAAAAAAATCATTTATCTAGAAACTGACAAGTTTTTTTCTTTTTTTGTGCAAAGTCCAATACGAAATCATATGCACCCACCGTGGCGACTGCATATTTATCCAAATTGGTTTCCTCTATATACTGCTCAGTTTCGTTCAAATCCCTTATCTTTGCCTGGAAAGTTAATCAGATGATATGTAAGGGGAAAACAAATTTCAAAGCAAACCAAAAGACAAATATATGCAAGTCAATCAAAAACCAAAAAATAAAAATCACAGGACCTACAACATATTCTCTGCATTTTATTTCATAACAATCTGAGTCCATTAAATCAAGTTATTCTTGAGGTATTTCTTGGTAAACATGGGTTTCCAAGTATACAACTGATCTTGATACACTGCCGGTTAGACTTTGTTGCTCCATCACATGCCGACGACGAGCAACGCCTTCCATTAGTATGCAAAACTTTCAATTTCTTCCTTGATTCCTTCCTTGTTTCCCTTAGTTTCCAATCCTTGGCAGAACCATACATGTCAACAAAGGCTTCCCAATTCTCTCTCCTCACACCTACTGGTTGATTATGCTTTTTCGCATAAATAGTATCAAACTTATCACACCAATTTCTTAGTTTAGTCTTTCTATTTTTCCATGAATTATTTGTCATCCTTAAAGCCTTTGCCTTGATGATTTCAGGTACCTTATACTCATTCTTAAGTCTCCTCCAAATTTCTTCCTTATATTCCGGAGGTACTATCCTCTAATCCTCATAATGTGGTGAGACAACACTCCTTGCTATAACCCCAAGTATGGAAGCATATGGCTTAGAAACATCTTCTATTAGTTGGCCCAAGGAATTGAATGAGATTTCTGGAAGTTGATCATCTACCGAAAACACAACAAATTAGATGTCAATATATAACATAACATAACATATCACATAAAGGAAACTGAAAAAACATAGTTGTATATTATACCATTTATGCTTTCCTCAGTTTCGCCAGGATCATCATCTGCCTGATGAAAAGCCTCATGCGATTCTTGTCCTTCAGGTTGATTCCCATTACCTTGGATTGGAGAATGCTCACCATGAGATGAAGACACACGTTGACTTGGACTTGCAGCTGTGTTTGCACCATCAGTTGATGGAGATCCTTGTGAATAGAGAAAACCCCTAGGCCAGTTAACTTCATTTGAGGTAGGAGTAGTACTTGGTAACCTAGTACTAGCACACATAGTACTTGCAAAATATAATCAGCTGGTACCTCCAACATGAATTCTCATATCTGTATACAAGACAACATAACACAAAATCTTAGTCAACTTGGATTAAAAAAACAAATCCAACTAATATCAGCTATTACATGAAGAATTTTACATTTCTTAAATTTAAGTAGTGCTATAAGAAAAATTTCCAATACAAGTAAGCAGAAGGAGATGACATGATATGTATATATTTGTACATTCTGGTATGTTCCCAATACCAGTTCAGTCATCATGTTTGCAATATTTACATCTTAGACTTCCATACCTAAATCAATAATTGTAGCAATTGGAGCATAAAGTTAAGATCTAAAAGTAATGCTAAAGTTAGAGATTGGGATACAACAATTAAGCTCCACCAAGGACCTTAATTGAAGATATAAGTTAGACTCAATGGTTTGTTGATGGACAAGCACCATTTCATGCAATTGTGTCAGCTATTCGGACTGAGGGCAAAGTCAAAGGTTAGAAACCTACCTTAATGCCGATTTCTCTTCTTAAAATTGATTAGAATAAATTTTGAAGGGGTTATATATGTGATACAACACCATTTTAGGAAGGCTTTAGATAGATGGGGTGATTCATAGTTTATCCTTGCAAAAATATAAAGATGAGAGACCAAAATCTTTATACCTGTGAAGATCTTCTTGCAACTTAAGTTGTTAAAGATCAAACTGAAATCAACAACAAAAAATGATAAATAATTAGAACCCACTGAAGATAATCAACCAAAAATCTACTCCAGTTAAAAGAAATTAAAAAAAAAAACAAATTGAAGCCGACCTGTACCTGATGAACAAACCCAAACCCTAACTCAGAGATCAAACTGAAATCAACAAAAAAAACGATAAATAATTAGAACCCTCTAAACATAATCAACCAAAAAGCTACTCCAATTAAAATATATTAAAAAAATTAAAACTCAAATTGAAACCTACATGTCACTAGTGGAAAATGGGGTTTTCCTGACCCACAGCCCCGACCCTCAATAACGGTTAATTGACCATGGACCGGTCAAGGCCGTCTCAGATAAAAAAAAGAGAGCATAGTTTGGAGGCCTTAAGCTGGTCGTTGAATTAAAAGTTTTATTATTATTTCATTCCTGGATCAACGACCCACACTCGGATCGGAGAACCTATCTTTTCATACGGTTCAATTTTCTAGGCATCCATTATCCTTATCCCCTTCATATCTCTATTATCTCTCTCTCACTCTTTCTCACCTACGTGCATCTCTTTTTTTCTTCGCAGTAACACCTCAACTATTTATTTTTCTATCACACAATTTCTCTCGACCGAGCTCCAAATTCTTTCAACCAGATCACTTGAACAAATATTTTCAATTAAAATTAAAATTTTGTAAAATCCTAATTTGTTCGTTAGCTCAAATATGTTTTTTGGGGTTTGAAGATTCAACATGAACAGGTAAGAACAACCATTTTCTACTCTATTTCTCCAGATCTGTCTGTATTATGTTTGATTGGATGCTATTTTTCTCCAATCTAAACTCACTTCAACCATTTTCTTTGAAAACATAATTTCGCCCTTTTGTTTTTTTTTCTATTATTTATTGATTTGGTTTGTAGGGTTTTAAATATCTTCATATTTTTTTCTTAGGATTTATTATAAGACCAATTATCATCCTCAGTTGGACTTTTCAACATTTTCAGGTATAACTACTCAACCATTTTTATCTGATTTGATTTTTTTTTGTTCATCAAAGTTATTCGTTTGGTGTTGATATGTTATTGTAGATATACCCAAGGCCCAAATTTCAATTTTTTTGCTTGGTGTTAGGAATGTACAAATCTCCTAAAAATTATGTACCAGTTCACTAAGGTGTGATAAACAAAAGGGCTCATATAAGATGCAAGTCTACTAACTCTGAAAAAATCTGAGGTTTGGTTCTCAACTTTTATCCTCTCTTTTTATTTAGGGGTTTTCTTGAATTGATGAAGGGTTCGCATTAATGTTTTTGCTACTATTTTATTTGTAAATTGTTATGTTTATGGTTTTGATTTAATCGTTCAATTTTGTTTTCATTTTTGGGGTTTTCATGAAAATGAAACCCTAGGTTTTTAATTTGAAGTTTTTTAATTTGATTTTGTACTCAATCTATGTTTCACATACAATAGCTGACCTAGGATGATTTTTTTTGGGTTTGTTCTGATTTTTTTGGGTGAGATTTTAGGGATTTATTTAATGATTTTTACATTTTCAGTTCAAGCTGGAAAAGATTCAGGTGTTGTTCTTGCTGCTACTAAGACTAACAAACATAAAAACCCTCTAACTTTGGTGCAAAAACTGTCATGAAAAAAGAGTTATGTAGAATGGCTAAGGTTGTTGATCCCCAGGTAATTTAACAAAACCCTTCTCTTATTTATCAGATTTAGTAATGGATTTTTGATGCATACATGGATAACTTGATTTTATAGCCACTTGACAAAATTGGTTGTGTTTTCCACAAGGGCGTTCTATCCTATGGTTGATGGATACATCCTATTACAAAATAATGGTTTAAGTCCAAAGTGTAAGAATACAATGCCCTTTTGGTTCCTTCCATTCAGTTAAAGAATCTATTTTAAGATTGTTATTACTTATTTTTAATTTGACTAAATGGGGTATCTCTTTGTAGGAGAGCAAAATTTTCTTCCCGGTATTAGGGAGTGACGCTGAATACACCAGAATGACAAACCTCATTTTTTACCGATGTCTTTGCCCGGTAAGAAGCTATAATATGGCGTTGTCAATATAAAGCTGTTTTAGCATTTAATTTCGACTTGTACTGACAGTTGTCTTGTGCTTAAATTATTTGCAGCATCTTTTTTCTCAAGGTCAAGCTCCACATATCTACCACATATCTTGCAGACCGTGGGAAGAAGCAATAATTCCCATATCTTCAGAGCCATTCCATTCACGATGTAAACATTCCAGATGGAATCTTGGTTTCCGTTAACTTCATTCACTAAAATATGGCATTTGGTCAACAATGGCAGGATTTCATGGCCCTTCGGATCACAACTAGTATGGAACTATGGATACTAGTATCATAACTGGTATGGAACAATGGATACCAGTATACTACTAAGGGTTTAGTTTCTGCGCAGGTGAGCTTTTTTTTTTTTTTTTTTTTTTTAGAAAAAACTATTACTTTCATTTAATTTCCAAATTCAGACAAGAAACTTTTTCCAACTCCTTTTGAACTACCACATATTGATTACACGGGTTGTCAACCAATATAGTTGAGAAATTATCTCGGTTGGGTTTTTTTGTATTTATATTTTTGATTTAGCATCTCTCTCAATTACTTGAGCATCTTCTTTGATAATTTTCTTACTGTGTGACCCAATTTGATAAATATGGAGATTTTTTTCTACAAAACTCACATAGTCAGTTTCGAAGACTATGGTTTGTGTAATGATTATCTTAGTTGGATTCTTCATCTAGTCATACTAAATATATTGCATTTGTGAAAGCTAATGCATGTATTATGTAAAGGATAGTTGCTTGATATTAGATCATATAATGTACAAATGTACAATTATACCTTGTGACTTTCAGTAATCTCTTTTTTGGATCATACCCTATCTTTCAACCTATCTCAATGAATTAAGACCCTTATAATTTATAGCGAAGATGAATCCAATTTTTATTAACGCTCAACCTTTAATTTTGCACCATTAGAAAAAAAATTTTTGTACGTAAGTCTTTTAAGATTTTGAATTGATGCATATTTTAGGCATGTTGTTGAGTATGACATTGATGATTTCATATTGGCATTGTTCATTGTGGGTGTTCAACTGCAATTGTAACTTTATTATGACATGTATATCTAGTCCCGTAGTATAGATGTGGAGTTCATGTTTAGAAGAAAGGCTTTTACCTTAAATCCTGACAAAGATCTTATGGGAATAAATTTTGTTTCTGGAACGTAGAATACTTAAGTGAGTTTGTTTCTTAGTGTTTCAGTTAGCTCAATCCATCTATTTGATATTAGAACACATCATCTCAAATGTTGTGGTAATGGTTATTACTGATGCTTCAGTTCTTTCTGCCTTGATGGTCAATGTTATACGAACAAATGTTTAAAATGATTTTGAGATACCTGAAGAGAAATTAACCAATCAAAAAGAAGGATTTAACCCCATTTTGTATTAGTATTAATTTCGTGATTCTCATCGTGTTGCTTAAGTTAACATTGTTCTCTTGGTATTTTATTTTTTTTTTGCGTTTTTTTCGATTGATTAGTCTTATGTTTGATGTTGTTCTTGTTTGTATATATGTGGTTTTGTTGGATTTTCTTAATTTTGAGGTAAGGTATAGCATCATTCTCATTAACCACCTTGAAAGAAACTATCTACAGTGGTCGGTATATTTTGATTAGAAAACATGATGCATTTTGAGAATTTCTTATGTTTTAGTCACGAAGTTCCTTATGTGGTAGTTGGTCATTGGCCTAGGCATGTTCTGTACTCTGTACCATTCCTTAAATTTGTTAGATTAGCTCTACACATATTTAGTAGTATGTTGATAACTGATGATAGGACTGATAATTGAATTGTACATGTTGAGCCATAAAACTGGAAATTGCAGTTTGAATTTTTACGGCAACTTTAGTATTGTATCTTAATAACGCTTTCATTTGACTTAGTGGTTCAGTTATAGTCGTTGGTTTTATTGAATCAAAGATATGTTGATGATTATATATGATTTTTCATATAGCAATAAGATATCCTTCCATTATATATACCATGTGTCGAGTTAAAATTGGATGCACTCATATGTTCCACAAGATGTATACCAAGGGGGTGTGATCTTCTTTATTATTCTTATTTTCCAATTTCCCTTTCTATCTAAGTAATTCTATATAATTATTTGTGTATTGTGAATTGAGTATAACTCCACATCGAAACAATTGACATGGTATCCTAGATGACTTGTAGGCTATAGAAGGTATGTTCATCAGCCACACATGACAGCTTCAATAGCTTACCCTCGACCAATGAAAGTCATGTGTTATTACAGTTAGAGTGACTAGTAAATGGGAAGAGTTTGACTTTGCGTCCACCAAAGACGTCCCATTCCCATTGTTGTTCAATTCTTTTTTTTTAATTCTTTTTTTTTGGAAATTTTTCACGTGCTAACACATTCGCTTGGACAGGGAGAAGAGATACACGCCGCCATCTAGAAGAATCTGATCTAGAAGTTGATAAACTCATCTAAATGGGTAGTTCTCTATTTGTAATGTTCACATTTCCCGAAATGTAACTCCCTTCATGGTGTATCAATGAAATCTGAAATGTCAGCATTATAGAAAGAGAACAACATTTTGTTAATTTAGTGTTATGCGACAACGGGCTATGATTAGAAGATGAGCATGGGAATGAGTAGAGGAGTAGAAATGCACAAAATAATTATAAACTAGGTATTAAATTTTTATTCCTTCGGTTTACTTCTTGAAATATTTTTATCCATGTTCTTTTTGTTCTTATTTTTGTAAGTCCCTCTAACCAAGTAGTATTCCTTCTTTCTTTGAAACCAGCGCCTTGGAAGAGTGTGCCAAAACATTGAACTACCCCTCCCAGGTCAATAAGCTCTTTATCTCTTGCTTCACTCTCTCATCTGTATTGACAATTAGAGGGTTAGTAAATCGTAATGTTGTTCTTCTAATACGTTTTTGTAGTGTTGTTATTTTTTTGTTTTGATTTGTCATTCATAGTTCCACTTCATAGTAATTGGTCAAATTTTTTCTTAGAGGGAATTAGATTAGTCTTGCACGTTTTAGGGATTAATTTGTAATCTTGTATACTTATATCCACCTTATATTGTTTGTTCATAGTTTCACAAATCTGATCCTTGTCTCATTATCTTACTTTCAACATCATATCAACAACTTGCAACTGCGTAACATTATCAGCATCTAAACTATGCAGGACAACTACATTAAAGTTTGGCAAGGATATTTGCAGATGAAATAGACCATACCATTCGTCTCCTAGCAAAAAAATTGGTTCTCTTCCAGGTTGGTTAATTGAACTTGTTCTGCTGTATGAGTATTCATGGGCACTTTGAATGCTAATTGAATCTTCTGATCTATTCATATTCTTCAGGTATTGAGGTAGGGAAGCATTTTGTAGGGCCATGGGGATGGTATTTTTGTTGCTTATACTCCAGCTGAATAAGCATTGATACTTTTTAGAACTGACAAACTCCAAGAAACTCCTACATAACTTTCCTCATAGGTTATGCCTTATGTTCGCATACAACCCAATATTATGGAAACTACAGTTGCAATTACACCACCGTCATCATTCGCCTCCTCAAATTAACTTTAACTTTAGGTATTCAGGTTGGGCAATAGTTCATAGAGCTATGTGGATGTTCTTCTGACATGTGAATCTCATGAATTAAAATATCCACAATGAACAAATTCCACGATATTGAGTGCTCTACTTCAACAAGGTACTTGGACTTTTAGTTGTTTCGTAGAGTTTATGTACCGAATCGCGAGTACAATTTGTTGTTAAAATGGTTAATTATAGGAATTCATGATGAACATAGATCTTAGTATCTTAGTTTTGAAGTTGTAACTTATTAGGTTTTAATAAAGTTCTCCGAGTTTAATTATCAGCTTTAATTTTAATTTCATTTAAGTTTGAATTCTGATTTGAGTTTTATTTCAGTTTCATTTTGGTTTATTCAGATTATTTCAGCCCTGACAGATTCAGTGCAGGCAAGTCAGCCAATCTGAATTTTTTTATAATTATATTAAAAGTATATTTATGACTGATGAGGGTCGGTCCTAATTTATTGAGCGTTAGAAATCGGTCATTGATATAAGTGATTCAGCGACCCGCATAGCCACATCAAAGATGAAAAAGATGCTCAAACAGCGACCCTTTCCCAAACCGCCAAAGCAAGTCATTTAGCTCGTATCTATGACTTTCTTTGACGGTTGCAAAACTCATATTTTCCACTAGTGGTACCTGATAAACAAACTCAAACCCTAAATAAGAGATCAAAGTGAAATCAATAGAAAAACGATAAATAATTAGAACCTAATGAAGATAATCAAACAAATAGCAAAACAAGTTAAAAGAAAATAAAAAATTTCAAAACTCAAATTCAAACCCTAATTACTGTGCCTGATTTTGTTTAGAAAATCAAACCATAAAAGCACTAAATTCACAGACGTAGAAGGTTCAGTAATTAGATAAACTTAATGGTGGATTTCTGATTCATGGTGTGAGAGAGAGAAATGTGAGGAGATTTATATAGGATCGATAAAAACAAAGTTGAAATCCATCCGTTCATAGGTTAGAAATATCTTGACCGTGGAAAATGGCGGCAAATTTCCCGCTCAACAAAACTATCAGAACTGCATCTCACGGTCGGGGTCTCTGAATCGGAGCTCCAATAGGGGTAAAATGGTAAATAAATTTTGTTATTTAGAGACAGACAATGAAGCTCCCAGAATTTTTCTGATTTTTTATTATATCAGACACCTCTTTTACGGGTCAGCATCCCAATTACCGTTACTGGGGGTCTCTGATGTGGGTCGGTAAACACCCATTTTACACTAGTGTTGGTTCCTTCCATCAGAACCAATCACTGGTAAAAAAACACCAATTCCCACTTACGATCTCAGTTATATATTCTTTAAATTGGTGTACCAAAATCAATGATAGGTTGATGTGAAGCAAAAAAGTTTTGAAAACAAAAAGTTTGGATATAATTGAATCATCATGTTTTTTCCCTCCTCTTGTACTGTACTAATTTGACCCTCTAAGCTGAGAATTGAATCATCAAGCTGCTCGCGCAGCAGTTGTGTTGGTGAAAAAAACATGTGGACAAGGTGTTTAAAAAGTGAAATTTGCGTTATCATTCTGAAAATGTGAGCACCACGAGATTGCAAATAGAAAATATGAACAAGAAAAAACAGGAGGTGTTAAAGAACTACTCGGTCAAACTCGCATGCATTGCTATCTCAAGTATGTTTGTCAATGTTAGTGATCAAAACTATAAAGTCTTGATTTGTAGTCTACTATAGCTAAGGTCTCGTACTAGGTTATAAAGTGTAGGTCATATCAAGAACTCCATGGCGATCATCATACAAGATGAATGACTACTCAAGGAACTAGTGGATCTTCATCGACTAAAAGGTATGTGGAGACTTGAACTTAGATATCACTCAAAAGTCTATCTATTTTATCTCCTATCTTGAGACAAAAGTCTTATTACTATATATACTAAGATTATACACATGTGATATTTCAAACGTATCCAAACTGACCCAATCTGAATGATACTTCCGAACTATTTGAACTCCGAACCTAGTTCCCGGATTATATGGACCTCACGAATGATTCGCGAACGTATCCGAACTGACCGTATCCGAATGATATTTCTGAACTAGAACTCCCAAGGGTAACTCTCTCACCCGAGTTCTGTTAATTGGTTTTTGTTTGATTTTGTATATACTTTATATTTTAATACAATTATTCAATTAAATTTTTCTATTGGTAGTTGTTTAACCAGTGTTTTATGTGTTGATTTTTGTTTAAAAGTCTATAAGTTTTATAATACATTTATGCGATTTAATTGTTTACTTCTTGTTAAATAATCACGCTAAAATGTTTTTTTCCATCTTATAAATCATATACAAATCAAATTAGTCTCGTAATAAGGTCATAATACTTATCAATTTATCATATATGTTAGCCGAATTTTAAGTTCCGAACTCACATTTATAAAACGAATATGCACGTATGTATGCCGTTCCGAACTACTATCCGAACAACGAACCGTTAAACGGATTTTTGACTGAATCTGATCTATCTGAATCCGTATAATTCCCGTACGTATGCCTTCCCGAACTACTACACATACCCAAAATTTATAACTAGGCTATATAGACTAAGATTATACACACGTGATATTTCGAGCTGAGTATATCTTGCTTATCTATTTCTCAAAATATGTGTTGGTAAAGCTTTCGCTTTAGCCAAGTTTATCTTTGCCTAGTGACGAAAGTCATGTTATGTTTCAATCACTTTGAAAATCGCTCTGATAAAAAATATTTTGTGAATAACAACTATATAACGCCCTCTGAGAATGTTTCAATGATTGAAATGAGAGTTTAGAAAATATAACCATTGGAGGATATAAGCATTGTTGTGGAAACACATATATGTATAAGTCCTTATTGCTTGAACCAAAGTTTGAGAGATTTGTTGATCAAGTGAAACCGGAGAAGTACGTGAGCTTTATTCCGCGAACTCAGTCCTCGAACTGGAGGAAGTTCTCGACCCGAGAATTCCTGCTGGAGTTTGTGAACTCCATCCTGGAACTTAAGTCCGCAAACTTGAGTAGGTTATGTCTAAAAACGATGTTTGTGAACTTATCTTAATAAACTAAGGAATATTATTTCAAACCGTGGCTTTATAGTTCATGAATCGATTCGAGTGAATCACATCGTTTTTGCTTTGATTGTGTCTTATATAGTACATAAAGATCTAGGCAATTGAAAAACTCTCTAACTAATTCATTTGAATCATTTGGACTAGTTATGGTGAATAATAATATGGTTGATATGAAAGTTATCATATGGCTAACCTTTTGGCTAACTATTGTTGAACCAACTAATGTACAAGTTTGGGTATGGTTTTCACAAGCCTACAGATCTGCATTTCATGTGTATGTAACAAGTTATGTTTTCGATCTAATGGTTGATAAATATTATCTTGAATCTTATTAGGTTTTCATCTAATGGTGAATATTGAATGCATTGTTACTAAGCTAACATTGATTGCAAACCCTGATTTGAGAGACTATATAAGGGAGAAATCTAGCAACTGGGAAACCTAATTCCCACACATTATGTGTGATACTAGTTGTGCTAATCTAGAGTCGATTCTCCTTTAACCTTTGGTTTTCTTCTTCTAAAACCAGGTTAACGACTTAAAGACTTTATTGGGATTGTGAAGCCAAACCGATACTACTTTTCTTGTAGTTGTGTGATCAGATCTAGATGTTTCTATTGTATGAGTAAAATTATAATAATTGTCTTGAGATTTCTATCTCCGATAGGCAAGATATAAAAGTAATCACAAACACTTCGTCTCATCTTTTGTGATTCCACAATATATTTTTTTGATGCATCGATTAAGACTATTGTGAGGTGATTGATAAAGCTGAGCTGTTCTTAGGGAATATAAGTCTGGTTTTATCAATTGGCTCTTATTTACCTTGATTTATCAAAAGACGGAACAAAAACTCGTAGGTATATTCGTGGGAGACGGATTGATCTATTACTGTAAACTTTTCAGTATGATATAGATTTGTTTATTAAAGTCTTCGACTTAGGGTCGTAGCAACTCTTGGTTGTGGGTGAGATCATCTATGGGAATCAAGTGCACAGTATCCTGTTGGGATCATAGGCGTAGGAGCCTAATTGTACCTTGGATTAGTGTGAGATTGATTGGGATTCAACTACAGTCCAGACCGAAGTTAGCTTGGAGTAGGCTAGTGTTTGTAGCGGCTTAATATAGTGTATGCTTAATCTGTACTAGGTCCCGAGGTTTTTCTGCATTTGTGTTTTCCTCGTTAACAAAATTCTGGTGTCTGTGTTATTTTTTTTCCTCATTATATTTTGTTATATATTTAAAATAATACAGGTTGTGAGTTGTTCAATTAATTAGAATATCCGACCTTTTGGTTGTTGATTTAAATTGATTGACACTTGGATATTGGTCTTTGGTACCAACCAAGTTATCTTCTTGTATTTGATAAAGACTCGCAGATTTCTATTTGCTTGAGTAAAGATCAAATCAAGTGAGAGAGATATAAACTCTTTGATATACTTTTATCTAGATTGAGTCTGATTGTCTAGTTGATTCTCTAGAAAGTATATTTGAGTTTGTCCATATAGATTGCTAATTCGAAATATTGGGTGTGGTTGTTAGACCCCCGCTTTTTCTGGAGATGCACCCCCTCAATCAGCAGTTTTGGCAAAGTGGTCTCAGTGGAGTCAGTAGCATCCTAGCAGCAACCACGATCAGCGCTGGATGAGGATGCTTTCTTCGAAAGAGGTTTGGCATTTAGCTTTCTAACATTTCTCTAGCTATCTACTTACATGGAATTGTCAATATCCAAATTCTAGTCATATTTTATCGGTTGAATGTACTAGAACTAGTTCTTCATTTTTCTTCGGTAGATGTTTTCATGGTTGTCTGGTTCGTTTCAATTTGTTGTCTTACGCTAAATTGGAACGCTCTTTAAAAATTCTAATGAGATTCTAACTAGACATGTTTTGAAAGAAGACATATATAATGCTAAGCAAAAATTGTTGTCCTGCGTTTTATTAAAGCTACACAAGTATATCGAAAGAATGAAGTGCATAAGTATATGATAATACAGACTGATGAATGGAAATAATTTTACCTACACAAGTATATAGAAAGAATGAAGTGTAGAAGTATATGCATAATTGAGTTACCTACACAAGTATATCGAAAGAATGAAGTGCATAAGTATATGCGATGAACAAGTATATAAGCAGTGAGCTACCTACACAAGTATATGCAGATGAAGTTGTGAAATTGTTAAATTTCCTGGTGATGCGCTTATGTGGAGCCTATGTGGCAACCAATGCGGTGTCCAGTTTACAAAATCTATTACGGGTCTAGTCCAAGGTTTTTAAAGCGTGAAGCATTTTTCAATTTTAAGAACCAAAGTGTATGTTGAATAGTAAAGCGTCGCTTCGTGGTTTATGTTTGAAGCACCCATAAATAATAACAGTTGCTCTAAGTTAGTTGGGAAATGTAAATTTAATAAGATAATATTCGTATAAATAAAATATAAATCCAATTCTCAACAAAAATGTAGCCGTGGATCGGTGGTTTAGACGAGAATAAAAGAGTTCCAAGTGTTAGGTTCGAGTCTTGCCCTCAGAACTTCACATTTTCTTGTTTTTATAATAAAAAATTTGGGCGGGAAGTATGTGAAGCGCATATATTAGAGAATCTAACATGCTTCATAGAAGATTCGCTTCACCATTGCGAGTTGAAGCGTTTTAGAACATTTTGGAGCGATTCGCTTCACCATTGCGAGTCGAAGCGTTTTAGAACATTTTGGAGCGAAGCGTGAAGCATACGCTTTTGAAAAACATGGTCTTGAATCTGAAGGTCAAGTGTCCACTAATCAATTTACTATTTCCTTATTTACGAAATAACCGGATTCCACATGGTGTCCAGTATATGTCAGGTGGACTCTCAAACAATAAAATATTATTAAAAGTACCGGTGTCCACTACCCTTTTTGTAAATATCAATTGAAAGTACAGAGTAAAAATGTCCAAAAAGTGTACGGAAACTATATTAGGGAATTATGAATAGCGTCGACCTGGAAACAGTTTTTCCTATAGTTACAAAACTACGTTAGGTGTACAAACTCAAACTCTTTCAGACAACTTTCTTGGTTTGTCATAGCAAAACTTAATAAAGTATTCAAATGTTTGTACCTCTCTATACACATGATTCCAGATTTCAAAATTGCTAATGCGTGCTGCAGATCAAGGATGGTGTCTTTAGCTAGATCAAGACATTGATCTAGTGCCATATTTTCTCTTCTACCAAGTTCAACTCCTCCTTCTCTTTTTATACCTCTAAATTCAGATGAAGAAATTTAACTATGTCGACGATATTGCTAACAAGTCCTGATACAATTTCAGTTTTAGATTTCCTTTTTAGGTTTCCAGAAAATATAGAATTTAGTGTCGAAACGCAGAGCTATGTGTAGAGAGTTTCTCGACAGTTGAATTGTGCAACTTGAAGATCTTCATCCTGAACTTGTAATGGTGATAGAGAAGATGATTTTGTTGCTGATGGAAGTAGTAGTAGAGAAGAAGAGTTGATACATCAAAGACCGATAGAAAACCCTTCATGATGTTTCTGATATATGAACTGATTCTACAATGGAACTTTGAATCATTTATAGGGAAATCTAAGGCTATTTAGAGATATATGATTTATGCACTCTTATATGGAATGAACGGAATCAAAGAGTTTTTGAGAACAAGGCATCAAGAATTGAAGAAATAACAATGAAAATAAAGATGGTGATTTTGTCATGGATGAAAGTTTTTCATGAGAATTTGAACTCCTCTTTTGATTCATGGATGTATGGGTGGGATGAAATTTTCACTTGGAATCCCCCTTAGCTGATTCATTTTTTCTTTTTTTACCTTTTATATTTTCTTTGATTTTGTTTTGGTTGTGTTCTTCTCGGTCTTTGGCTTGAGATCTCCTCTTCCAGAGCTGGGTTCTTTTTATTTTTAATGAAGTTCCATTTTCAAAAAAAAAAAAAATGTTCCTGATGTTATGCATGGTGTGTGAATTCTAGCTTCTAGAGAGAGAGGTAGGAATATAGTAGGAAGATGCGGAAACACTTCTAATCAAAAAATTATTATTCTCAGTTTTGGAAAAAATTATTTTTGATGATTCTTGGCTTAGTGGGTGGGATTTTAATGCGGCGTTAAGTATTGACAACAAATTCTCTCTAATTCCCATTTTTAGAAGCTGCTTTGATCTTCTTGAGAAAAAAGAAATGCCTTCTTCAGGGGATGCCCAGCTATTACAAAACAAAATAATGAAGTTACAAATCTCCATCAGTTGAAAATTGAACTGAGCAACAAAAAGAAAACATGTGAAAAGTATACCTCGGAAAATTGAATTGAGCATTGCTCTTCCACCAAGATAAACATCTATATCAACGTTAATATTTATACCGAACTTCAACTTCCAGTAACGTCAAGATGTTTCAAATTATCAAGCATTTCCTAGTGTGCGTGGTTAATGTTAAATTCAAACAAGACTCTTCCGAATATATTCTCAAGAATAAAGCAAACAGTTGAAATTAAGACAAAAATTAATGAAAATGAAAACAATAAGACTAACTTAGGAGAAGTCATTATATTTTGCTATGTTTATTAATTGCTATATATCATGATGGTGCTATCTGTTACTAGGGATGCTATAGCTTTATTATTCTTGATCGGTTTAGCATTCTTTTAAAGAGTACATGATCAGATTTATATTTTGTACGTGGATCACTGGACATAATCACAACACAACTGATCAACATGGTTCATCTCATTCAAATAAGTATTTTATCTCCATCCGTTTCCAACTAATATTCTTCAAAAGACATTATAGCCTTAACCTTATAAGGAAATGCCGTGTTTCAGAAAAGTTGCACAATTTTACCACTAAACAACAACTGCTCAAAAGAAAAAGAGAACTTTGATTTTTAGTCCACTAAACCCGACCCGGGTTAATGGCTAGTCCAGCGGGAGAAGTTATTTACTCGCTAGTCCAAAAAAAGGTTTGAAAAGAGTAAAATTACTCTTCTAACCCTAACATATAGTACTATGTAAAAACCCTCTTTATGCTCTCCATACGCATCACTACATACCAATATGTGTTGTGTTATATATTGATACCACATATCAATATGTCTTATGTTATGTTATGTATTGATACTACATATATTACTACATATTAATATGTATTGGTACTACATATGTTATATGTTATAACATATGTTATAACTATAACATATTATAACGTACTACATATGTTACTACATATTACATACTATATATAACATACAACGACATATGTTATATGTTATATGTTACTACATACTACATATTAATATGTATTGATACTACATACTACATATTAATAATGTATTGATACTACATATGTTACTACATACTAATTAGATCTGAAAGGGTGTTTTAGGCATTTAGAAAACACACTTTATAATATCCACAACGTTTTTGGACTAGCGAGTAAATAATCTGGTCCAAAAACATGTTTTTGGACCAGCGAGTAATTTTTATCTAGGGCTGGACTAAATAGTAACCGGGTTAGGAAAAACTAGATTAACCAGTAATTCCTACAAAGAAAAACAATAATATCTTCTGCATAAAGAAAATATTTACGGAGTAACAAGAAATAAAAGTTTAAGTCAGACTTTACTGGTGCTCTGATCAACCTTAAACTGATGCAAATGCTTGTCTTTTTGGTTGTTCATGTTTCCAAGAGATACGTTGAGAAAATGATAGTTAATTTCTATCTTTTTAATTTTGGGATCCCCCCCACACAGACACACCAACAAAAAAAACACATCTGAAACTAGGTTGACTAGCAGTTAACCGGGGGTGGCGATGTATAAGAGATTAGATTTGGTTGTTGGCACCATCACGGTTGTAATTACATCTTTTTTGATGACTACACCCAAGTAGATCTAAAGGCTATAAAACTACTAACATTCAAGATTCAAAGATAAACAAAATATAAAGAACATGAAAGTAAAGATTAACACAAGCATATAACGTGGTTCGGCCATGAAGACCTATGTCCATGGGAAAGAAAAAGTTTCTTTATTCATTATAGGGTCTTACCCTTGAAAGAGATACAAATATCACTTAAATTTCTCACTCTCTCTTTATCTAGATCTCTCTAAAGAATTATCTATAGAAAGACCATCTAATGTTACATAAGTTGTCCATCTCCTTCTACATGGACTAGTATTTATAGGAAAACTAGACTCGTGAAGGTTTGGCCTCGCCGAGCTGATGGATCTGTCGTACATCTTCTTATTACTTCAGACGATCTATATACTATCCCTCGCGATGGCCTGCTTGATTATCTCTCCGAGTCGTCTCGCCATGTACGTCCTCGTGTTGCTCTTCCTTGGGGAACCTCACACTGCATCACCTCTGGGTTATAGCATAGATCGTCTGATGCTTCTGATATGATGTAGATTTGTCTACAACTCTACTGATCCTTCATTAAATATAGTCCTTCTTTTATACTTGACCATATGAATTGATTAAACCACTCCTCATATGCGTCATTCATGTAACGTTTGTAGCAGGTGTCTCGATTCTGATGAAATCAGCTTTATAGAGTATGATCCATTGTTTCCATCTTATTATATTATCATAAGACCATCCCTTGAGATGTTAACACGTGGTCATCAGTATTTTACCCTTATATTTTGCTTCTTTCCTTTTCAACCTGTCAAGGGCATGATGGGAAGAAACCTTCGTAACCATACCATCTTTATCGCCATGTCTAAAATTTTAGTGCATTTTTACCTGTTGGACTTGAGGCGTCGGTTCATGGTCCATCGGTTTCATATAAAATCTTTTGGGAGAAGAGAATGACGTGTTTATTTTCTATTTTCAGAATTCATAACTTATTCATTCTTTCTCTCCTCTTTCTTTTGTTATTCCTTCTTAACTTCTTGTCCCCTATAAAGAAGTTCATTATGTCTGGGAGAAACTCTCCATCTATACCTCAGAGACGGTAAGGCCCTTTGTTTTACTTTTTTGTTTTTCGTTTTCGTCGGTGGTTTATGCCGTTCTTTTGAACTATGTATTTCTTATACGATCATCAATGGTTCTTACCATTGTTCTGCAATGGTGAAGTTTTTAGAGGATCATTACCATTGTCTCCGTCTTACCTTTGATGTTCTCGCCAGTTTTTGACGTCATAAAATATGATTTTTTTATTTTGTTTACCTTTTATAGTGCTGATAAGAGACCAATGAGGACTCCTAGCACTAGCCGTTCCTTCGGCATGTCTGATGCCGACTTCTTGGATATGGTGAGAACTAAACACCATCTTCATAGGTTTTAAGTCAGTTTTTCCACTCCGGAGGGTCAAGCCGGCGTCTTTACGAAGAAACTATTTGAAGATAATCCATGTGATCACAATGAGATCATCGTGGCAGTGGTCCAACTTGATGCTGGGCTTCGACTTCCTATGTATTTCCCACTATATTCTTTTTAGTACGAGGTCCTTACTATGCTTAACCCTCAGCAATCTAAATTTCAACCCAATGGTAATTTCTATAGGATTGCACGAGACTGTTCTCGGCGAAGCCAATGCAAAGTCACTGAGCATGAGTTGAACGAGTTCATCCTAGAGCAAAAGGAGTTGTATACGCCTGCGACCTTCGTGGAAAACTATTGGTTCCATCAGTCTGATACCTTTTAGGGATTTGGAGTTGGAATTTTTAGGTCTCGGAAACCTATATGAGGTTCTTATGTCTGATTTGGATCCTCCCAACCCCAGCCAACTTACGCTTCGTAAGACTCATGATCCCAAGTGGTATGTAACTCCTCTTCGTATTGTTGGGCCTTATATTTATGGTTGGGATGAGGCTGGCGATGTTCTTCCTGGGATTCCCGAGATGCACAATCATCTGCTGGCTTATAAGCCATGGTTGCTTAAATGGGTCCCTTATCGTAGGCGTTTATCACAAACTGCTCGAGCTGTTGAGGATGCTAAGGTAGAAAATACTGTTTTACTATTTAACGTATATATACCTTGCCCCTGTTTGATGCCATAGCATATGATGTTGCTCGAGTGTTTTGGAATAGGAGGAGGGTTGCTGATGGTTCTGGGTCATCTATTGCTCATGTGGAGGTTGAAAAACATGCTCTTGGTGTTGATATTGATGTTTTATTTGGTGAGAATGAGATAGTGGATCTTGGTGATGCATTCTTTGATGATCTTGACCAAGCCTTGTTGGATGATCCTATCCATCCCGGTGGCACTGCTACTTTATCGGATGTGAGGATGCCTTAGGCGAGTAACCTCACTGACAAGGGTGTTTCTCCCGATGTAGGTGCTTGGGATGGTGGTGGTATTGGTAATATTATTTCTGTGGTTCCGAGTGGCAGTGTTGGTACTGGCGTACCGAATAATTTTGTTGGTGGTTTTCCTTCTGCTCTAACAGGTCCTTCTAGTTCGTCTTCCGCTATTTTGGTGGTGGGTCCGAGGCAATGAAAATGCTATGTTCGGATCAGTACGCTCGTTTGAATGAGGATGAGAAAGCTCATATTTTTACTTCTTTGCCTAAGTCCGCTCAGCATCATCTCGTGCAGGTGGTATGTATTGAAATTTGACTAAATTTGTAATGGATGATAATTTTTCCCTCGTCTAAGTTTTCATCTCCATAATAGGTTCTAGAGTTCTGAATTAGTCCCCTCTGTTGGTATCCACCATCAAATGTATGAAGGATAAGATAGATAATACCGGCCATATGCATGATAGGGAACTGTGCAATCTGAGGATCGATGTGATCTCTCGCCAGTGCAAGATTGATTCCTTAAAACTTGAGAACGTACAATTTTAGAAGGATGTGGAGGTTCATCTATATCGCATTGTCGAGCTTCGTGTGATGTTAGATAGATCTAAGCAAGTAATTGTAGCTCGTTTGGATAAGATCAAGCTCCCCCGAACTCAAAATGACGGGTTGATTGAATGGCAATTCGACCATATGACGTTGTTAGCACAAGCATATGATGATAGGGAAGATTTAGTGCGTCTCAAGCGAGATTCTATCCATCTTGAAAAGGAATGTGATAAACACATGTTATCGTACCCGGCTGGCGATTCTGCCATAACTCCTGTTGAAGCACATATTAGTGCTTTAGATAATCAAAAGGCCCAAGTGGAACAAACCTTAGCTTATGTTTTGGTTGAACATGAAGGTTGCCTATTAGCGATTTTTAATTTTCATTCACCTTATGCTTTTATGAGTTTATTCGGTTATATTGACTCTCTCCTTTGATTTCTATTGCAGAGGCTCGTTAGCATGATATAGAGTTAGATAGGAAGTGGGAGGAAGTGAAGGTGGAAAAACAAAGTCTTGAAGAATATCTTAAGGAATTGGTGAGCCACCATGAAGAATATCTGGAGGCTGAGCGTGCTGATAAGAATCAGAAGTTGGAAAATCTTCATGTTGAGTATAAACTTATGATAACAAAAGGCTGTAGAACTTCCGTCATTCGTAAGCATCAGAGGGTCGCTTATGCTGCCAATGTTGTGGCTCCACCTACGCCCATTGAGCCCGAGTCCGAGCAGGTTTCTCTTGAAATAGTCGAGGGCGAGGATCGGGTGGATATTAAACAAGGTGCACCTGGACAAAGGTAAGTACCTTGATTCTAGATATCTCATGTTATCTCAGGAAATCATCCAATTTCGTGACCATGATGACATTACCTTAGGTATGTTCTCATCTTAGGTAGCTTATGGTATCCCCCGATTCATCTTGGTTCATTCGGCTAGATGGAATTTCCTTAGGTCTATGTCCGTCTTGGGCTACTTAGGTATTTTACCCGTATCTTTCGTTGTAGAATGGAAGGTGTGGCTAGCACCATGCCAAGATCTTGATGGGATATTGTTATAATGCAAATATGATATGTACCATATGTGAGAATGAAGGGGGTCGTCCTTGTTGCTCCTCTTCGTGTGGTCTGATAGGCCCACAATACGTTGCGTAATTGGTCACATCGGCTAGTTCCGTGTCCATCTAGCTTCTTCCTGAGCATGTCAGCGATAGCTTCATTATGGTAACCATTCAGACTTCGGGGAATAGAGAAGGCAATATGCTCCTGATTTTTCTCGCTGAGTGCGATTCGGTTATAACCCGAGTATTTGTCTATTAGGGACAATAGTCCGTATTTAGATGTGGCTTCCACAAGCTGATTGATATTGGGAATCAGAAAGTTGTCCTTTGGACTATCCCTATTAATGCAAAGTCGTGCTATTTCGTTTTTATTTAGTTCATTTTGAATCGCCTTGTGATACTCCGGTGTCACCTTTCACATCTTTTGCTTCATATGCTTGTGCTTTGGATCATTTTTTAAGTGGTCTTGACAGACTTCCAGATCTATCCAAGGAATGTCTCACATGTTCCTTGCAGAGGCATCGTTCTTTTCTTCTTACTCTCTGTTGAGAAGAGTTGCAATCTTAACCAGTCCCTGGTTTTCGGTTGTTCTATCATTTATTTCCTTTGTGGGTTCTGACGCCGAGAGGTTTGTCTTGAGATCTCCATTATTGGAGAGGTCCTGTAGTTGTTATAAGAGCTCATTGGATTCCGAGATCGGGACGTTGTACGAGACTGGTATGTTGTTAGAGTGCCTCTCTATGCTTGCAACTTCAATGTAAGTGTCGATATCAGCCTGGTTTTTAGTATTATTGGCCCTTTTCTCCTTTGCATTTGGGGATTTTACCCTGTTCTAGTCATTTTGTACATCCATGTTGTAACAGTACTTGGCTTCGCCTGAGTCTCGTACGATCTCTGCGATCCCATATGGTGTTGGAAACCTTAGTCTCTGGTGGTAGGTCGAGGAAACTCTTTTGATTCCGTGAACCCATGATCGCCCGACAATGGCTGTGTATGGTGAAAGTACATCTACTACATGGAAAGTAGTTAGAGTGAGGATTTTTCCTACTCGAATTTCTAGGGTGAGATCGCCCCTTGGTTGGGTCGATGAGCCATTGAAGCCAAATATGTTATAAGTAGAAGGGATTAGGTATTCATCTCTAAGACCCATTTGCTTTAATGTTTCGTAAAACAAGATTTTGATGGAACTCCCTCCGTCTATTAGTATTTTAGGCATGGTCCATGACAATGCCTTAGGATTTTCTTCCTCGCCCTCCTTCTCAGGGAATGCGATGGCCATCGTAACCACAAGTGGATTGTTGTGGTTTCGTCCTTCATTTGGTGCCTCCTAGGTTGAAAAACTAATAGGTATTTTCATGCACTCATGCATAGGAGGTTCTTTAGTTACGTTAAAGACTTCGTCACCTTCAATTGGTCATCCTCGTCATAAGAGAACTTATAGAGCAACAACTAAATTGACCACACGAGAATGATCAATTCAATTATTCATGCTCAAACACAAGAAAACTTATGGATCAACACAGTATATGCACAAAAATGTGGATCGGAGATACCAATACTGCGGAATATACTAGAATTCATTCTATTTTTCATCACTATTTGCATAATGACATGTAATAGACTTAATCCTTGTAAACAAAAGTTCATCCTTTCTTCCATAAAAATAATGACATAAAAGGCTTTAACTTTTGTATTGTCAAAATTTCATTCTATCTTTTATCAACACATTCATATCGACATTTAATAGAGATAAATTTTGAACATGTATGGGACAGTCAAGGTTCACGGACGTAAACAGCATATCTCATAACAATTTGCAATATATCAAATCATAAAGATTAAAATTGCAAAACTCATCTTCCAAAAGACTTAAAATTTAAATAAATAAATCCAAAAACAATGAAGATGAAAATCGTTAGACATAGTTATGTGTACTCACAATAATGGCTATCCCAAACCCTAGTTATTCTTCTAAAAACATGAAAAAGAAGATTTACTAGACAACATCAAAGTTCTTTGAGAACCTCATACCTTTCAATGAAGCCATCATAGAAGGTATCACTGATTTCCTTGATTCTCTTGACCGTGGATACTCCATGTTCGTGAGTTAGAACACAAACCTTACGATCAACCATCCGAGCAAGTTGTCTAGCCTTGACACAGTCCATGATGAGCTTCTTGTGATTCCGTATCAATATATTTTGGTTTGCAAGGATTTTGTCCTGACCATCTAAAAGTTGGTTTACTTGCAGTTGAAGATTCGCAAACTCGGCCTTTGAATCGTTTTGAAAACAAGTTAAATCCTTCACATGATCATCAACCCAGTAGTTGTGTTCCTTCATACAAAGCATCTGATTTAGAACCCACGCTTGAATGGAATCACGTCATTGAGTGTCTTCCTCCATATCAAGATGCACAATCTCATGAGATTTTGCAGAGTTCTCCATATAATTTTTGTCAGGGATGGAATAACACAATATAGAGAATATATATGTGTTTGTAAACATGAGAAGGAATCTCTTGTCATGGTAATCCTATGAACTTACAAGAGGAGGACATGAACGTTAGTGGACCGACAACATAAAGAATACAAACAAAACTAAAATATTATACAACATACTTGAGCATTCCTCAATTATCAGGTGGTAGATTGAGAAATAATCCCACTACGATTATTGAGGAAGGAGTTGTAAACATCATCTGAGTATATGGATTTTGTATTCCTTTCCTTTTTTCGGTTGATTTTCATCCCAGATGAGTAGGATACAACCTGTTTAACATATCTGTCAAAAGGATTTCTCTGGGGACAAAATCTAAGACCAATTCAGATTAGTTCAAGAGGGTCGAGATTTAGAGAAATCCATTTCTTAGACTTAGATTTACCAGAACCATTCTTATAAACACAGGGAATGTGTTCCTTAGTGGAACAAGAATTTATACCATTAAGATGAACTTGTATCTTGCGGCGATTTCTTAAATAAAGATCATTTTTATAAGAGTTATGGTTTTTTGTAGGCGAGAACCTTACAGTAGATGTCGTCAGACGATCTACTCCATTGATAGTAAAAAGAAGCGCAATTTCTGAAGAAAAAAAATCTATTTATTTCTAGCAAAGCAATGAAGAGTATAATGATTCTTTTTCCCACATAAGAACAACATCGTGGATTTGATACCTTATTCCTTTGCCCCATAACTTCTTCTGGCACATGCACATTTTTTCAAGTGATTCCTTGGAGGAGTTTTTCTTCACGCTAGGTAAAGTTTTATGAAAATCATAAGAAGGTGCAGACAATGACTTATTCATGAAGACTGATTTTTCCTTTTTTAAGGTTGCAGCAACAAGTTTATCTTTTTCCACACTATAACTGTTGATTTCTAATGAATGAGAATTGACTAGACGTTTTTCTCTAATTAAGTCTTCTTTGACAGTGTCTTCAAGTATATATACTAATCTTTTCACGCTGTAGAGTGGTTTCTTTAACCAGATTTTCAACATTGTCAGAGAGAGATTCAATAAAGCAGTAGAGTTTACGTTTCCTTTCAAGGGATTTCTCAAATTCATCAATAAGCAGATCATTTTTTTCTTTAAGAGTCATAATTTCAGAATCTTGAAAGTCAATGAAATCAACAGATTTTTTTAACGATCTGGTGAGTTCCATTTTGGATTCTGACACAATCTCACAAATCTTGTTTTTCCCTCGGGATTCGGAAGAATCTACTGAGGAATTATCGTTTGAGGCAAACCCAAGATTTTTGGTGTAGTCCGAACTTTTGGAAGACATATCAATATGCGTTATCTTGAGAGATACTTCTTAGGTCCTTAGAACACAAATTGCTACAAACACAGACTTATAAAGTCTTTAATGTGTTTGCCTACTCTGATACCAACTGAAAATTCCGGGGTCTAACAACCATACCCAACAATTCGTTTGGCAATTTGAGAGGACTTACTCCAATATACTTTCTAGATAATCAACTATACAGTCAGACTAAATCAAGAGAAAAGTATATCAAAGAGTTTAATATCTCTATTTCATAATATAATCAACAAATCAAACAGATAGAAATCCGCGAGCCTGATTATTATGTGAAACAACTTGAACGGTACCAAAGACCAATGTTCAAGTGTCAATCAATGTAAATCAACAAAAAAAGGTTGGATGTCCTAATTGATTGATCTTAACGCACAACCTGTGATATTTCAATTATATAAAAAAATATAATGCGGAAAAGAAATAACACATACACTAGAATTTTGTTAACGAGGAAACCACAAATGCAGAAAAACTTTGGGACCTAGTCCAGTTTGAACACCACACTGTATTAAGCCGCTACACGCAGTATCCTACTACAAATTAACTTCAGACTGGACTGTAGTTGAACCCTAATCAATCTCACATTGATTCAAGGTACAGTTGCACTCCTTACGTCTCTGATCCCAGCAGGATACTATGCACTTGATTCCCTTAGATGATCTCACCCACAACCAAGAGTTGCTACAACCCAAAGTCGAAGACTTGATAAACAAATCTGTCTCACACTGAAAAGTCTATAGGGATAGATAAATTTGTTTCCAAAATAAATACCTCCGGGTTTTATTCCGTCTTTTGATAAATCAAGGTGAACATGAACCAATTGATAAACCAGACTTATATTCCCAAAAAACAGCCTCGAATTATCAATCACCTTACAATAAACTTAATCGACTAGCGAAACAAGTTATTGTGGAATCACAAACGATGAGATGAAGGTGTTTGTGAATACTTTTCTATCTTGCTTATCGGAGATATAAATCCCACGCCAATTTTACTATTGCACTCAATCACTATAGAAACAGCAAGTACAGATCACGCAACTACAAAGAGAATAGTTGGGTCTGGCTTCAAAATCCCAATGAAGTCTTCAAGTCGTTAACCTACAGGGTCTCGATAAGCAACCTAAGGTTAAAGGAGAATCGATTCTAGTTATGCAACTAGTAACACACAAGAGGTGTGGGGATTATGTTTCCCAGTTTCTAGAGTTCTCCTTTATATAGTTTTCAAATCAGGGTTTGCAATCCAAGTTACCTTGGAAACAAAGCATTCAATAATCACCGTTAGATGAAAAACTTGATTCAACCAAGCTAATATCTTTCAACCGTTAGATCGAACTTATCTTGTTACACACAAATTAAATGTACCCTCATTTAGGTTTATGTAATCGTACCCAAACGTGTACACCATGTTGGTTCACAAATAGTTAACCGAGGTTAGCCATATGATTACTCTCATATCAACCTTATTCATCTTAACCATAACTAGTTCAAATGACTCAAATGAAACTAGTTACAAATTTATTCAATTGTTATATTCTCATAGAATTATACAAGAACGCAATTGAAGAAAAATATGTTTGATTCACTCGAATCAATACATGAACATTATAGTCACGGTTTGCAAAGATTTCATTCCTTATTGATAAATGTTTAAGTGCATGTACACTACCGATTTTAGAAAGTAACCACTTAAGTATGCGTACTTAAGTAACCGGTTTTGTAATTTTGGTTTTTCAAACTCAACAGAAATTCACGGACGTGAACTTTCCACCAGTATGCGTACGGGTACGCATACTTATCCAGTCTCCTTCAACCATTTGGTATACACACAAGTATGCATACTTTAGGTTCCCGGTTTTGGTCTTATACACAAATGTGCGAACACACAATATGCTTATATCGAAAGAAGGTTACAAGATTCTAAACTTTTTATTTCAATCATTGAAACATTCTTCTATAATGACACTATCCATTTTCACACAATATTAGCATCAAAGCAATTTTCAAGATATTGAAATAATCATTATCGAAATATTCCAAGTCTTGCACCAAATGATTGTATCACACAAACCATGTAAGTTTTTACTCGGCAATTTTCTCATGATACAAGATGAACTTGGTAGAAGCAAGATCTTACCAACACATATTTCGAGAAATATGTAAGCGAGGTATACTCAGCTCGAAATCTCAAATGTGTATATAGAAAACTATATCGTAACACGACTTATGTATAAATATTGGAGATAAAGTAGAAATAGACTTTCCAAGTGATAGATGAGTTTAAGTCTCCACATACCTTTTTGTAGATGAAGTTCAACAATATCTCCTTAGTAGTTCTTCGTCTTCAAGTGATAAACGTCGTAAAGTCTAAGCTCGACTACACAAACTATATCCTAGCCTAAGATATTTATAAATAAGATAGAAATCAAGACTTATAGTTTTGATCATTAACATTGACAAACATGCTCGAGATATCAATGCATGCGAGTTCAACAGAGCAGTGCTCTAACATGCCATATAAACTTAATACCCCTCATACCCCACCCCACCCCCGCCACCCATACCTCAAGTTGAAGCGGTAGAGTCTGAACGAACACCTAACTTGCTAAGAAAACGCTCAAATTGAGGTTCTCCTAAAGGATTTTTAAAAACATCAGCAAGTTGATCAGAAGACTGAAGATGATTAGGTAGTACCAATCCACTCATCAATTTTTCACGAACAAAGTAGCAATCAATATTAATGTATTTAGTATGCTTGTGAAATACATGATTATGAGAAATGTGAATTGATGCTTGACTATCACAAGAAACTATGATAGGTAAGGGACATGAAATGCGCATGTCTTTGAAGAGATAAAGTAACCATTGAATCTCGGCTATCAGATTTTCCAAGGCATGATATTCAGCTTCAGCTGATGAGCGAGCTATTGTAGTCTGTTTCTTTGATTTCCAAGAAATAGGACTATTACCAATGGTAACAAAATAGCCAGTAATAGAACGAGTAAGTGGGAAATCTTCCCAATCAGAGTCTGTTTAACCATGGAGAGATGGAGAACTGGATGAGGACAAGAATATTCCATGTCTAATATTTCTCTTGAGGTGTATAATATGATGAGCAACATCCATATGAGTGTTGTATCTGTACAACAATCAGACAATAAAATGCTAGAATTGGTGATAAACACCTCCTAAAACAAGAGATTTAGGCCAAATCTGAGTTCACAGAGAACACATCCATAAAGATTTATTTATTTATTTGATAATTGGTTTCGATTAAATTTCAATGCAGACTGACTCAGGTATTATAAGGCTAGGTTACTCAACTAATCCAACAACCAACACTAAACCAGGTGGTTCTCATCTAACCCTACCTTACACTGGTAAAGGAATTCACTCTTGAATTATGTACAACTAACCATAACTACCACTAAGGAGCGATAAATAAAGTGATATGGGAACCCTCTCTCATATACAGGGATACAACATTGCGTTCCCCTGAAAAACATCATTGTTCTCAAGGATGAGTGCAAAATAATCAACATGAGTATAGTTATCGCTTGAAACATATTCACGAGCAGTATAGGACCAAGGTAAGGGATATGCTCAGTAGGAAAGAACCAATAGTGTTGTAGCTTGCTCCAACTCCAACAATGACCAATGTGAATCCCTTCAAAACTTTAACACGAAGCTTGAGAATCAACTTTCCCTTTCCCTTATCATCACAACCCACGACTTGGGAAGCACCAACACAAACACCATTTGAGGAATCAGTCGTGGTTGTTGGGGCCGGACCATGAATATTTATGTCTTCATATGTGCATATAACCATATGATCATGAATTTTGATCGATCCATGGTTCTGTCCAACTAGCAACCTTGGTTGGGAAATATCTGAAACCCCTTAGTTGACTCAAAAGGATTCCACTTCTCTCGAAATGTCCCTTATTCCATAATCCATTTGGAAGCAATCTTGAAAATACGAGGGCACCCAAATACACCACGATCTTTTGTTTATCAAACTATAAGTCCTCTTTGGAATATGATCGTCTATGGACAAAGTCGAGACAATACAACAATAAGATCACTTGTGTGATTGAATTGGGATACTAGATCAAGACGATATGAAAACAAAGTGTGGACTTCATAATAGGTTTAGTAATTACCGAAACTCTGTTGGATCAATATCAAGTATTACTAAGTTAACGTACTTGTGTATTTTAATTAATTAAAATAATAATTATAATGTGAAAAACAAAGTAAAAGACAAAGTAAGGTTTTGTTAACGAGGAAACCGAAAATGCAGAAAACTCCAGGACCTAGTCCAGTTTTGAATACTCAAATAATTAAGCCGCTATACAAAATCATATACCAACTTCGTATAGTTGAGATCAAGAAGACCACCCCTAGCTACTTAGTTCCCTCAGTATCCCCGCGCCTTGGACTCCTAGAGTCACTCACGTGAATAGAAAGTCCTTAATTTGGATCGTATTCCAAAAAACAAAGGAAGAATCTGTTTGCTAACCACTCTAATCAATCTTGCTAAAATATATGTGAGTTGTTGACAAAGGATATTATGTTTAATCTAATAAACTCCTATGTCTGATTAGATTAATCTATCCAACGACTATCGAAATAATCAAGTTTAGATTCACACTCAAACGATATATATCTCAAAGAGAAACTATAGAGAGTTTCCGATCTCACGCAACTAATCAATCAAGTCTATCAAAGATAAACCGGTTCTAGTTGGATACCATCCGATCAAGGTTTGTGCACTAAATCCACAAGATATGAAAACTAATAAGAATTCTTCTTCGTATTTAAAACATCTGTTGCCTTCAAAAACTTGCACAACAACACTTGAATAATCTTGTGATCAATATGAATGGAGTATGTTAAGAATGTATTATCACAAGATATCTTTAGATCTAACAGCAGTTCTAAAGATCTCATCGATACTTTGATATAGTCTGAGTGAATCTTATATTAGAAGAGAAGATTCTCAAGAATAAAAAAACTAGGTTCAATCAAAGTTTCAACAACCGTTAGTCAATCAAATCAATAATCGAAAACTAATAACACTGCAATTATCTAGTTTCCCACCAATGGTACTCGTAGAGCTTCTTGATCCCACAAAAGTCTTTAAACGAGCAGTCGTAAGAGATTTCACCTAATTAGGATAATTTCCTCTTCGAATATACGGATCAACCATAAATAAAAAGAAATGAAGTTTGCATGGCTTTTAGGATAGTTTGCTAAAAATACAAACTTAGGTACTTATAGACCAAGGTTGTTTGGACACCAAGGAATTTCCAAAACCTAAATTATTCTTAAGATATGCAATGAATGCCAAAATTCGGTTTTCCTAATTCTAATAAATGTAGTCCAATATTTTCCGAAATCTCTCATAGAAAATCTCCAATTAGTAAATGCACATTAATAATTTTTATTATATAAACTCTAGAGCTATGCGTTATCTATTTACACGTATATTTATTTAAAAAATTTCCAATTGAGTATGTGGTCCCTCTTTATCTATTTACACGTATGTTTAACTTAGTTTAAAAAAAAAAATCCTATTTTTTCTATGAAAAAACATAAAAAGTTAGTTCCCTAAAAAGTAACCCCTCTGAATCCCTCAAAATAGCATTTTTCAAGACTTGTCAAACAAATAAGATGAGCAGGGACAGAGGCAATAAGAGACAAATGCGGTCCGTAGACCCCACTGATTTTTGAAATTTCGTTACATAAGGCTTGGTTTATTTGTAAATATTGTGTTCTGTGGGGGCAACTATGATTGATAAAATTTAGATTATAAGGTTAACGGGTCAAAGTCAAAGGTTTTTTTTTTTTTTTTTGATTTAATGATCACCACTTTGTACATAAAATGGATACAAAAATATTGCAAAGCCTTCATGTAAAAAGTATCTACCCACATACATTCAGAACTTCATCAGAAAAGTTTACTTCACACATAGACCTAGATACATCAGTCCCTAAACCACTACTTACTAGGGGAATAGGAGACGAGGACGGAGTTGTTGCGCTAAAACCTTGCGGAAGCGATTTGCACAGCTACAAACGATACTCCATAATATTTCCAAGAACACAAACTAAAGAAGAAAATAGACGAGAATTTATGTGGTTCGACAAGTTTCCTACATCCACGGGAAGAACAAGAGATTCATATATTATCACAATGGAGAATACATATAAACCTTAAGAGAGAAAGAAGAATTTTTGGTGATGTTCATTTGCTTTCTCTAATGGCCTATTTATACTAGTTAGCTAAGCCTCCAAGTGACCAACTCCAAATTGAGTTCTACCTCCTTAGCCTACAAATTAGAACTAGCCTGCAATTAGACTTCCTTTGCCTTCAAACTAGGACTCAAAGACCTACCTTGTTTGAATGCATGAATTTACAAGTGTGAAAGGGAAAGCTATGGAACTCTTCCACCAACCAATATTTTTTACATGGTTTTATTCCCACCTACCTACTAGCCACCATCCAAACATGGTTATTAGAGTTCCAAAAAAAATTGGACTCTCAACAACCCCTTATTCTAGAATCATCTAGAATTGTAGGCACCGTCCAACCAACTATAAGGCACCGACCAACAATTCTCCACCTCGGATCATGCATTCATGCATGAGATGATCAATACAAGAAATCTCCTTTGTCTTCCAGCGTCGATTGCGCCATAGGCTGCCTACGTATCCTCTGCAAGAAATCAAACCGACCGTAGTTCACACAATGGCCTTTCAAGAAGGCCTCCGCCAGGTTCCTAAGAACCTCTAACCCAAAGGGTATCACCAAACCGGAAGAATGTGGATCAATTTCGAGCAATGACGAAACTTGACCCCAGATACTACTTTCATTAACATATCAGCTGGATTGTCTTTGGTATCGATCTTCACAAGTAGAATGTCTTCTTCTTACAGAATCTCTCTAACAAAGTGAAATCGAACATCTATATGTTTGGTTCTGGCATGATGAACTTGATTCTTAGCCAAGTAAATTGCGCTAAGACTATCACAATGCACATGCAGCTGTTCCTGCACAATACCCAAGTCATTTAGCAAACCTTGTAACCATATAGCCTCCTTAAATGCCTCAGTCACTGCCATATACTCTGCTTCAGTAGTTGAGAGAGACACAATAGACTAAAAAATCGATATCCTACTAACCGGTGCTCCAGCCAAGGTAAATACATACCTTGTAGTTGAACGCCTTTTGTCCAAATCACCAGCATAGTCAGAATCCACATAACCAACACACAACTAATTGTTCCCATCTTCCTTCACAAACTCCAAGCCAACATCAACAGTACCATAAAGATACATCAAAATACATTTCACAGCTTGCCAATGCCCTTTACCAGGATTATGCATATAATGGCTGATCATACTTACTGCATGTGAAATATCCGGATTTGTATATACCATCGCATACATCAAGCTACCAACATCACTAGCATCTGGGACTTGGGCCATATACTTACGCTCTTCTTCAGTAGTAGTAGACATATCAGAACTCAACTTAAAATGAGGACCAAGGGGAGTACTTACAGATTTAGTTCCTTCGCAGATACAAAATTTCTGTATCACTTTCTTCAAGTATGCCTTCTGAGACAAACGAACTTTACCCTTCTCCCTGTCATGTTGAATCTCCATGCCAAGAATCTTCTTAGCTTCTCCTAGATCTTTCATCTCGAACTCAGTTGACAATTTCTGCTTGAAATTATCAATTTCTTTCTTGTTATTCGATGCTATTAGCATATCATCGACATACAAGAGCAAATATATGAAAGACCCATCACGTAGCTTCTTGAAGTATACACAATGGTCATAGTGACTTCTTGTGTATGTCTGGCCAATCATAAACTGATCAAATATCTTTACCATTGTCTTTGAGACTGCCATCCATACAACGATTTTTTCAGCTTGCATACACAATCTTATTTTCCAGCAACTTTGAAACCACTCGGCTAAGTCATATAGATCTCCTCTTCTAGATCACCATGTAAGAACGCCGTCTTGAAATCTAGATGAACTAGGTCTAAATCATAATGTGCTAGCAAGGACAACAAAATTCGGATTGATGAGTGTTTCACAACTGGAGAGAACATCTCATTATAGTCAATCCCTTCTCTTTGGGCATAACCTTTCACAACTAACCTTGCCTTGTAGCGTACTTGATTCACCTGAGATCCTTCTTTCTTAGCATATACCCATTTTCACCCAATGGTTCGGAAGCTTCGTAAGAACCATGTGCCATTCTTGTAAAGAGACTCCATCTCATCCTGCATAGCAGCTTCCCATTCTTGATGTTCTACACTGTGTATAGCTTCAAAATAGGTATTTGGAATGCCTTCTTCAATAACTGGTAATGATTAAGCTATAAAATCATCCATCCAACCAGGTTTCCTGGTTTTTCTTCTCGGTTTGTTGGTTGCTATGGTATCAGTGACCGTATCTTCTCTATCTTCTACTGCTTTATGTTCCTCTTCATCCAGATCGTCACTATCATTTGGAACTTCAGTATTTCCCTCCCTTGTAGACGCCACGCCTTCGGAAGTATTCATAACAGATACATACTTAGATGGAATTAGTGGAGTTGCATCAATCTCCACCTGCTGCAAAGGTTCACTGGTACTGGTGCTTATGTTCTCTACCTGCCGAGAACCCCAAGACTTTACCATAAACGCTTCATCAAATGTAACGTCTCTACTCATGACTATCTTCTTCTCAGCTGGATTCCAAATTTTGAACCCTTTAACTCCTTTCTTCACACCCATAAAGATCCTTTTAACAGCACGACTATCAAGTTTGTTTTCACTAACATGATACCAAGCAGGGCAACCAAAGATATGAATTGAGTCATAATCATAAGTTGGTTTACCATACAACTTCTCCATCAGAGTTTTACCTTCTAACACAGCTTATGGCAACCTATTAATGAGGAAGAACGCATATGTAACTGCCACAGCCCAAAACGCTTTACCTAATCCAGCATTAGATAACATACATCGTACCTTCTCCAAAGCAAAGTACGATTCATGCGTTCAGCTACCCCATTTTGTTGCGGTGTCTTCTTAACTGTGAAGTGCCTCTGTATTCCCTCATCCTGACATACTTGCAAGAATGGATCACTTTTGTACTCTCCACCATTGTCCGAATATAGTACCTTGATCTTTCTGCCAGTTTGAGTCTCAGTTTCCTTTTTCCACCTCACAAAGACTTCTAGGACTTCATACTTATGCCTCATGGTGTACACCCATACGCGCCTAGAATAGTCATCAATAAAAGACACGAACCAATGTTTCCCTCCCAATGATGCATTCTTGGAGGGACCCCAAACATCTGAGTGAACATAATCAAGAACTCCACTAGTGTTGTGGATTGTTGTGCCAAATCTTGTTCTTGTCTTCTTGCCTTTCACACAATGTTCACAAAATTCTAATTTGCAGGCAATAACACCTTTCAATAATTCTTGACGAATTAAAGAATGTAACGACTTATCACTAGGATGTCCAAGCCGAATATGCCATAACTTCGTGGTCTTCATAGCTGCAGTCTCGATGTGTTCTGAAATAGACACATCTCCCGTTATTATACTCCCAGTTAAGTAGTACAAGTTATGATGCCTTGTTCCCTTCATGATTACCAACGATCCAGTGATCACCTTTAGAATGCCATTTCCAGCGACTAACTTGTAGCCCTTAGCTTCCAAAGTTCCTAGCGAAATCAGATTCTTCTTCACAGCAGGCACCATACTTCCTTCAGCTTCCGAAATCAGCTTCCGAACCATACCATCATGCATCTTGAATCGGATACTACCAATCCCAATCACCCTGAAGGTGTGATTATTCCCCATACACACTTCTCCATCAAACTCTTAAAAGTCTGAGAACCAGTCCCGATGAGGACAAATATGATAAGTAGGACCAGAATCTAATACCCACGTACCGTCAGATACAATATAAGTTGATGGTATCACAGTCAGCGACAAATATGAAGCTTCGTCTGAATCTTCACTTGCATTAGCAACGTTCACCTCGGTGTTGTCCCTCTCTTGATCCTTAATCTTGGTACAGTCCTTAGACCAATGTCCAAAGTCATGACACCATGCACATTCATCCTTCTGCAGACGCGCTCCTGACTTTGAATGCCCTTTAACTTTACCACGATCACCATTCTTCTTTCTCCTATCTGTTGAACGGCCTCTTGCAAGAAGCAAGTCACTGTTAGCTTCACTTGACAGGTCTTCACGGTCCATATTCCTGAATTCCTCACTACGCAATGATATAGTGACCTCGGCGTATGTCATCTTATCTTTTCCGTGCATTAAAGCTTTAATCACGGGTTCATACCTTTTCAGGAAGAGAGTTCATCAGACACAAAGCTTGTTCCTCGTCGTTGATCTTCTCATCATAGTTAACCAGCTCAGCAAGAAGTTTATTATATGAATCTAGGTTCTCAGTTAGGGTTGCATCTCTCTTCATGTTATAGCGATACAAATTCCTTTTAATATGTATCCTATTTTCCACGTTTTTCACAAGGTATTCCTTTTCTAGATTTTCCCAGAGATCCTTTGCTAAAGTCTCGTGATGATAATTAACTCTTACTGTTGTTGCTAAACACCCTCGAATCGAACCAAGATATAATTTATTCATCTTCTTCCACTGCTTGTCAGACATTTCCGCTGGCCGACCTTATAGAGCTTCTTCTAGGTCAAGATGAACAAGAGCGCACATGTTCTCCATAAACCAAAGTTATTGGTTCCGGTGAACTTTTCAACCTTCAGTTGTGATCTATGAGAATGAAGTATCTCTTCTTTTGTTTCTTTATCTTTATTTTTGGACTCTGAATGTTCTCCATTGTTCTCAAACAACTAAATATAGATAAAAAAAAGAACCTTTGAGATTAGTATTACCTCAAGAAATATTCAGAAAAATACCTTCACTTCAACTGGAATCTGAGTACCCGTATCTAAGAGCGTAACCTTGCTCTGATACCAATTGTTGCGCTAAAACCTTGCGGAAGCGATTTGCACAGCTACAAACGGTACTCCATAATATTTCCAAGAACACAAACTAAAGAAGAAAAGAGACGAGAATTTACGTGGTTCGGCAAGTTGCCTACATCCACGGGAAGAACAAGAGATTCATATATTATCACAAGGGAGAATACATATAAACCTTAAGAGAGAAAGAAGAATTTTGGGAATATTATCTATATACCCCTACTATGAGACCCCTTGCAAAAATACCCTTATGAACTTTACAAATACCCCTAAGCCTAATACATTACTAAAATACCCTCTTTTATATAGTGTATATACAAAACTACTAACCACTATTTAAAAACAAAGAAAAAAAACAAAAACCAAATCTACTGTCCACCGCCAACCACCACCACCACTGTCCACCGCCAACCACCGCCGCCAACCACCATCGCAATGACAAACCGGCCGTCGCCGACCACCAACAACCGCCGCCGACCACCACCACCTCCGTCGCCGCCTCCAACCATCGCCAACCACCACCACTGTCTTCCGCCGACAACCACCACCACTGTCCGCCGCCGCCGCCAACCACCACCACTGTCCGCCGCCGACCACCAACAACCGGCGCCCGCCACCGCCGCCATGTGGAATCAACTTGCTGAAGTTGTGTCCATATAGGAGGAAACTAGCTCAAGTTTTCTGCAAAAGTGGAGGCAACTAGCTCAAGTTGTCTCCAATAAATAATGTCCATATCGGAGGCAACTAGTTCAAGTTGTCTCCAAAAGTGGAGGAAACTAGCTTTAGTTATCTCCAATAAATAATGTACAAGAACAAGTTGCAAAACAAAATGGAGGCAACTAGCTCAAGTTGTCTCCGAATCTAAGATAACTAGCTCAAGTTGTTTTCAAATGTGAAGGCAACTAGCTCAAGTTTTCTTCAAATGTGAAGGCAACTAGCTCAAGTTGTCTTCAAATGTGGAGGCAACTAGCTCAAGTTGTCTCCGAATCTGAGGCAACTAGCTTAAGTTGTCTTCAAATGTGAAGGCAACTAGCTTAAGTTTTCTCCACATTCAAATGTGGAGGCAATTAACTCAAAGTTTATACAAGTGAACGCAAATGAAGCATGAGGATATACCATAACTTTATACAAGTGAACGCAAACCTATCAAATGTACTAACAATATTAGGTGTAATAAAATGAACACAACAAGCAAATGAAAATATGAGTTATCAAATACAGAAGAACAGTACTAAGAAGAACAGTACTAACTCTGGGAACATGGACTTAAAGGACTCCTGAAAGTAATAAATGTCTGGAATAACCACAAACGATCTATCAATTTATACAAAACCACAAGAAAGCATCATGCTTCGATTTTGTTTCAACATTACCTGGTATAACCATGCACACAAACAATTGATATATAGAACACTTATAAGAGACATCACACTAACCACTTCTTCCTCCTCTTCCAAAGGTAAGAGCCACTCTGCTTATCCCTAAAAAAAAAAAAACAGTTACAGACAAAAGACATAAAGAGACAGAAAATGTAAATAGTATCACTGAGAACTAATCAAAAATAGTTGAAATGGTAGATACTTAAGAATATTAGCAAATTAAATCAATTACCAATCATTTTCACAGGTTAAAGTGCTTGAAAATACTAATAAGTTACTAGCATAAGGTGTTCCACTATCTGCACTACTACTAACTACTAAAAATCACAACTTCCAACACATCCACCCACCCATACTACTGCGAACCTATGCCTCCACCATCTCTAGTACCATCTTAATATATACATCTATACATGTCACTACCACCACCATCTCTCACACCTGCTCCATAGTACTGCGAATTAAGCACCACTTACGCCATCTCGTGTACGATACCTTTCAACTACAAGACTCCACCAACATCGTCACCAATACTACGTCTACTACAGATCACCACCAACACTGTCACTAATACCACTGCTACTAAAAATCACCGCCGTCACCACCACCACTGTCAGCAGTAGTACTAGTACAACTTCTCTAGGTAGAAGCCATATTCAATATTTAGGAAAGTTGTTGCTTAAAAGTTAAAAACTAACCTGGTGAAAAATGTCAGAACCTGGAGACACAACGATCATATAAGGAAAAGCAGTAGACAAAGATAAAGAAAATACATAAACTTGTGTGTACTAGCAAGAGCCTTCATCATTTGTGGGCTAGTTTATGTTGTCACCAAACAGGCATATTATTAGCAAGGGCAATGAATCCAGTCTACGAAAAAGACATCAGTCTCATCATTTTTAATCTGTACAGTGACAACTTGTCATTGACAAGTTGTGAAGTTTTCAATTGGGTAGGGAATCCTAAACCCTACATTGTACGAGTAATATCTTTTACATCTGATTGTTTCAACTATGAATTGAATTGTACAGGAAAACTCAGTATAATCATTCTTTCCATAAACTTCATTGCACAGCTCCCCTACAAAAACGTCTACTTCTACCTTAGATTGAAACAATAACGATCAACTAGTCTAAACAAACGATTAACTAGTCTAACGATCAATATAATCATTCTTTCCATAAACTTCATTTCACAGCTCCCATAAAGCTTTACCAAAACACCTTAGATTGAAACAATAACGATAAACTAGTCTAAATATGCTAGTAAGAAATGAACGAAATGATACCCCTTGAAACATAAATTACATCTATAGATCAAAACATAAATCACTATATTTAACAGTTGTGAAAGTAGTAATAAATCGATAAATTAAAAAAGAAATCACCACCATACGCACCATAACACCTAAATCCGCTTTCATTTCCTTCACCAATTTAGAAATCGACGAAGCATGCATTTTGATTTATTGGACGGAGATACAAATCCGAAAATAAAAAGAATATAATAAATTAACTCACAGATCTGTTTGTTCTTCATCAGGCGACGACGACGATGAAGAATTCAGTAATAAATTTTGTGATTGTGGTAACGGTGGTGGGATTTGGAAGGAATTGATGGTGATACAAATCAATTCACTACCAGATCTATTTATTCTTCATCAGACGACGACGGCGATGAAAATTTCAGTACAAGATACGGTGGTGGTGGTGTTGATTTCTCACTGAAGATTGTTTTGTCGTTGATTCATCACCAGATCTACTACTCAACACATCAATCTCCATCTGTAGAGTTGGGTGTGGTGCTATAGGTGGTGGTTTAGGTAGTGACGAAGCTGATTATTGCAGCGATGAAGATGGTGGTGGCGGAGGCGGAGGCGAAGATGGTGCTGGTGGCTGTAGTGGCGACGGAGATGAAGATGGAGAGAGTTGTTTTTCTTGAGTGAGAATAAAGAAGAAGAAGAAGTATATGAAGTAAAGGTTAAAAAGGGAATTATGTTAATTATTTTCCTTTTCATAATTTCAATTCTGCCATCGGGGGTATTATTAAAGATCCATAAGGGTATTTGTGCATGACCCATGGATAGTAGGGGCATAAATAACATTCCCACAAGAATTTTTGGTGATGTTCATTTGCTTTCTCTAATGTTCTATTTATAATAGTTATCTAAGCCTCCAAGTGACCAACTCCAAATTGAGTTCTACCTCCTTAGCTTACAAACTAGAACTAGCCTACAATTAGACTTCCTTTGCCTTCAAACTAGGACTCAAAGACCTACCTTGTTTGAATGCATGAATTTACAAGTGTGAAAGGGAAAGCTATGGAACTCTTCCACCAACCAATATTTTTCACATGGTTTTATTCCCACCTACCTACTAGCCACCATCCAAACATGGTTATTAGAGTTCCAAACAAAAATTGGACTCTCAACAACCCCTTATTCTAGAATCATCTAGAATCGTAGGCACCGTCCAACCAACTATAAGGCACCGTCCAACAGGAGTAGTATACAATATCTCATTTCCGCTCTCAACATCATTAACCTTGAAGGAAATTTGTGGATACACAAGGGCTATTGGTAGGCTCGGAAAGATACCTACTATTGTGTATACTGCAAGTGCACAGTGTCGACAAGCAACACAGGGCAAGCACAGGTCGAACCACAGAGACTTGGAGAGTGTAGAAGTTGATTCTAAATCCTGATTCAGAGAGTAACCAAAAGGGGTTTGATTTTGTCGATACGACGATATGATTTTCAAGTGACTGAAATAATAAAAGTAAAAGATGCAAATAACAAGATATGTAAACAATGATAATATGGATACTAGGGTATTCAAATCCACCAATAACCTATGATATGCATTCAACTTGTAATATTATTCTTGTCCTTATAGTAGATTCAAGTCTACCGTATAACTAAGGTGTTTCTCCAATGGATAATTTAATTACAACTAAAGTATTTATCCAAAGCATTAATTGTCTAATTAAGCACAACTAATCTAAAGATCAATATTTGGTTAAGCATGAGTTGTAGCATAATCAACATAGAGATATTCTAACTACAATGGATACATGGCATACATTGTGAGAGCAAGATGTTGAAAAACTTGGATTAAATTATATCTTTAAACAATTCTAAACTTTCAAGAACAAGATACAAGATATGAATACATACCAATGAGATTAGGGCTTCATCTAAACCCTAGTAAATGAAACTAGAACATGAAGAACATAACAACAAAACTTAAATTTGATAAACTAACATGAACAAGCTATTCTTGGATGAGTTTTCAACACAACAACCCTCTCTATTTATACACAAAAATTCTCTCTCACTTGGATTCGAATTTTGGCAATTATTTACTCAACAAAACATGTTTTCTCACTTAATGGATGTTTTGGAATACAATGGGTTGAGGTGGATGTTTTGGAATCCAATGGTGGTGAGGTGGATGTTTTGGAATTCAATGGGGTGAGGTGGATGTTTTGGAATCCAATGGGGTGAGGTGGATGTTTTGGAATCCAATGGTGGTGAGGTGGAAATGGATTTGGGTCTTGGGTTTTGGATCATGGGTTTTGGATTATGGGTAGTTTAATCCCATGTATTGTAAACAGGTTGCCACTAATGCGCGAACGGGTTGCAACACTTCCAACTTTCTTCTCTTTTGTCTTCTCAATTCTTCCAAGCTTTATTTAGTACTTAAAAACACAAAATTAATTAATACAAATATTTATTCTTGAAGATGGTAAAAATGCAGAATTTGGGATAATATATGACTTTGAAAGCGCGAAAGATGAGTTAAGTGCCAATGAAAAGGTGTATGAATATGCAATATTTGGCACTCATCAAATACCCCCAAACCTGAATTTTACTTGTCCTCAAGTGAAACAGAAATCCAGAAATCCTAACTATACCAATGTCGCCTGGTCTCTCGAATGCATTTAGCGTATGCATCAAGCCTTTAAACCCCTAGGTGTCCCTAGTGGACGAGTTGTAGTCTCGTGAGGGCCTACCAAAGATGTACCCACAAAACCTTCTCCAAATTCAGAGCATCCATAGAAATGCCTTCGTCTTCGGTCTTCAACTGTAGATGATGAACTTCGGAATTTCGTAGAACCTTGATAATTTGTGACCATTATTTATTTTTATTTATTTTTGATTTTTTTTTTGATTTTTTTGCTTTTGCTTTAAAACTTCGAAACCCTAACTACCTCTTTTGAGCTCAACAGGTGCCTGAGTAGCTGTTGTAAAGGCAAAGGAAAGGAAGCGAAAGAAAGCGGAAGAAGTTTTTATTTTAAAAAAAAAAAAAAAAAAAAAAAAGAGTTTATTTTATTTATTTTTAGTTTGTATTAGGATTCCTTTACTCTTGTAATTTTCTTTTTCTTTTGCACTTTACTTTGGACTTGGACATTCTATTTTTATTTTTTATTTTTAAACCCTACGGAAGGGTATTATTAAATATCAATCTGTTTTTGAGAGAAGGACGGTGATTACAATATCACCTCGGCCCCTCGGGTTCGTTCATGACATAGGAGTCGTGGCCCGGAGTCGACAACAACGGTTCATCCCCGTCTGGAACGGGAGGTAAGTTTGTCGAAACACTCGCGAATCCCTTGTTAGCGAGTTCTTGTATTCCTTCATTTGCATATATGTTGAGGAATTGAATACGGCTGCTTTATTTTCCTAGTAAAGGGCAAGGACTGGCCATACAAGATAAGGGTTCGGATTTCATCACCGTTCTCTTCTTGCCCGCCTTAGGAAAACGATACATACGCGAACCTAAGCTTTAAAATTTTGAATAGAACAAGACCTATAAGGTAACGAGCTTAGTAGGAAAGTCATTTGAAAAATATTGGTTACTCTTTAAGCATACTTCTAAGTTCATGACGGTTTCTGTAAATTGAATGCGTGACTGCGCTGCCTTGTAATACGGTGAGGCCTTGGGTATCAAAGCTCTAGCAGCTTCCCTCGCCTCTATTCAATTTACTTAAACTCGGATTGATTCCGAGGGGTTTGCTCAGTTTGTAAGAATTCCCTTTCGAAGGATTAGAAGCTGGTCTAGAAAACAATCTAAGTGGAGCCATCATGCTTTTTGTTTGCTAGAAATCAGTAGGTTTACTGTGGTGGAGTCATCCTTGTTTGTGATTGCATAGAACTTGCCTTCTAGGTGAATGGTTAACATGCTTGATGTGCTAGCTAGGCTATGATTGTGTCTTTTAGAGACCATACACTCCGACTAGTTAGAATCAAGTCAAGAAGAGTTAATTGAAATACATAGTTCTGAAGCAGACAGTCCAAACCCATCCGAAACAATGGGAGAACCAGTAAACCAGATCCGTAGTCTAAAGGACTACATGTACCCAACGAGGACAACGGTCCTCGTGCATTGTCTTACCATCTATTGATGGACAATTTGAGCTAAAGGCAAGTATCCTCAATATGTTGCCTAAATTTAAAGGGGTTGCAGCTGAAAATCCCTACCACCATGTGAGAGAGTTCGAGAAATTTGTGGGACTCTTCGGATCAACCAAATGACGGATGAGCACCTCAAAATGAAACTTTTTCCTTTTTCTTTGATAGACAAAGCCAAGACTTGGCTGTGTGCTCAACAGCCACAGTCATTTCATACATGGGATGCTCTTATGAAAGAGTTCTTCCCAAACCATAAGACTACGACAATTCGTCAAAGTCTGAATAGTTTTGTGCAATTAGAGGAGGAAACTTTGGCAAAATATTTGGAGAGATTCAATGAATTATTGCTCCAATGTCCTCACCATGGTTTTGAAAAATGGAGACTTGTGCAAATTTTGTATGAAGGTTTAGATGTCAAGAACCGAACTACAGTTGAGACCATGTGCAATGGTCAATTTATTGAAAAAACTGCTGATGAGTCTTGGGATTTCTTAATCGAAGTTGCTGAAAAGACTCAGCAGTGGGAATCCCCCCGTGAACCAAATAGGATTACCCTTTCATCCAATGTTCATAGAATTGACTCTGACTTCGAAGGAAGTGCAAAGATGGCATCCTTGGCCAGGAGAATAGAAAAGCTAGAGCTAGAAAAGAATGGAAAAACTAATATCCCTACTCTCCGTAGTCAAATTGAAATGGCCACTTGTGCCGCATGCCATAGTTCAGACCATCTAGTGGACACTTGTCCAGACCTCCATGCATTTCAAGAGTCTAAAATCGAGGAAGCCAATGTATTGTACCAAAGGCAAGAGAACAACCCATATTCTCAGACCTACAACCCAGGGTGGAGAAATCACCTAACTTTTCATGGTCTAAGGGGCATGTGCAAGGGGAACATCAAATAATAACCAAGGATACCCTTATCCTAGAAACCCCCAAGTGCAACCACATTCTCAGTACCCTGCAGAGAAAAAGCCTAGCATCGAAGAAAGTTTCGGTTTGTTGACCCAAAATTTGGTACAACTTCAAAAGACCACAGACCAACGTTTTTCAAGTCTAGAACTTAAAATGGGTCAAATTTGTGAAGCATTTAATGAAAGAGACAAAGGAAAACTTCCTAGTCAACCCCAACAAAATCCAAAAAATGTATATCAGGCAGAAAATTCAACTAAAATGAGGCCTCCAATAATCAAGTAAATGTGTCACCACTCTTCGTAGTGGTAAAGTTGTTGAAAACAATGTAGGTGTACCACAGTCGTGTGAGTCTACATCAGACTCACCAGTGCATAAAATACCACAGAAAACACCTATTGTTGAAAACAAATCTGAGCAACATAAGAATTCCCATAATTCTAATGTCTCTACACCATCTCATGTACTGTTGCTCCATTCCCACAAAGATTGGTGCAACAAAAGAGAGTACACAGTGACAACGAGATTTTAGAAATGTTCAAACGAGTTAACATCAACATCCCATTTCTTGATGCAATCAAGCAAGTCCCCGCTTATGCTAAATTCCTTAAGGATATATGCACACAAAAAGCGAAAGCTTCATGTGCATAAGCGTGCTTTTCTCCTTCGAGCAAGTGAGTGCAATCATTCAAAGCAACACACCACCTAAGTTTAAAGACCGGGTAGTCCAACTATCACATGCAAAATAGGTGACCATACGGTTAAGAAGGCGTTGCTAGACTTAGGGGCAAGTGTGAATTTCTGCCATATTCGGTATATGTGCGGTTAGGTCTTGGAGAGTTGAAGGCAACACCTATAACTCTGCAATTGTGAGGACAGATCCGTCAAAGTGCCACGTGGTGTGGTAGAAGATGTTTTGATTAAGGTTGATAAATTTTACTTTCTGTGGACTTCATCGTTTTAGATACTCAACCTGTGCAAAACCCTGACAGTCACATTCCTGTCATTTTGGGACGTCCTTTCTTAGCGGCGTCCAATGCAATCATTAACTGCCGTAATGGAGTGCTGAAGTTGTCATTTGGTAATATGACTGTGGAGTTGAATGTTTTCAATGCTAGCCAACAACATTTAGATCTTGATGATGATAATGATGTGCATGAAATCAACATGATTGAAAGTTTGATTCAGAGTCGCTACCTAGTAGCATGTCTGTTGACCCTTTGGATGCTTGTTTGAATAATTTCAACCTGGATATGTTTGATGATGAATACATAAGTGAAGTGAATACTTTGCTTGAATCCACACCACTCATGGACACGTCTAAGTGGAAAGCTAGAGTGGAACCACTTCCACTCTTGGAATCCAAGTCTGTTCCATCTCTTGTTGAGCCACCAAAGCTCGAACCTAGAAACCATTGCCCGATACTCTTAAATATGTTTTTGGGACCTTCTAATACTTTGCCTGTAATCATTTCATCTGCCTTAGATACAAAACAGAAAGAAAACTTTTAGAAGTGCTTAAGGAGCATAAAGAAGCATTAGGATGGACCATCTCGGACCTTAAAGGCATAAGCCCCACTGATTGCATGCACCATATAAACCTTGAGGACAATGCCAAACCATCTAGGGAGATGCAAAGGCGTCTCAATCCTAACATGAAAGAGGTTGTTAAGAGTGAGATCATAAAGCTTCTTGATGCGGGTATCATATACCCAGTTCTCGATAGCAAGTGGGTGGGTCCCATTCAAGTGGTACCCAAGAAGTCCGGCATTATTGTAGTTCAAAATGAGAAGAATGAGCTTGTCCCCACCCGTGTAACTACGGGGTGGCGAGTTTGTATTGACTATAGAAATTGAACACAGTAACTAAGAAAGACCATTTTCCGCTGCCCTTCATTGATCAAATGCTAGAAAAGTTGTCGGGACATAGGTACTATTGTTTCTTAGATGGCTATTCGTGCTACAACCAAATTCACATAGCACCCGAAGATCAGCATAAGACCACATTTACTTGTCCATATGGAACATTTGCTTATCGTCGTATGCCTTTTGGGTTGTGTAATGCACCTCGCTACTTTTCAAAGATGTATGATGAGCATATTTTCAGACATGATAGATTAGTTTCTTGAAATCTTCATGGATGATTTTTACATCTTTGGCTCTTCTTTTGATGAATGTTTGCATCATCTTACTCGTGTGCTTATTCGGTGTAAAGAAAAGAATTTGATCTTGAATTGGGAAAAATGTCATTTCATGGTTGACTCAGGCATTGTTCTAGGGCATATCATCTCAGAAAAAGGCATAGAAGTAGATAAATCCAAGGTTGATATCATTCAACACTTGCCTCAACCTCGCTCTGTGAGGGAGGTTAGATCATTTTTAGGCCATCTTTGGTTTCTACCGTAGATTCATCAAAGATTTCAGTAAGATCTCAAGGCCATTGTGTAATCTACTCAGTAAAGATGTTGCATTTGTGTTTGATGATGCTTGTGTGCATGCTTGGGAGGAGCTCAAAACTCTTTTAACTTCGGCCCCTATAGTCCGACCTCCTGATTGGAAATTGCCTTTTGAAATCATGTGTGACGCATCTGATTTTGCTGTTGGAGCTGTCTTAGGTCAGCGAGTTGACAAACAACCCTATGTGATCTACTATGCTAGTAAGACACTTTGAATGAGGCACAAATGAATTATTCAACAACCGAAAAAGAGATGCTAGTTGTTGTGTTTGCATTAGATAAGTTTAGATCTTATTTGATAGGATCTAAAATCATCATATATTCTGACCATGCCGCATTGAGATATCTTTTATCTAAAAAAGATGCCAAGGCTTGTCTAATTCGATGGATACTCTTGTTACAAGAGTTCCACCTCGAAATTCGAGATAAAAAAGGGTCAGAGAATGTTGTTGCTGATCACTTATCTAGATTGAATTTCGAGTCTACTGATGAATCAGAGATTATTATAGAATCTTTCCCAGATGAACAACTGATGCTAGTTTCTGAAATGCCATGGTTTGCCGACATCGTGAACTACCTTGCTACAGGTAGGATGCCACTTCATTGGTCTAAACAAGACCGGGTCTAAGTTCTTGGCCGAAGTGAAACATTTCCTATGGGATGACCCATATCTGTTCAAATACTGCCCTGACCAAATCATTAGGAAATGTGTCCCCAACTCTGAACAAAGGGATGTCATCTCTTTTTGTCATGATCAAGCATGTGGAGGCCACTTTAGTGCAAAGAAAACTGCTGCAAAGATCTTGCAGAGTGGTTTTTTACTGGCCAACATTGTTTAAGGATATCCATGAATTATGTATTTCTTGTGACCGGTGCCAGAAATTGGGAAGTATATCAAAACGAAACATGATGCCCTTACAACCCATTTTGATTGTTGAGCTATTTGATGTATGGGGCATTGATTTCATGGGTCCATTTCCTAGATCTGAAGGAAAGTTGTACATTCTTGTTGCTGTTGACTATGTTTCTAAGTGGGTAGAAGCAATTGCAACCAAAACTAATGACCACAAGGTGGTACTTTCGTTCTTAAAGGAAAACATATTTTCTCGATTTGGCACCCCTAGAGCTATAATCGTGACGGTGGTTCACATTTCTGCAATAGGCCTTTTGAGTCCTTAGTCCGTAAGTATGGCATAACTCATAAAGTTGCAACCCCATATCATCCACAGACCAGTGGCCAGGTAGAGGTTTCAAATAGGGAGATTAAGCACATTCTAGAAAAGACGGTTAACCCGTCTAGAAAAGATTGGTCTTTAAGATTGAATGATGCTTTATGGGCCTATAGAACTGCATACAAGACCCCCATTGGTATGTCCCCTTACAGACTTGTGTACAGTAAAGCTTGTCATCTCCCTGTAGAGTTAGAACATCGTGCATATTGGGTCAGAAAGAAACTGAACTTTGATCTAGATAAAGTGGCACCCAAAGGAAGCTTCAACTCAATGAGTTGGAAGAGTTAAGAAATAATGCATATGATAATGCAAAAATGTACAAACAAAGAATGAAGGTGTTCCATGACAAACGATTTTTGCGCAAGTCATTCACTCCAGGCCAAAAAGTTCTATTGTATAACTCACGACTGCACCTTTTTCCAGGAAAATTACGTTCTAAATGGATGGCCCGTTCGTGGTGCGAACAATTTTCCCCCATGGGGCTGTAGAACTAGAAGATGTAACAACCAAGAATGTCTTCAAGGTCAATGGGCAGAGATGAAGCCGTTCCTTGAACCAATTCCACTCGAGATTGAAACAACTCATCTTGCTTGATCCGATCTATGTGGACTGAAAAGTTCACCCTTGTACATACCACAGATATCTTCCCTGCTGGTTGCTTTAGACATACTCCACTGTCTTTGGTTTGGCATCTGTAATCTCTTTCCTTTGAATCTGTTTTGTTCTCATGGTTTGTTGTTGTTTCTATCATATTTTGAAACATTGAGGGCAATGTTAGATTTAGGTTTGGGGGAGTATTTCCATATGGCATTGTGAGTCTTTTCTATGACCAGCTTGTGTAGCGGGTCTTGCATTTTTTGTTTTTGTTATCTTCTATGACCCTGTGTAGCGGGTCTTTTGTAGGATCCTTTGTAGTCTTTTGCATTCTTTTATGACCAGCTGTGGAGCGGGTCTTTTGTAGGATCCTTTGTAGTCTTTTGCATTTTTGTGTTGTTGTTTTCTATGACCAGCTGTGTAGCAGGTCTCTAAAAAAAAAAAAAAAATGATGACCAGCTGTGGAGCGGGTCTTTTGTAGGATCCTTTGTAGCCTTTTGCATTCTTCTATGACCAGCTATGGAGCGGGTCTTTTGTAGGATCCTTTGTAGTCTTTTGCATTCTTGATGACCAAATTTGGGAGCGGTCTTTTGTAGGATCCTTTGTAGTCTTTTGCATTTTTGTGTTGTTGTTTTCTATGACCCGCTGTGTAGCGGGTCTTAAAAAAAAAAAAAAAAAAAAAAAAATGATGACCAAGCTGTGTAGCGGGTCCCTAAAAAAATTATTTTGTCTCGGATCTTGTGTTTGGTATCTGATGATCATCTGTGTAGCGGGTCAACAAAAAAAAAATATTAATTAAAAAAAAAAAAAATGATGATCAGCTGTGTAGCGGGTCTTAAAAAAAAAAAAAAAAAATGGTCACAAATTATCAAGGTTCTACGAAATTCCGAAGTTCATCATCTACAGTTGAAGACCCCAAGACGAAGGCATTTCTATGGATGCTCGAATTTGGAGAAGGTTTTGTGGGTACATCTTTGGTAGGCCCTCACGAGACTACAACTCGTCCACTAGGGACACCTAGGGGTTTAAAGGCTTGATGCATACGCTAAATGCATTCGAGAGACCAGCGACAGTGGTATAGTTAGGATTTAGGGATTTCTGTTTCACTTGAGGACAAGTAAAATTCAGGTTTGGGGTATTTGATGAGTGCCAAATATTGCATATTCATACACCTTTTCATTGGCACTTAACTCATCTTTTCGCGCTTCAAAGTCATATATTATCCCAAATTCTGCATTTTTACCATCTTCAAGAATAAATATTTGTATTAATTAATTTTGTGTTTTTAAGTACTAAATAAAGCTTGGAATAATTGAGAAGACAAAAGAGAAGAAAGTTGGAAGTGTTGCAACCCGTTCGCGCATTAGTGGCAACCATTTACAATACATGGGATTAAACTACCCATAATCCAAAACCCATGATCCAAAACCCAAGACCCAAATCCATTTCCACCTCACCACCATTGGATTCCAAAACATCCACCTCACCCCATTGGATTCCAAAACATCCACCTCACCCCATTGAATTCCAAAACATCCACCTCACCACCATTGGATTCAAAACATCACCTCAACCCATTGTATTCCAAAACATCCATTAAGTGAGAAAACATGTTTTGTTGAGTAAATAATTGCCAAAATTGAATCCAAGTGAGAGAGAATTTTTGTGTATAAATAGAGAGGGTTGTTGTGTTGAAAACTCATCCAAGAATAGCTTGTTCATGTTAGTTTATCAAATTTAAGTTTTGTTGTAATGTTCTTCATGTTCTAGTTTCATTTCTAGGGTTTAGATGAAGCCCTAATCTCATTGGTATGTATTCATATCTTGTATCTTGTTCTTGAAAGTTTAGAATTGTTTAAAGATATAATTTAATCCAAGTTTTTCAACATCTTGCTCTCCTGATGTATGCCATGTATCCATTGTAGTTAGAATATCTCTATGTTGATTATCTACAACTCATGTAACCAAATATTGATCTTTAGATTAGTTGTGTAATTAGACAATTAATGCTTTGGAGAAATACTTTAGTTGTGATTAAATTATCCATTGGAGCTTACCTTAGTTATCGGTAGACTTGAATCTCTATAAGGACAGAATAATATTACAAGTTGAATCATATCATAGGTTAATGGTGGATTTGAATACCCTAGTATCCATATTATCATTGTTTACATATCTTGTTATTTGCATCTTTTACTTTTATTATTTCAGTCACTTGAAAATCATATCGTCGTAACAAAATCAAACCCCTTTTGGTTACTCTCTGAATCAGGATTTGGAATCAACCTACACTCTCCAAGTCTCTATAGTTAGCACCTTCTTGCAGCTGTGTTGCTTGTCGAAATGTATCACTTGGTTAAACACAATAGTAGGTATCTTTCCGAGCCTACCAATAGCCCATGTGAAAAATACCTACTATTATGTATCTGCACAAAGTGCACTGGTGTCGACAAGCAAATCTGGCGAAGCACAGTCGAACCACAGAGACTTGGAGAGTGTAGTTGATTCTAAATCCTGGATTCAGAGAGTAACAAAGGGGTTTGATTTTGTCGATACGACGATATGATTTTCAAGTGATGAAATAATAAAATGTAAAAGATGCAAAAATAACAAGATATGTAAACAATGATAATATGGATACTAGGGTATTCAAATCCACCAATAACCTATGATATGCATTCAACTTGTAATATTATTCTTGTCCTTATAGTAGATTCAAGTCACAGATAACTAAGGTGTTTCTCCAATGGATAATTTAATCACAACTAAAGTATTTCTCCAAAGCATTAATTGTCTAATTAAGCACAACTAATCTAAAGATCAATATTTGGTTAAGTACTGAGTTGTAGCATAATCAACATAGAGATATTCTAACTACAATGGATACATGGCATACATTGTAAGAGCAAGATGTTGAAAAACTTGGATTAAATTATATCTTTAAACAATTCTAAACTTTCAAGAACAAGATACAAGATATGAATACATACCAATGAGATTAGGTCATCTAAACCTAGTAAATGAAACTAGAACATGAAGAACATTACAACAAAACTTAAATTTGATAAACTAACATGAACAAGCTATTCTTGGATGAGTTTTCAACACAACAACCTCTCTATTTATACACAAAATTCTCTCTCACTTGGATTCGAATTTTGGCAATTATTTACTCAACAAAACATGTTTTCTCACTTAATGGATGTTTTGATACAATGGGTCGAGGTGGATGTTTTGGAATCCAATGGTGGTGAGGTGGTTGTTTTGGAATTCTATGGGGTGAGGTGGATGTTTTGGAATCCAATGGGGTGAGGTGGATGTTTTGGAATCCAATGGTGGTGAGGTGGAAATGGATTTGGGTCTTGGGTTTTGGATCATGGGTTTTGGATTATGGGTAGTTTAATCCCATGTATTGTAAACAAAGGCTGCCACTAATGCGTTAACGGGTTGCAACACTTCCAACTTTCTTCTTTTGTATTCTCAATTCTTCCAAGCTTTATTTAGTACTTAAAACACAAAATTAATTAATACAAATATTTATTCTTGAAGATGGTAAAAATGCAGAATTTGGGATAATATATGACTTTGAAGCGCGAAAGATGAGTTAAGTGCCAATGAAAAGGTGTATGAATATGCAATATTTGGCACTCATCAGCTATCCGCAGTACACACTTTTTGACTGAATGCAGTACCTTCTTGGAGATGAACTGCATATATTTCCTCCGAACGGGCTGATTGTAAAATAAATCACGAACAGTGACTGTGGTACCATAACCTCATTTGTCATCGTCAATTCCAAAATATAGACACTAGCAACTCTTGATGATCTTACGATATCCATTTTGGCATCCACGAGCTTTTGTTATAATTTCCAACAAGGAGATATCTGAGAGCGAACTTAAGGCTTCTCCCCGAAATCCAAAGCTGTCGGTAGCAGCGTCTATTTCTGCCAAGTATTGAAGTTTTGACATTGCATATTTCTCACCCACGAACACCAAACCGTCATGAGTAATGCCATGTCCATCATCATCTACTTTAACATAGAACGTTCAACACTAACCCCAACATTTACTGAGGAAATGCCTAAAAGTGTGACTGAAAAGTGAAAAATTCTAAAAGTGTGACTGAAAACGAATATCTTCAAAAGTATGACTGATTTTCACTAATACCCAACATTACCCTTTTATAGCCCGATGCAAAATATCGTGTAAGGATGTCCACATATTTATAGTCGATGTCTACATTATAGCTGATGTCCACATATGATTGGCTTGATGTCCACATATTTATGAATAGTGTCCGATGTGTACACATCCTTACATACACTCGGACACTATTCTGGATGTCTACATACAATATGTAGACATCGGATTCTATTCATGGTGGGGCATCAGTGCGATGTGTACACATCCTTACCACGCGATATGTGGACATCCTTACGCGATGTGTACACATACTTACCCGATATGCGGTTATCGAGGACAAAACCCGGTATTTTCGTAAAAGACCGGGGCATATGTGTCCGTTGGACCGTCATGGTCACACTTCTCCGAAGGATTTCAAATTTGGTCACATTTTTGGAATTTTTCACTTTTCAGTCACACTTCTGAGTAAAATCCAATTTAGCAGTGTAAGCGAATAGGAATAGCAGTTCCTGAGCTGTGTTGCAGATTGGACATAGATTTGAACGGGTGGGTTAATTTTGTTAAGAATTTTGAATCCTAGTAATTAGTAAACCTTCATCCATT
>JAJJWX010004145.1:600000-809057 GCA_023529315.1 Papaver bracteatum
GTTCTGATGAAGAAGCTCCTTTAGCTTCATCTGATCGAACTGCACTATGTCGACGATGAAATTGGATTTGTTGATTAACAAAAGCAAGTTCAGAAGTAAGATTATCCAGTTGCTGTGAAAGGGTCTCAGCAGTTCCTTCCAACCCATGAACAGGATCAGACATTCTAAACCTTTCCTCCATTTTCATTGTCTCAGCCGCCAAACGCTGTTGTGGGTCAGCTAATTTCATTAGATTTACGAAATTACTTGGACCAAAAACTATAGCAACATTCTGAAAATCTTCCCCCCCTTCATCTGAAGGAAAAATTGGAGCTAAGGGACATTCTGGTGGACATCTTTTCCTACGATACTTGCATGCTGCACAAGGTTTCTTATTCCTCCCCTGTATATGATGGTACCCAAAAATGTTTAGTAGACTACGACATTTCATCCAACAAATATAGAAGATATGAAGAAATTGCAATTAAAATTCATGTAGTCAAGACTACCATACCTCTTGTTCTTCTTTGAGATGATGGGAGTACTTTGCAGTAGTCTCCTCTACTTGATGATTCATGTTTGTAAGCCATTCATTGAAGTCTATGCAGATCTTCATATCAGCCTTGTTTTCCTGAATGAAATTTAAAGCTGGTTCCTCAACATCCATGAAGCACTTGATATTTCCATTGTTTTCCTGACTGAAATCCACATAGTCTTCATAATTTTGTGCGATGCACTTGTAATTCTCAACGGAAATCTTAGTCAATCATTGAGCATCGTTCGAGCACTTGGGCACAACTCCACCACTGCACTGATTTGAATTCTCTTTCAATTTGGCCATAGCAGCGTCTCCCAGATGGGTACAAGTAGATTCTAGACTGGAAAAAGGCTTTATGGCATTACACTTATACGGAGCAATTTGGGCAGTCAATTCATCATTTTGCTACACCAAAACATAGACATAGAAATTCAATCTTGTCAAACATTAATAACTTGATAAAAATATTTTGTAACTGACATACTACATTTGAGAAAGTGATAAACCTACTGTAAGGCTGCTGTCAACTTCTTGCATTGATGAAGAAGCTCCATTTGATCGACATTGCCGTTGTTCTTGTTGCACAACTACACTGTGCTGACGATGAAATTTGTTTTGTTGGTTAACAAAAGCAAGTTCAGAAGTAAGATTATCCAATTTTTGTGAATGGGTCTTTGCAATTCCTGCCAACCCATGAACAGGATCAGTTTTTCTAGCCCTTGCCTCCATTATCATGGTCTCAGCCGCTAAACGTTGTTGGTGTGGGTGAGCTGAATTCATAAGCTTTATGAAATTACTTGCACCAAAAACTTTTGCAACATTCTGGATATCTTCTTTCCCATTATCCGAAGGAAAATATGGAGCTAAAAGACAGTCTGGTAGACATTTTTCCTATAATACCAACATGCTGCACATCTTTTCCTTTTCTTCCCCATTTTCACTCCAAGTTCTACAGAAAAAGAAGAAAAAAAAATCAAACAAGAAGAAAATCATAATCTTACAACATGTACTAATCAGACTACAGTGATGAGAATGGAACAAACGAGAACATGGGTTTTGCAGAAAATGGGGGTTTGAAGTTGATTTGTACCAAAAAAATGGGGATTGAGAATTAACCATTACATGAATCATACAGAGATTATAAAAAAAGTGGGTTTTATAAATATTTATGCTTCTAACTGTAAAAATCAAAACTAGTATTGTGTAGAGAATCTTACCAGATTTTGAGTCCATTATAGGCGGCGGCAGTATCTTTAGTTTGTGAAGAAGAAACCCTTGAGAGTTTTTCTCCATAGTGGGAGAGAAAATAAAGAAAAGAAGAAGGAAATAGCAGCAGCAGCAGCTCTGAGAAGAAAATGGACTGAAAAAGTCTGTACTTTCTTGTCAGTCTTGGCTGTTTGCTATTAGAGGCAGCGTGATGAGGCTAATTATTGAGACCTTAATCAGAAAAATCAGTAAGTAATAAATAACTCTACTAATCTCCCTCTAAATTAACACATAAAGTTTTACTTTGTCTGTGCACAAATTTTGTGCAATACCATGGTTTTAAATTTCAACCATGACATTTTTAAGATTTCTTTCAGAAATATTTAATCTTTGAAAAGTCATCGTGATATGTCAGTTTACCATGACCATTTTGTTACAGTCGTTATGATCTAAGAACAATACCATGACGATATAAGAATAATTGTCATGACCGGTATTTTAGGACCATGCCGTCGTAGTCCTAAATATCTAACCATGGCGACTTTATATAAATTTTTCATAAAATCTGATGCTTTAAAAATCTTCATGGGAAACACTATTAAGGCTCTTTCTTCCGATTTTGCTCTGCAAATCGGTCCCCAACTCAGCCCTTTTGGTTTTGTTCCAGTTTTCATGTTTACAGAATTGCCTCAATTGTCTTTCATTCACCTTGCTTTTCTCATAGTTAGCTATCTAATCAACAGTTTTTTGTGCTATCTAATCAAGCTCACAATAAGAGAAGAACATCAAAATCATTCCAATTCTACCAAAAACGAAGATAATTTCGACCCAAGCATTACTGAAAGCAATATCCAAAAGTTCAACAACAACATAACTATAGAATTCAAAGTACGGAAATCTGCAGACACAACAACACTTGTTCCAACATCATTACACACAAAAGAACCAGTACCCAACATCAACTACATCACCTGCAATTCAACTATACAAACACCTTTGACATTGCAAAACAAAAACTACCCAACACATATTCCGCTATCACTACTAGTTCCAACCATTCTCCAAACCTTCTGCAAACACAAGAGTTTAATCACCACAACACGATTTTCAGTCGAACAAAAGTAAGAACAAAGAGCAAGAAACTTTCCATCACCATCAATAACAGTTTCAAGAAGTTGGGGAGACAAGGAAATCACCAGAAGAGCCTTTGCACAAAAAATTTGTTAACCATTTTCAAATTGTTTAAACCTCCAAAAGACTTGGCTCCTCCTGGTAACTTTGTGAAGTTAACCACACATCTTGTCACCCTCTTTCTCTTCACTGCTCACTATCCTCACTGCCAGATGAAGCTGGAGATGTCCCACTGGAGTCCGATTCCTCATCCGAAAAAGGAACCCTGGCACTCACACTCAATGAAATCTGTTCTCCTTCTTTCATGGTTCGAGAATACTTCTTGGGGCTGGATACTTCCTGCTCAAACCGAGTCCTTATATGACCTTCATCATACAAAAGATGCTCAACAACCCTATCCTGTCTGCTATCTCCATAATCAGATTCCAGGTCATTGTTCTCCATCTCTCCTTCAGCCTCTTCATCAGCATCAAATCCACCAGTTGAATCTGTATCTTCATCAATCTCTCTTTCATATCGAGGCCCCTTGGCTTTTCGTCCAGCCTATTCCTCCTGTTTTGCTTCCCACTCACTATCTTTTCTCTCCCGTTTCTTCAAGTATTGAGGCACCCACTCAGCATACATTCTCTCTTTTCATTGTGCATATCTTTGCTTTCAATCTTCCTCTTCTTTCTGTTGTTGTTGAACTGCTTCTCTACGATGCAACTCTGCTTGAACATCAATCCCTAATTGCTGCAACTCTTCAGTGCTTAAATTACTTGAAAGTGCTTTTATCTAATCATAGAGATCGGACCTTGGTGGGATTAAGGGAACAACATTTCTGGAGTTTTTCATCTCTCAATTTTTTCCTTAACCTTTCCTCTTCCAGTAAAACTAAAAATGTTTTTCTTAATCATGATCAAAACCCACCTTTTAAAGGAATAACTCATACCATTTATGGCGTTTGGTTAACCATCATATCGCTTCGTTCTCTTCACCCATGCAAAATCATGCATATCCTCTTCTCCCTAATGACCATCATTACCATATCAAACCATATTATCAACACCTAATCCTCTTTACTACCTCAATACCTAACAGAACCACATTTAAGGGTTGTCTTGGTAAGTCCTCTAATTTTTAGATTCTCATTTTGGGTTTAATTAAAACAATCTTATTTTTAATGCAGGCTAGTTGGAGGCAGCACCAGGTGAGAGGCAGCAGTGCGTCTTTGAGAACCTCAAGAATAAAGTTTGCTAATATCACCAACGGAAACCATACTTATTCCCACCCCCTAAATCCAAACCATTCCCCCAAATTTCTATCTTTATAACCGTTGTCTTTTCCCCCCACCCAAATACAGACAAAACTGATAAATGTCTTGGATTTTCCTTTTATATTTTGCAAATCCATATTTCTTTATATCAAAAAGAAGATCATTCCATTATTGGATTTGTCCACAAGTGGTCTCGTATCTCCATATCTCACATAAATCACTTGGTTCCTAACCCACCTGTTTCCCCAGATATGAGAACGACATGCCTTGTCCCAACAGCTTTCTTCAGAATAATATTTGCAGTCGTGCTACAACTACATTACACCAATCTTCTCCTGAATTTCCCCAAAATTATAGTAAACAAGAGTCGCATTTCCTTTTTAAGGTTTGTAACCGTAACCAAACAAAAACTTATTACGTCATCTCTCAGCACTCTATATGGGGTCAATATCAGTTCAGTGTGTACCAAGGTATCATCTCCCTAAATTTGTATTTTATCATGACTATCCAAAAAATCAATTTCTATAAACATATAACCATTCATATCTATCTCTCCTTCATGATGAATACCTCCCAAACCCCTAAGCAAAATCAAGCTTTGAACCAAGATATCCAAAACCTTTCTTTACAAATGTCTGAGAAACTTACTTTACAATCTTCCCTTGCTAATCATGTCTTCATAGACAAAAAAGTCATTCTTGCTGAAGCTGACGCTAACTGTAAATGGTGTATTGTGGGATATATCTGTTGTGAAACATTGATTCCTACTGCTTTTATTAGATACTACATCTGTAATAACTGGCCTCTTCCTCAACACCCTACTATATCTACCTGGAATGGCCAAAAGAACAAAGTTCTTATTTTATTTCTATCTGAAGAAGATTTCAATAGAATAAGATCTCAAAAACCTTGGTTTGTTTGCGGTTATCTGACTGTGTTAAAAGTGATTCCTACTGAAGGATGGCCAATTAATAATCAACTCTCTTTTGATGAAGAAATTATGTGGTTCATCTTATGGAACATTCCAAACGAATGCACTAAATTTAATGATCTCAAGAAACTCTCCATGGATATGGGAGAATTAGTGGAAGCCCAAAATCCCTTTGGGAAGCACCCTCTCATGAAGAATGTGAAGGTTTGTATCAAGATTTCTGTCCAAAAATCTCTTTCAACCGGCATCCCCCTCTTTACAAGTGGAATAAGAGACCCCTTCATGATTGAATGTAGACACATCAGAGTTCCAAGGTTTTTCCTCTTGATGTGTTCTTGATCATAAGGACCGAAATTGCCCATCTTGGAAGCAGAAACAAAAGAAAATAACAGAGCTCAAGGCTTCTTGTATAAACTATACTCTACCACCAGTTTACAAGTTAATGTCATCACCAAGTACTACTCTGGTGGAATCCACTCATGTTTCTGAAGATGATATTTCTATTCTATCATTGGCTATCATCCAAGATACTCATATTCTTCCTTCATACTCTAAAGTAAATGCAAATGGTAAAGCTGAGGATGTGGATCAACAAATTGGTAACTCCATCCAAAAAAGTTTCTCTAATGTTTTCCAAATAGGCACGTTCATTAACAGATCATCAGCTCTGAAAATCTTTGATATTGGACCAGTTCAACAACATACAACTTCGGTAGAAAATGGTTTACCTTTGGTTTTCAAACAAACCACTACTTAAAATATCTCTGTAGCTGCTTCTATTACTGGTGCTGAGTTGTACCAAAGCAGCCCGATTCGAACTACCAACTCGTCAAGGCGGTTTAAAACGGCAGCATCTCCAAATCCCAGTTCAATTGTCACCAGAGGAGCTGCTAGCAATACTGACCATGAAGCTTTAGCTAACCTCAAAAGTAAGATCAATCCCAGAGCTGAGTTGCGTAAACGTACTCGAGCTAACTCCATCCCCATTAACCCTGTAGCAGTCTCTGAAGAAAATTCTCAATTTGAGCCCAATTATGCTCATCTTTGCCCCCCAATCACCAATGTGGGAGATCTACCAGACATAAATCTCTCTAAATGTTCTTTCAATACCCAACCTCACTTCAATTCCTTTGGTAATTGCAATGTTCCTGCTTCTGGTTCTCCAAGCAATACTGATGTCTGCAATAATTCTCACCTCAATGCTGCTACTTTTAGCCTGGATTCTTCCCAAATGGCTTCTCAAAGTGGTGGAAATACTAATGCTTCCCTCAATGATGGATCTGATCAAACCACCCAGATAAACATTTCTCAAATTTCTCCCATAACTATGTGTGAATCTACCACCATGAATCCTTTCCCTGTTAACAATGTGAATTGTATTGCCTGGAACCTTAGGGGGTTTGGAAAAAAATATTCTAACAAGGAGCTTAGTTTATTGTGCAAAAATATCAATCCTGATATTATTTTATTATCTGAAACAAAAATGAATAAAGATATTGCAGCTAGAAAACTTAGAATTAAGGGATATCCCTGCACTTTCAATGTGCCTAGTATTGGTAGAAGTGGAGGTCTTGCTCTTGCTTGAAAAAATAAATTCACCTAAATGTCATATCTTCTAGTCAAAGGGGCATTTATGTTACTTCTACTGACATCATTCATTCTAAAACTTGTCATATTCATTTTATGTATGGTGAACCTAATAGTAGTCTGAGGAAAAAAAATTGGGAAGAACAATGCAACCTAGTTATAGCTCCACTGGATGAACCTGTGTTTTTCATTGGAGATTTTGATTCTCTGTTAAGTAATGAAGACAAAAATGGTGGCTTAGAAGTTGATGATCCTGATTTTGAAAATCTTAGACAATTTTTCTCTATATTTAACTTGCATGATCCTGGATTTTCTGGTCCAAGGTTTACTTGGTATAACATGCAGCAAGGACCTGATTTAATCCTTGAAAGGTTAGATAGATGTCTTATAAACCAAACTGCTGAAGACCTTTGTCATAAAATATGTGTCAATAACCTCCCTAGGGATTCTTCTGACCATTGTCCCATGCATATTGGTTTCAACTATGAGGATGTCTGTATGCCTAGACCTTTTCATTTAATGGCTATGTGGATAGAGGATCCTACCTGTAGAGATATTATAGCCAACTCTTGGTCTGTTAATGTGGTGGGATCCCTGCCTATAAACTTAAAGCTAAACTCTTAAGTATTAAGAAAAGTCTAAGAGAGTGGAATAAGTCCTCTTTTGGAAATATTCAAACTAATATCTCCAATGTTAGGAAGGAGTTAGCTGATCTTCAGATCAACAACCCTACTGATACCACCAATACTTCCAGACTCAAAGCCAGATTGGAATATCTATACAATATGGAAGAGTTATATTGGAAGGACAAATCTAGAGAAGTCTGGCTCTTGGAAGGTGACATAAATTCACCATATTAGAGTAACTCTCTTTAGAAGAAAAAGAAATGCCCTTAGTTGGATAAAGAATTCTCAAAATGATATCATAACTGATAGAGACAGCATTGGAAACTCTTTCATAGATTATTTCAAAACTGTTTACTCCTCTCAACCGAAATATTTCCTAGATGAAATCCTAGCTGATTACCCCATTAAGTTTTTTGAAGAGGATAATGCATCCCAAAATTTGCCTCTTACCCCAGAGGAAATTAAGAATGTTGTTTTCCAAATGGGGGGTAAAAATGCTCCAGGACCAGATGGCTTTACAGGCCTGTTCTACCAAAAGAATTGGGACATTGTGGGAGATGTTGTTGTTGATATGACTCAGACTTGCTTTAGAACTGGTAACATTGCTAAAGTGTTTAATCATACCAACATTTCTCTCATACCTAAAGTCCCTTTAGCTGAGTTGGTTACACAGTATAGACCAATTGGTCTTTGCAATTTTATCTATAAAATCTTGTCTAAAACTTTAGCTAACAGGCTTAAGCCTTTCATAGACAAAGTCATTTCTCAAAACCAAAGTGTCTTTGTACCAAAAAGAAGCATCTCTGATAATACCTTACTAGCCAATGAGGCAATTTATATTGTTAACCATTGTGATAAAGTTGAAGGTATTGTTGCCATCAAGCTTGACATGTCTAAGGCCTATGACAAGCTAGAGTGGGACTTTCTGGAGAAAGTCTTAACTAAGATGGGGATGTCAGACCATTGGGTTAGATTAATAAACCAATGTGTCTCTACTGTCTCTTATTCTGTCCTCTTGAATGGTAGTCCTACTGGTTTCTTTAAACCTGAAAGAGGTCTGAGACAGGGAGACCCCCTATCACCTTATCTCTACATCCTTTTCTCTGAAGCTCTATCTTCTTACATAGATACCCTTCAGAGTAAAGGTGTGTTAGAAGGTATTAAGGTTTACAAAAATGCTCCAGAGATGACACACCTGCTATTTGCTGGATGATTCTTTGTTATTTTCTAGAGATACTGAAGAAAAAAAATAATGTCATCAAGGACTATCTTCAGAAATATTGTTTAACTTCAGGGAAAGACATAAATTTTGAGAAATATGGTATTTTGTTCAGTAGAAAAATTCCTGAGCACAGGAAAGCTATCCTGGCTAATATCCTAGATATTCAGAGAAGATATCTGGGAGAAAAATACCTTGGAACTCCAACTGTTTTCCAAGAATCTAAAATCCAAACCCACATGGGGATTCTCCAAGCTGTGGATGCTAGGATTTCTATCTGGATCCACAAGATCTTATCTCCGGCTGCCAGGACTACCCGGATTAAGCATATTGGTCAAGCCATTCCCCTATTCCAAATGGGAGCTTTCCTTATCCCTAAACATTTGTGTAGAAAAATGGATGGTGGGGTGAGACCCTGGACCCTAAAGACAGAATACTTCACCTCCTAGGCTGGAATGTCTTATGTTCACCTAAAGGTGAAGGTGGTCTGGGGTTTAGGAAAGCAGAGTTGAACAATCTTGCTATGCTAGCAAGGAATGCTTGGAGAATTTTGGAACACCCTAATTGTCTTTTGGCTAATGTTTTGAAAGCTAAATATTTTTCCAACACTGATTTTCTAAATGCTAAATGCTCTGCTAATTGCTCATGGACCTGGAAATGCCTCCATGCCATAAAAGAGCTTATCAAACCTTTTATTTCTTGGATTGTTGGGGATGGTCAATTTATTGACCCATGGTGTGACAAGTGGATCCCAAACATGGGGTCGGACACACCCAACCCACTTGTTCCACCCGATCCAAGTATCAAAGTTGCTTACTTTATTGATCCCATATCTAGGTCTTGGAATGTCCTAAGACTTACCACCTATTTTGATGATACTTTTGTCCAGAAGATCATCACCAGTCCCTTAAGCCATCTTTGAACTCCTGATAGGAGGGCTTGGGAACTTTCTAAGACTGGAATTTTTTTTTCAAAGTCTGCCTACTTGGGGATTAGAGGTCTTAGGCCCTCCCCTTGTAAAAATCTATGGAAGTGTATTTGGAAAGTTAAAGTACCCTATAATTCAAGTTTTTCTCTAAAGAGATGCTAGAAATGCTTTACCCAGCAGGGTTGTTCTCCAAACTAGAATGCCCATGAGCTGTGTTGATTGTACTAGATGCTATGATCCTCTTGAAACTATTATGCATGCTCTGGTTAATTGTTCCTTTGCTAGCAGGGTTTGGTTTCTCTCTGATTTCAACATCAATACCCAGTTTTTTCATAATAAATCATTCATAGACTGACTGCTTTTTTGGCTTTTTGATCCTCATTCTAAGATGTCTGATGAAAACCAATATCTTTTTGTGGCTATTCTTTGGTCCCTATGGACTAGTAGAAACAACCTTGTTTTTCAGAATACTAAAGAAAAAATTTCCATTGTTATCTCTAGAGCTAAAGCCATGCTTCTGACTAGGAAGTCTAACCATTCTAGTTTGCATATTGTCTCTAGTCCTTCTATCAGTTTTTGTGATCATTGGATGCCCCTTTCCTTTGGCTGGATTAAATGTAACACTGATGGTGCCTTTGATATCTCAACTGGAGCAAATGATGCAGGATATGTGATGCGTAACTTCTCCAAGAAAGCTACATTTTGTGACTCTCTGGTTTTTGATGTTATCTTTGTTGAAGAAGCCGAAGCTAGAGCAATATGGGAAGTTCTAAAGAAAGCTGTGGAACAAAAGCTAACCCATATCATTGTTGAAAGTGATGCTAAAGCTCTCATCGACAAGTTTTCAGCTGGAAATTTTGAGCGAGATGCTAGGACGGATGCCATCTTTAAAGACATTTTCTTCTTTTCTTCTAAACTTCTTGCTTGTATTTTCAGTTTCCAACCTAGGACTTGTAATTCTGTTGCTCATGAGCTTGCTCTTTGGGATAAACAAAACAATCTCTCCATGTACTGGTCTACACCCCCTGTTTGGATCCTTCCAACAGTAGAGGAGGACCATTAGCCCTTTTGAGGGCCTTTGCTCAAAAAAAAAAAAAAAAAAAGTCTTCATGGGATGTTATTTCAACCATAACGATTTTATACAACATTTTTCATGATAAACAACAATACCATGACGATACCAAAATACTCGTCTTGATCGATATAGTGTTATAAATAAAATAATAAAAAGTAGTAATGTGAAAAGAAAATTTAAAAAAACAATGGCATAAAAAATATTTAAGATAAATATTTCTAAAAGATAGATTCTCTCGTAATAACTAAAGAACGCGGAATTGGGGGATACCCAATCTAATTGGGGGATATAGATACAGGATAAAAACGGTGTCCCAATAGCAATTTTGGGTGTCCCACTATGTAATTATTTTTTTAATTTCTAATCTAGCCCTCACTAATCCTAATTAGTGATAATTTTTAATTAGTAAAAATATTAAGTATTAGTTATAAGATTAAGTTAGTGTTTTTATTTGTTTTTGGGTGAGTGTAGAAGGAGGAGAAAAAATTGGGAGGGAATTTTTTTGATGAAAATGGATGATGATTGTGAAGAGAGAATTATTGATGCTGAATCTTTAGCTCAACTACAACAAGGATCATGTCCTCAATCTTCTGCTAATGACAACAACTCACAATTGCAAGTTTTTGTGGAACCAACACCCTTGAATTATGATTTTTACGTGCATGAAGAGTTTTTTGAAGAACCTACACAAGAAAGTAAACTTGCCCAGCATACAAGCATCCCCAACACACAGGTAAAGCTGCTGTGAGGTTGAAATTTTGATTTTTTTCTTTGAACCCGCCATTTTTTCAGCTGAAAAACCTCTGTACCGGCATAGATGTTGTATGAATACAATGCCGGAACATTCAAAACCGGCATAGTATTCATAGTTCGACAATACCGGTACCACAATATCCCCCATTTTGAAACCAAAATCGGCATAGAATTCAAACCAAAAACTATGCATGTACTGCATGAAAAACATACAGGAAGCAGTGCCAGCATGCTCGATAGAAATCTATCAATGCCGGTACTCAAGTGATTTTTTTTTCAAGTTTCTGGATACTTTACATCATGTGCCGGCAGAGAAATTTAAGCAACATACTATGCCGGTAGCTGTACCGGCATGCTCGAGAATTAATTTACAGTGTCGGCAGGTGACTGATTAAAACCATAAAAAATTCAAAACGAATTATTTTTTTAAATCGCCGGAAGTGAAGAAGACCATGCTGGAATTGATGAAGACCATATGCCAGAAAATGGTGCCGTCAAGTGAAAAAAGAAATCAACTTTTTGGATATTTTTCATCCTGTGCCGGCATAGGAATTTAAGCAACATACTATGCCGGCATAGGTACCGTCATGCTCGAGAATCAACTGACTGTGCCGGCAGTGGACTGATTAAAAAAAAAGGTTTTGAAGATTAAAACCATAAAATGCCGGACCCCCCCACCCCCTTATAGTGGCAAACATTTATGAAAGTTTCCAACAAAATGCCGGCATGGTTTTTTCGGTTGAATACTATGCCCACACAGGGCTATTTCAGCTGCAAGAATGGTGGATTGAAAGGAAAAAAAAAATCAAACTTTCAACCTCTTAGCAGCAGTTCCCTCTTCACAATTATCCTCCACTTTCACAAAAAAAAAATTGTTGAATCATCGTCGACGAAGAACGGATGAAGAACGATGAAGAAGAAGATGGAATTGAAATGGGGGATATAAGAATTTGGTTTTTGGTTTTTGATTTTAAAGTTTTAGGGGAAAGGGTATTTTGATATTTTCATAATAAAAAGTCACCCCTTATCAGCCACCCCTGGTTGGGGGAAGTAATCAGTATCCCCGATTAGATTGAATATCTCCCAATTGCGCGTTCTAACTAAATAAGATTAATCATAATTAAATAAGATTAGTCTTAATTAAGTAAGACCAGAATAACCACTATAAAAAAATATATGGATATAAAGAGTTATTGATCTTATTTTGTCTCATTCAACAACTCCCAACCACTTTTCAAATAGTGTTTTTTAGTTAAAGTTTTAAATATGCTAATTCAGATATGATTTCATATTACATGTAATTTTTACGATTTTGTGCTCGCTCTCTAACGAATCTTCACTTGTCATCTTAATTTTGATTTAATTTTCTCAGAATGAAAAACAATATAAGTTTTGGCAATTCAAATTGCCAGTTGAGTTCTTAGCACCAATCATTAACTATTTAACCGATCACCAGAGCCTTTAATAGAGTCTGCATAACCTTTGTTAGAATGGAATTCTAATTGTACCTCACCCGTTTTTGTTTGTCCGATTTAAGTGTGTCTTTTCCGTTATTTCCCATTTTTATCTTGCTAACCTTTGTATAAGAGCAAGCATTGAGGTGCGTTATCTTTAGTTATAAATTATTTATGTATTTATTGTTTTGCTAACCTAAAAAAACAAAAACCAAACTGAAATGCTCCAAGCAAAGAAATGAGCAATACAAGAAAAAGGAGTGCTTAACTAGCAATTCGACAACTGGTTATTTTAGGGAAAACTGACAAGCTTATTAGCAACAAAATTATCAATTTAACTGACAAAAAAGAAATTCGACTAGACTTTAAAGGATTTGAGATGTGATTGTCCGATGAACATTAAGATGTGTCTTTTAGTTGAGGCTGTAAAATTGAGATGTGATGTCATGTTACTTGTAATTTCCACGATTTTGTGAACACTCTGTAACGAGTCTTACATGGAATCTTAATATTAGTTTAGATTTTGCTCAGGAAAAAAAACGCCATAAATTTGATTTAATTTGGTATTTTGCTCGGGAAAAACAAATAAAATTTTGGTAATTACATTGTGCTAGTTGATATTCTTAACACCACTGGTCATTTACTATTTAACCAATTTCCTAAAGCCATCGGATTGACAATCTTTAATGGAGTTTGAAAAAAAATTGATTTGTTAGAAGCGATAAAATCCACAAGTGTACCTCACCTATTTTTGTTTGTCCGATTGTTTTAAGTGTGAGTGTTTTCCGTTATTTCCAAAAAAAATTGTTTGTTATCCTCAGCACAAGAACAAGCATATGGGCCTTATTTTTAGCTATGAATGTAGAATGCAGAAAAATGCAACTATTAAGGGTTGAAAATGTATGTGACCATTCAGTAGCAAAATTTTGTCTTGTAGAAACTCAATCTCCGACCAAGCAACTTTTTAGGCTCATTCTCTAACTTGGAACACATGAAGAGAAAAGGAATTATTTATTTGCTTATTGTGAGAAAATATATTTGCTTAACTAAAAAAGATCACTTATTTTGGATAAATTTTTCGTTTCTGAATTTGGCAGAGAGATTGCAAGTGAGAGTGAAGAAATAGAATGGGTAGTTGCCCAGAATGGTATGGTGATGTCATAGCGGTGCACTGGTGGTGGTGGTGGTGGCGATGGTGGTGGTGGTGGTGGTGTTAAAATATAATTAATTACTTCAACATTTTCTTCTTCTGCTTCACTTTCATCATATATTGCATCATAAAACCCACCTCTCCTCATGTCTCATGACAAACCCCTTTTGAAGCTTTAGTTTCATCTAAAGCAATTATTAAGTAGGATTATTCAATTGTTGCGAAAGGGTCTCAACAGAGGGAATCATATTTTCTTACGTCGTGCCCCATCAATAATTTTGTATGGAATTTATTTTCAAGACGTGGCTTTTAGCTGAGGCTATAAGTTTGTCAAATGAGATATGATGTGATGTTACATGTGATTTCCACGATTCTGTCCACACTTTTTCACGAATCTTCGTTAATCATCTTAGTTTCAATTTTAGATTTTGCTCAACAAAAACAAACATTAAATTTGATTTGATTTTAGATTTCGCACGGAAAAAGATAATAAATGTTGGTAGTTACATAATACCAGTCAAGATTCTTAGCACTACTGGTCATGAACTGTTTCACCAATCTCCCGAAACTATCCTAATGACATTATTTAATGGAGTTTGAATAAAATTTGATGTGTTATTTGTTGGGACACCAACTCCAATTACAAGAGTCTAGTTATTTTAGGAATTAACATACGATTCCTTATTTAGTATTTGCTTAGTGTTCAAGTTATTATGTTCACTATATATTCATAGTTTGTTTCAGGGTTTATATTCATTCGGTTAATACAAATTCAGCTATTTATTTATTCTTCGCAGTAGAGGTGGCTAATCCCCAATAAAAATGATTCTATCTTAGGGTTTTATCTAATTTTGTGTTCTTTTACAATTGTTTAGATTTAGAACCCTAACACCTGGTTCAGAGCAAGGTTTGTTCTATTCACAAATTTTTAACATTATTTTTTATCATGATGGTTATTGAGTTAAGGTTAAGGGTTTAAAGGATGAGATACATGAGTTTCTCACAGCGTTAACCAGAAAACGTATGGAAGATCTTGAGAAAGCTAAACTACAAGAAGGGATCAATAGAGCTGATCGTAACGAAGACATGGATTCTTTTACACAATCTATTATAGAGATATTCATGAAAGAAAAGCAAAGCCATAATGGTGTTCCTCCTCTTCAACATCAGCACACTCTTAATGGCAGTATTAATGACGGCATTGAAACTTTTTCAACTATCTGCATAGGACCAATCAATTTGAAGTTTCCAACTTTTAAAGGAGTTGATCCTGAGGGATGGATTTTTCAAGATGATCAATAATACATCTTCCATGGTGTAACTGAATATTTTAAAATACCAATAGTTGCTGCTCATCTTAAAGGTGATGCCAATTCTTGGTATCAATGGGTAAAGAAGTCTCTTACTATACCCACATGGGAAGAATTTTATTCTTTACTTTGTTCTCCATTCGGATATCGCAAGCATATTGACTCATGCAACATTGCTTCTGCATTAGCGCAAACAGGTACCAAATCCCTCATTCGTTTTCAATCTGATGCTAAAACTGAAAAAGCGGGGATCTAACAACCACACCAAATATTTTGTTAGCCAATCTGAATAGACAAACTCAAATATACTATCAAGAGAATCAACTAGACAGTCGACTCAATCTAGAGAAAAATATATCAAAGAGTTTATATCTCGGTTTCACAAAGTAATCAGCAAATCAAACATATAGAAATCCGCAAGCGTTATTATTATGTGAAACAAATCGAACGGTACCAAAGACCAATGTTCAAGTGTCAATCAATTTATATAATCAACAATCAAAGGTTGGATTATCTAATTGATTGATCCTAACGCACAACCTGTGATATTTCTATTATATAACAAAATATAATGCAGAAAAGAAATAACACAGACACCAAAGATTTTGTTAACGAGGAAACCGCAAATTCAGAAAAACCCCGGGACCTAGTACAGCTTTGAACACCATACCGTATTAAGCCACTACAAACACTAGCCTACTACCAATGAACTTCGAACTGGAACTTAGTTGAACCCTAATCAATCTCACACTGATTCAAGGTACAGTCGTGCTCCTTATGCATCTGATCTCACCAGGATACTACGCACTTGATTCCCTTAGTTGATCTCACACGTAACTGAGAGTTGCTACGACCCAAAGTCGAAGACTTGATAAACAATTCTATCTCACACTGAAAAGTCTATTGGAATAGATAAATCTGTCTCCCAAAGAAATACCTACGACTTTTGTTCCGTATTTTTATAAATCAAGGTGCACAGGAACCAATTGATAAATCCGACTTATATTCCCGAAGAACAGCCTAGTATTATCAATCACCTCACAATAATATTAATCGTATGGTAGCGAAATAAGATATTGTGGAATCATAAACGATGAGATGAAGATGTTTGTGACTACTTTTTATCTTGCCTATCGGAGAATCAATCTCGAGCAAATCTTAGAGAATATAATACTCAATACGATAGAACAAGGCAATATCAGAACACGCAACTACAAAGAAAATAGTTAGGTATGGCTTCACAATCCCAATGAAGTCTTTAAGTATTTAGCCTACATGGTTTCATGAAAAACCTCATGTTAAAGGAGAATCGACTCTAGTTGCAACTAGTATCACACAAGAGGTATGGGGATTAGGTTTCCCAGTTTCTAGAGTTCTCTTTTATATAGTTTTCAAATATGGGTTTGCAATCTAAGTTACCTTAATAACAAAGCATTCAATATTCACCGTTAGATGAAACTTGATTAAACCCAAGCTAATATATTTCAACCGTTAGATCGAACTTAGCTTTTTATACACAAGTGAAATGTACCCTCATTTAGGTTTGAGTAACCGTACCTAAACGTGTACACCATGTTGGTTCAACAGTAGTTAACCAAGGTTAGATATATGAACACTCTCATATCAACCTTATTCATCTTAACCACAACTAGTTCAAATGACTCAAATTAGACTAGTTAAAGAGTTGTTCAATTGTTATGTTCTCATAGAAGTATATAAGAACACAATTGAATCATAATCAGTTTGATTTACACGAATCGATTCATGAATATTATAGCCACGGTTTGCAAAGAATGCATTCCTTAATATATAACTGTATTAGTTCATGAACAAACCAATTTTAGAACTTTAACCACTCAAGTATGCAAACGAGTACGCATACTTTAGTAGATGGTCGAAGTTTGAGTTCGCCAGTATGCAAACGGATGCGCATACTTCCAAACATCCAAAACACAGCAGAAATTTCCGGACCCAAACCCTTTGCCAGTATGCGTACGGGTATGTGTACTTAGGTACCCAGAATTTCACAACTAACAGGTACGCATACAGGTATGCATGCTATAGTTCCTGTCATGGATCACATACTTGCAAGAATGCATACTATGTTCATAATCCAATGATGGTTAAGTATTCTAAACTCTATATCAATCATTGAAACTTTCTTAGAGGATGACAATAGCCGTTTTCACACACTATTAGCATCAAAGAAATTTTCAAGTTATTGAAATAATCATAACGAAACATTCCAAGTCTACACCAAATGATTGTATCACACAAACCATGTAAGATGTTACTCGGCGATTTTCACATGATCTTCTTTTGACTTTCGTCAAGAATATAAGATGAACTTGGTTGAAGCAAAAGCTTACCAACACATATTTCGAGAAATATGTAAGCGAGTTAAACTCAGCTCGAAATCTGAAATGTGTATAATCGAATAGTATATAGTAATACGACTTTTGTCTCAATATAGGAGATATAGTAGAAATAGACTTTCCTAGTGATAGATGAGTTTTAGTCTCCACATACCATTTGTTGATGAAGTTACACAATCTCTCATTAGTAGTTCTTTATCTTCAATTGATGAATGTCGTGAAGCCTAATGCTCAACTACACAATCTATCCTAGTCTGAGACATCACTATAAGTAGACTGGAAATCAAGACTTATAGTTTTGATCACTAACATTGACAAACAAGCTTGAGATAGCAATGCTTGCGAGTTCGACCGAGCAGTGCTCTAACAATAACAGAAGTAAGAGGAATGGTGAAGAGAAATTAAGCATAGAGGTTAGTAAGGGTGCTATTTTTGGAAGTGTTTTATCCGAGAAGAACATCAACAAAGAGGATACCGCACCTCCAAAGGATATGGTTGGTAACCGAGAAGAGAATAAAAAATAAAAGATTGAAGTGGGTGAAAAGTTTGTAGTCACTGCTAAACAACTGATCTTTTTAATTTCTGAAAGCTCCGAACATATTTATGAGAAGGTAAAGATTGACGAGACAACAAAGTTTGAAGAAAATAATGGTACGATTCATGAAGAAAATAAGGTGCCAAGTGAGAAGCGTTTTTATCGTCGTATAAACTATACTTGCTCGTTGTTTGATCGTCGGAAGTATGCAGCTACGTAATCGAATTCGGTCCCTAGATTTGGGAATCAATCATATTTTTCTATTATAGATTCGATAGCTCAGTTGTCTGTTATTAATGATGAAGTTCCCAATGTGAGTAATTTGGGTTCTTCTATACATATCGTAGGTTCTCAACTTGATAATATTACCAATAATTAGTACGGGACTTTGACATCCAAAATCATACTACCTCTGGTGAGGAGTCCTGCGAGATTTTGGAGGCCTTAATTGGTCGATTGTTAAGGAAGCCTTCTATAGGGTAACTACATTGGATTTTTCTGTCACACTTTCATGGTCCTCAAAATCCAATTTTGAGGAAAATAAAAAATCATTGAAATTGATCATTTTTTCTTCGGATTTTTTTACAGTGGAGCGCGATTAATTAATCATTATATCTCTCATAAATAGAAATTTATTTCGTAAAGTATCATCCATAATCGAAGAATTTCAAGATCAGAAATTCAATTTAAAAAAAAATTCTTAAAATTTTAATTTTTCGATTTTGATCAATTTCTAAACGTTGTTCTTCAAATTTATTCCATTGTATGGTTAAATATGGTTATAATTTATACGAGTTGAAAGAAATTTCTAAAATTTTGCTCAATTGTCGAAGAGTTTTGAGTCTGAAATTAAACCCAGAAAAAACGAATCACAGTCGGGTCAAATCGCGGGAGAATAAGAAGGAGTCCATGGATCTGTTTGGACACTTATAAGAGTTGTTATATGGTGACAGTGCTGACCGTTGCTAAAAACTTTAGTAACATTTTTCCATTGTTTGTAACATTTATAAATGTTGCTATTTGGTGACAGTGGTACTTCAGGAGCTTCTTCCTGCCAAAGAGTATTGATCTTTATTATCAACAAATAGTAAGTAAGATATATATATATATATATATATTTGTATCGTCAACAGATTGATGGTGACACGCTAATAAAGACCGTTACGTCTAGCCCATGAAGGAAGATTCTAGAAGTTTCTATATACCTTGTTGCCTAAGTTGCTTGCACATCAAGTTTAAATCAGAATTAGGGTTGCATAATTTCTATAAATACATATATCCTAAACTCTAAGAGGATATGGAATCCTAGGTTAGCTAACCACAATTATGTAAACCTCATATCAAGACAATTCACTCCATACGGGATTCCTCCATGGATGTAGGCAACACTTTCCGAACCACGTTAAACTTTTTGTCTCCTTTATTTATCGTTTTTCAGCCCTAATTTCACATCAAAACACCAAATAAATCGTGTTTAGAGCCTGAAATTATTTTTGGGTACAAACATTGGCGCCGACTAAGGGAGTTCGAGCGAAAGAATCGTGTTATTTCCATTGAGAAAAGTGTGGTATGAAAATCTAAAAAAATCATATTCGTCAAATATCAGCATAAAACAAAAAGAATAAAAAGTTAGGGTTGAAGAAAGCATTGCGACAGTTGAAGAAAGTGTTGCGAGGTTGAAGAAACTATTACCAAACGTTGAAAAAAGCGTTACGAAGGTTGAAGAAAATGTCGCGAGCTTGAAGAAACTGTTGCAAAATAATTGAAGAAACCGTGAGAAACCGTTGAAGAAAGCGTTGCGAAAACCTTATCTTCATCCAGCCTCACGTAAACCTACATATTGAGCATATCATAACCGTTAGATCAACAAAATATGGTCCATAGGATCTGTCCAACTTTTGATCCAGCTTCTTGTTCACCAATCAGTTCAGAAGCACATCCGGTTCATACAAAAATGGTCAAACTCAGATCAGACCGTTCGGGGACCAGTAACCACATCATCTGGACACGTCATCTGCCAACTCAGCAAATATAATCAGTCAGTTGCTGATACGTCATCAGTAAAAATGCCACATCAGCAATAGTCGTCCACTCAGCAGCGCCATCTCAGCGATGACGAGGGCCACGGTAGCAACAGTGTCCATCCATCATGACTGCCATGTCAGCAACCTTATAGAAGATGTTTTGTTGATGTTACCACGTCAGCACCGATAGGGTGCCACATTAGAAAATCTATCTCAGTCAGTAGTGCCACGTCAGCCTTTTGATCCAATCAGCACTGCCACGTATTCAGTTGCACGCTCGCTTCATGTAAATCTTGTTTCGCCAATAGCTTCTTCATTTTAAGTCTGAATTGAGTGATTTTTGGCTCGTTAAGATCGTCTTTCATCACCTACAACATGGAAGCAAAAATTCCAGTGTTTGAGAAAATTTTATATGTACTTAGAGAAACAACACGATCGATTTCGAGGTTCATGGATAACGATATGATCGAGTTCAAGATGAGGATTGCTTAGACCCTTCAATATTAAGCCTAGCATCACATCACAAGCACCTAAATCCTCACCTTGCATGTGAGCACCTAAGTCTTTATTTCGCAAGCGTAAAATCTCGCCTTGCATGCGAGTATGAAAGACTTGTACCTTGGCGAGCATAAAGTCTCATCTCGACCACGAGCCCAATGCCCGATATTGGCCCAGATACTCGTACTAAATACAAGCAAACAGATATCCTTCCCGAGCAGCGAGCACTACAGCCTTGTTACGTTGCGAGCAAAAATCCTTGCCCCAGACGCAATCGCACACACTACATTCTAATCGAGACTCAAGTAGCTCTCTAGCATCACAAGTCCACCACGTGGAAAAAAGTCTCGCCTAGCATGTGAGGAAATTTTTTTGCAAGTAATTACAGTTGGGGGCATCTTTGTATATCTCTACTCACGCTTGGGGGCGAGTTTCGTCATCATAGGTCGACACAGAATGAAAAACAAACTTCTTAACCCCTAACAAGTTGGAGGTTAAGAGGGGGAGATGTTTGTACCGTAAAGAAATTGATGATGACCCGCTAATAAAGCCCGTTACGTCTAGCCCGTGAAGGAAGGTTCCATAAGTTTCCACATGCCTTGTTTCCGAAGTTGCTTGCACATCAAGTTTAAATCAGAATTAGGGTTACATAAATTCTATAAATACATGTATCCTAAACCCTAAGAGGATATAGAATCCTAGGTTAGCTAACTACAATTATGTAAATCTCATATCAAGATAATTCACTCCCTACGGGGTTCCTCCGTGGATGTAGGCAACACTTGCCGAACTAAGTTAAATTTTTTGTCTCCTATATTTATCGTTTTCCAGCCCTAATTTCATATCAAAACACCAAATAAATCGTGTTTAGTGCCTAAAATTATTTTTGGGTACAAAAAATAGGTCTAAATTTTATTTCCTACGCAAAATGAAAGATAATTTAAATTTATTTGGAACAAATTTCTTCGGAATTTTGGTCGGTCAGCCGCCCGCACTGCTATAGTAGTAATCTAGTCACAATATACGCTAAACTAATTAATCGGTACTATTCGAGAAATAATTTCCAACGATTCCAGTGTAATCTTGGTTAAAAATTCTGAGGCATCAACAATTGTTTCAAATAAAAAAGGAAAAGGGGTTACAGAAGCAACGATTGAGGAGATCACGGATTTTAATCGAGAGTCTTCCATCCCATCACAAAACAACATGATATCTATCTCCATTATGAGTTTATTATTCCTTCATTATTATTTAATGAAAAGAATAATTTGTTAAAGGGTGTGTGATTTCTCGATTCAAAGATATTGCAAAATTTGATGTACTGGTTTCATCAAGATAAGTCGGACTAAAAATAATCATGTGAATGATTTTGGTAAGAATAACAACATCAAATTGATTGGGAAGGGTTACAAGAAACTTGTAAGTTTGCAGGTACCATTAACTTCAACTCATAAACTAATGATTGGTGAATATTTTACCACTGTTAGAGCATTGCTCGATCGAACTAGCAAGCGTTGCTATCTCAAGCTTGTTTGTCAAGTTTAGTTTCCAAAACTATAATTAAGTCTTGATTTCTAGTCTAATTATGTCTAAGTCTCGGACTAGGATAGTAAGTGTAGTTGATCTCTAGACTCCACGACATTCATCATGCAAATACGAAGAATTAATCAAGGAACTTGTGGAACTTCATCCACAAAAAGGTATGTGGAGACTTGAACTTATCTATCACTCAAAAGTTTATCTATTTTATCTCCTATTTTGAGACAAAAGTCGTATTGATATACACTACACCAAATCGACGGTTTTGAGACATATATAGGTGTTGCTTTGATTTTTTGAGACACATACAAGTGTCTCAATTTTGGCGTAGGGAATGCTTTGAGACGAATTTAGAGACGCTTATAAACGTCTCTTAATTAAATTTTGAGACGTTTTTAAGCGTCTCATAAATGTTCACGACGATTTATTAAGTGAACTTTTTGGCCATTTAAAGCGACACAAAAAATTAATTTTGTGACTCTTATATGCGTCTCAAATAAAAATTAGATTTAAAAAAATATATTTTTTAAAATTTCCAGCACCAGAATACAGGTATCTAGCCACTCCATTCTCAATCATAAATGAAACCATTATTCAATAAATTCTATTATCACATGGAATTGCAACATCACATATGGATCCATCCATATACAATCAATTACAGATGTAAGATGACTGAATTTTAACAAAATAAATTATGGATAAAAAGTCTGTCTCTACAATTTGGGACCAAAGTTGAGCATATTTTGGGTTTCTCGTTCAATCAATGCCACCAGAATTTATCACGCATAAGAAGTAGATACATTTTCTACAAGAATTTAAAAAATTAGAAACTACCTACAACTTGTTCACTCAAATCATATTATGCTTATCCAACTTTGTCTTTATGATTCCCTTATAATGCCACCTGATGTAAATGTAACATCTCTAGGGGTCAGTTTACATACCAAAGGACCAAAACAAAAAACAGGACAAGATCAAATAGGCACAATTTCCAGACATACCTTTACTAAATCATCTTGTTCCGATATTTCTGCGTTTCTTTAGTCCAGTACCACCTAACATTAAGCTTTTCATTTATTCTTTTCAAGATTTGCCAATTCAGTCTGCAAAGAGAGAGAATAGAAATAATGAAAAATGTTAGGCACATGTTGTTATATGTAAAGTAAAAAGGTCAAAAGACAACTTTCGTTTTTGAAAGTGGATTAACAGTGGTGGAAACATACAGGAAGCAATACACCCCAATGATGTGAAATAGGCATGTTAATCCAGATTCAGATTCAAATATTTCAAATTTCATTGGTTGAGGCACATCGAATGGATTAGTTAGACTACTGCTGGGTTTGGAGCTATGCATATAAATTAAGTGGGAGATGTTGCAGATTGTGCTTATGGTGGTAACCAACCCATTTATTTTCCTGCTCATGAGTTGCAGGGGGTTAGAGTTGGGCTTGAAATTATCTATTAATTCATTCAGAAGGTGCATTAATTCAATGTCTATTTACCTTTTACTTCGACCTTAACCTCCCTGGACTTGAATCTTATATAGAGAAGGGTATATGCTTCGTTGGTACAAGGAGACTAATCGTACTGTTGATAGTCTTGCTGATCTGCATCCTAGATCTAGCTTAATTCATCTGAGATTTGATCAGTTTAATCAGGAGTTTCAAGTGATTTTATATGTGGATGGGTTTCATTCTAAATAAAATAATTATTGTACTTGAGCAATTATTTTACTAACTTCAAGATATGAAAGTATGTTTTTATACCTCATCATTTTCTTTTTGTGGATCCTTGGGTTGCTTCAAAGGCATAGATTTTACACCTACAAAAAAGGAAAATTCCAATCAGATCAAAGGTATAGTTATCAAGAACATCATAGATGAATAGCTGATTTCAAGAATTTTACCTCGCGTGAAAGATATGATTCGATATATGATTACCAGTAACAGATATTAAAATTAAACCTATTACATAAATTTCAAATAAGATATTCTTGAGTAAAACACACAATTTTAAATGCACAACATAATGGTTGTACCCAACTCATTCAGTCTTATAATGTTATACCTACTATTTAAACTTCTATTTTCAATCAATTCAGATTCTCAGATGACTATTTCCCGTCTCTATCACTTTATACCTATGTTATCGTCACTTGGTCCCTTAATAATTGCAAATCAGCAATAAGGACCTCTAAGTTTGCTTTAGCATTGTCGAGATTCTTTTGGAGAAGTGCACAAGCCTGGAAAGATTACCTTCGAAGTTAGTATTCATTGATTTTTGTTGATAATAATAATAGATGTATTGAAATTCTACGATAATACATGTTACCGTAGCTCAATACTAATATGATCATTGTTACAAAGTTCACGATATTCGATAAATTTTCAAAGCTGAAAAAATTATATTAATTAACCAAATCACTTGGGATGTTCCCTTATGTGGTTTTACTATGCCAAATGTAATTGCTATCTATGACATTTAGTTTCAGTGTAGTTCACTTAATCTAAATGAGATAAGCAATGTGAATATGACCTCTGAAATATCATACTTGTTTTGATATCTCTAATCTAAATGAGCATAAAAATGTAGACTAAACCCCTTGCTCTAACATAGAGATAAAATTCAAAAACCCGAGCATCTATAATCAAGCTAGTTTTGCTATCTAAAAATAGGGCATGTACTGAATCTTAAGAAATCAAGGTTGAACTGGCCGCATCTGAGTTGAAATCCTGCGGACAAGTTGAAAATTATAGGTGCGCTAATCTTCAACATAGAGATAAAATTCACAATGCACGTAAATAAAGCAAGTCATAAATAGTTCAAAGTGTGAATATAAACTTACCTCTGGTACTTATTTTCTTTGTGCTATCTAAGGAACCAATTTTATACTATTTGCAAGGATGCTGGAATGATAAGATGAGAATACCTACGACTAGAGTACACCATTCATGTAATAAAATGTAGAGCAGATACTTTCCATATTTTCTTTGCTGCAACTCAACCACCTACAACAAATATTGTGTATATCAGTTACAAAAGTAATGTATTCAAGAGAAGATCAAGCAAGGTGTAACCTGTAAAACTGGGGCCTACGATGACTCTTCTCAATATAGTGCATTATCCGGGTTGAAATGATGCCTCATGATGTGATTTTCAATTGAAGTTGTAGTAAAGAGTTCGTTGAGGCTTGTGAAGGCAATGATTTCTAGACTTATTAGAACTTAAAAATATAGAAAACTTAACTCAAAATTGATTTCAAGTAATTGGAAAATAACCAAGACACTAGAATCCACTATTACACATGAATGATGTCAAATATTTCATAACTCTAATTATCCTTTTAATCCTTTATTTCTTAATCCACAAATAATCAAACATATTCTCAAAAATTAATTGTATCCCCTAAGCATAGATTATTTAACCAAAGCATAACCTATCTAATTGAATCACAATTAATGAAGAAAATTATGTAAACTTTTAAGAACTCTGCAAAAGCATTGATTGAGTGAATTATAATTAAATATTAGAGAAAATAAAATAGTTACCCATTGTTCATGTGTGAATAGCTTCATCCATTGCCTTGGTTACGAGAGAATTAGCCGCTCATCATGTTGGAAACACGCTCAAAAGTTAATTTCATTTATGCTCAAAGGGTTACAAATGATGAATAAGGGAGAATTATAATAAAAATCGCCTTTGCAACGATTATAACTGTTGCAAAAACCGTTACAAAGAGCAGTTATTGTCGCTGTTGTGTTTTTAAGTCTGCCTGTAAACTGCGACCCACAGAATGAGTCACTGTCACTGTTCAAAAACGACTGCTGGTGCAAGTCCGTTCTTCGTGTTCTTCAGTTTTGCAGAAATTGCAGCTTTGCAAATTTGATTTTTCACTCTGTGGTGCTCTTTTTCTCTCCCAATCTCTCCGTAACCCGCGCTTCTATGCAACCTCAGAAACTATTTATAACCCAGCAGCACCGAAAAATCTCGCCATAACTTCATATAATCCTCCATTATTTTTCTTCTTCTCGGAAATATTTTCTTCCCTAAAATCTTTCTCCAACGCGTCTGCAGCTGTTGAAACTTCCTTATTTAACTCCTACACGCTTCTTTAAGTGACCAAACACTATCCAAACACGTGAGTACATGTCTAAATTTGTTGTAATCCCGTGACTATCACTTCCGACCACGTACTCCATGTTTTCTCCCGCACGGTTATCTAGCCAAATTCAGTCAAAAACATCGACCATAACAGGCCTGTTTAGCCAAGGGGAACAAGCCCAATTAATTTCAGCGGTTGAATCTCCTTATAACCCGTCCAAAAAGTGAACCCTAAATTCTGCCACTGTAGAACTAAGTTTCCCGCCAAAAACCAGAATTTGAAATGGAGAAGGTGAAGTGCCCCGATCCAAAACATGGGCGCCTTTAACCGTTGGGGTTCCCTTATCCAAGGTGAGGGTGCTTTTAGTAATTTTTCTCCGGGTGTCCAAAAAGCACTTTTTGAGCAACTTTTTCCACACAAGTGTATTCCTCTGAAAATACCTACACAAACATAAAAACACCATAATAAGTACAAAAATCGAGACTAACAATAGAGACACTAAGGACAATTCAGACACAAAAATGTGTCTATCAAATACCCCCAAACTTATTATTTGCTAGTCCTCGAGCAAAACTAATAAAAAATAAAACCAAGTTAGTCTCGGGAGGGTTTACCAGAGGTGTACCCACAAAACCATGACTTCTAATTGGTCACAAGTATCCAAAGAGCTATGAGGACATACAAATTCTCAACCTATCTCCAAGTGACTAGAATGCCAGAGAAATTAAAGGTGTCAGCTCTAAAGCTGACTGAGGAAAAGGGGAGACACATCCGCAACACTGCTAGATAAAGAGATATCCGCTACACAGCTAGATAAACATTGTAAGATGCGTCCGCTGATTTACAGCTGGATAAGATTAGGAGAGAGATAAAAATGAGAGGGACATCTGCTACACATCTGGACTAATTATGTGCGATAAGTTGAACCATTGCTGGAAATATCTTGTATCAGATTGAAAGCGGACTAACAAAGCAACCAAATGTGTCTTTCTTCGACTCTCTCATAGTGCTCAGTAGAAACAACGTCTTCTTCGATCTTTAACTGTTGATGATAAACTATCAAACCTCATAGAACCTTGACAATTAACTCTTCTCTTCGATTTCTTGCTTGACATAAAAAATTTCTACTTCCCTATGGCCTTACTTATTAAACAAAAAAGAACGTAATGATGATTTTTTTTTTTTTTTTTTTTGAAACACAAAAATTACAAGACAAAAATTTACATGGCCATGAGAGAAGGACTTTAACACTTGGATCTTCGCAACTCGTGATGTCTTGGTATCATGAATTCCAACAACTTATATAATTTGCTCTTATGACTTCTTGTAACAGTTTTGAATTATTCTTTTCTATTGTTGCTTCTAAACCTTAAACATCTTCAACTTCCTTCATAGATTTTGATGTCGCTCCGTTTGTTGATGATGATAAGTTTCTACTGAGAGAAAGTTGTAATCCAGTAACTAAGACTACATTGTGAGGTTTCTTTGTCTTTCTGGCATTTCCTGACCTACTTGCCTTTCCATCATGGATGGTTAGATCCATCACGGTTACCCTATAAAAGGAACAAGTTCTCTCCTGAATTTCAAGGATCTCAATGTATTTTTCTCTAATGTCTCAATAGGTTGTTATCCCTAGCATTCCAATTTCTATCTTTTCGGTGAGAAACAGTATGTAAACTTAGATAACGGATACCATGTGACACTAGAAGTTTCAAAATTGCAACTAAAAAGTTCTTCCCCACCCCCAAACTTAAATCTAACATTGTCCTCAATGTTTCAAATGAAAGAGCAAAACCAAAAGTAAAATAACACGAGGAGAAGTTGGAAAGATAGTACCTGGGTGAAGAGATAGAAAAACAAAACTAGTATACAACATACAACTGCCTCGATGGTCAATCAAGGGTAAACAGGGTCCTCCATAGGGACCTCCTCAACATCACCTGTAGGAAAGGGCTCTAAAAAGGGTTTCAATCTCTGACCGTTAACCTTCGAAGAACTACTACTATCTGGTGTCTCAATTTCAACAGCTCCATGAGGAAAAACAGTGCGAACAATAAAAGGACCCGTCCACCGAGAACGTAACTTCCCAGGGAAAAGATGCAAGCGGGTATCATACAAAAGAACTTTTTGACCTGGAGAAAATGACTTCCGTAAAATATTTCTATCATGCACAAGTTTAATTTTGTTCGTATACTCCTTCGCACTATCGTAAGCATCTATACGAATCTCGTCCAACTCATTGAGATGGAGTTTCCTATGGGACCCTGCCTTGTCAAGTGAAAATTTTAGCTTCTTAACATCCCAATAAGCTCTATGTTCTAACTCAACAGGTAAATGACATGCATTGCCATAAACAAGACGATAAGGCGACATTCCAATGGGGGTTTTAAACGCAGTACGATAAGCCCATAAGGCATCAGTAAGCCTAGATGACCAGTCTTTCCGATTAGGATTAACTGTTTTCTCTAATATACGTTTTATTTCCCTATTGGAAACCTCTACCTGACCACAAGTCTGCGGATGATACGGGGTGGCTACCTTATGTGTAATACCATACTTCTTCATCAAAAGCTTAAAAGTTTCATTACAAAAGTGCGACCCTCCATCACTAATTATATCTCGCGGTGTACCAAAACGTGTAAGTATATTATTTTTCAAGAACTCAATCACAACCCTATGGTCATTGGTTTTACACGCAACCGCCTCTATCCATTTAGACACATAGTCTACGAAGACGAGGATGTATAGATTACCAAAATAATTAGGAAACGGACCCATAAAGTCAATACCCCACACATCAAAGACCTCAACAACTAAAATAGGGTTCAAGGGCATCATGTTCCTACGGGAAATGGTTCCTAATTTCAGGCAATGTTCACAAGTAACACAGTAACTGTGGGAGTCTTTAAACAACGAAGGACAATAGAATCCACACTGTAATATCTTAGCAGCAGTCTTCTTAGCACTAAAATGACCCCCACAAGCATGATCATGACAAAAGGAAATAATATTGGACTAGTCACTCTCAGGTATACATCTCCTAATAATCTGGTCTGGACAATACTTAAACAAATAAGGATCATCCCAAAAGAAGTGCTTGACCTCGGCTAAAAACCTAGAACGATCTTGTTTACCCCAATGTTGGGGCATTCGACCAGTAACAAGATAGTTCACTATATTCGCATACCAAGGTGATTGGAAAATAAAGAACAATTGTTCATCAGGAAAGCTGTCCCTTATAGGAAGGGAATCACTAGGGGAACTAACAACTAGCCTAGAAAAGTGGTCTGCTACTACATTTTCTGCACCCTTTTTGTCCCTAATGTCGGGATAAAATTCTTGTAACAATAGGATCCACCTAATCAATCTAGGTTTGGTATCCTTTTTAGACAAAAGGTATTTCAATGCAGCATGATCAGTATAGATTACGATCTTAGAACCTAAGAGGTAGGATCTAAACTTGTCTAAGGCAAACACAATAGCTAATAGTTCCTTCTCCGTAGTGGTATAGTTCAATTGGGCATCATTCAGAGTTTTTCTAGCATAGTAAATCACATGAAGTAACTTATTTTCTCGCTGACCTAGCACAACACCAACATCATAATCTGAAGCATCGCACATGATCTCAAAGGGTAGGTTCCAGTTAGGTGCCTGGACTATGGGGGCAGTAGTGAGTAAAGTCTTAAGCTTCTCAAAAGCCTCTAAACAAGCATCATCAAAGACAAACTTAGCATCTTTTGCAAGCAATTTGCAAAGAGGTTTAGAAATCAAGCTAAAATCCTTAATGAATCGACGATAAAAGCCAACATGCCCTAAGAATGACCTAATATCTCTTATGGTTTTTGGGACCGGTAAAGTTTTAATAAGGTAGACTTTATCTCTATCTACCTCTATACCCTTCGAAGAAACGATATGCCCTAGAACGATTCCTGAACGAACCATGAAATGACATTTCTCCCAATTAAGCACTAAATTCTTTTCCTTAAACCTAGTCAAAACTAATGACAAATGATGCAAGCACTCATCGAAAGAAGAACCAAACACTGAAAAATCATCCATAAAGACCTCTAAGAACTGTTCTACCATGTCAGAAAATATGCTCAACATAAAACGTTGAAAGGTCGCAGGGGCATTACATAGCCCGAAAGGCATGCGTCTATACGCAAAGGTACCAAAGGGACAGGAAAAAGTGGTTTTCTCTTGGTCTTCTGGGGCAATAGGAACCTGATTATAGCCGTAGAATCCATCTAAAAATCAAAAATGGCTACGACCAGCTAATCTTTCTAGCATTTGGTCGATGAAGGGAAGGGGAAAGTGGTCCTTCCTAGTGACCTTGTTCAATTTTCTATAGTCAATACAGACACGCCAACCCGTGGTCATTCGGGTTGGGATTAACTCATTGTCATCATTCTGGACTACAGTAATACCGGATTTCTTGGGAACAACCTGAACGGGGCTGACCCACTTACTGTCTTAAATAGGGTAGATAATTCCTGCATATAACAGCTTAAGAACCTCGGTTCAAACTACTTCTTTCATATTAAGGTTCAGTCGACATTGCATCTCCCTAGAAGGTTTGGTGTCTTCCTCTAAATAAATCTGATGCATACAAACAGTAGGACTTATACCCTTAATGTCTGCTATGGTCCACACTAAAGCTTCCTTATTGTTTTGAAGGACGGTTACTAGCCTAATTTCCTGATCACTATCCAAGTCGGAAGCAATAATCACATGTAAAGTTTCAGATGGACCTAAAAACACATACTTCAAGTTATCTGGTAAAGGTTTTAGGTCCAACTTAGGAGGCTTTTCTAACGAAGGAACTAGGGTAGAATTAGAAATGGGTAGAGATTCGAACTTAGGTTTTCAGCCATTACTAGTGTCTATCAAAGGGGTTGAATCTAACAAAGCATTCACCTCATTAATCACATCATCATGATCATCAAAATCAATCCCAAAGTGAGCTAGGCATTTCTCTAATGGATCTTCCATCAAAGTGTTTGTTAATGACTCCTCGACTAATGTTCCTATCATGTTCACCTCTTTTATGCTCGAGTCATCTAGTTCAGAGGGTAGCTTACTAATATGAAAGACGTTCAGCTCAATAGTCATATTACCAAAAGAAAAATTCATAATACCAGTTCGACAATTAATGATCGCATTGGATGTAGCTAAAAACAGGCGACCTAAAATTACCGGTATCTGGTTCTCTGGGTCAGGGACAGGTTGGGTATCTAGGATAACAAAATCCACTGGATAAATAAACTTGTCTACCTCTATGAGAGCATCCTCGATCACACCCCGAGGAATTTTAACAGATATATCAGCTAACTGAAGAGTCATCTGGGTAGGTTTTATCTCACCAAGTCCTAGCTTAAGGTAGACATGGTATGGCAATAAGTTCACATTGGCTCCTAAGTCAAGCAACGCTTTCTCAACACGGTATTTATCTATTGTGCAAGCAATGGTAGGGGACCCTGGGTCTTTCTACTTATGAGTAGTGGTATTCTGAATAATAGAACTCACGTGACTAGCTAGGAAGGCTTTATTTTGAACACTGAGCTTACGCTTCCATGTACACAAGTCCTTAAGGAACTTGGCATAAGCGGGAATCTGCTTAATCGTATCTAACAATGGTAGGTTGATAGTTACCTGCTTAAAAACCTCCAAAATATCTTTAAAGTTGGACTCGCTCTTAGTTGGAACTAGCAGCTGGGGAAACGAGGCTCTGGGAAAAAATCCGGGCTCAACATGACCCTCATTGGTCTCTTTAGAGACTCTATCAGTTTCCTCGGTTTCTGGTTCAGAAGGGTGAACTACAACATGTTCACTTTCAGGCATGACGACCTTATTGTCAACTTTCTTTCCACTCCTAAGGGTTGTAACATAATTCACATGATTGTACGGTTTCTCTCCTTTAGGGTTAGGATCAGTGTGACTAGGGAACCTTCCTTCTTCTATCTCACTAATAAACTTAGCTATCTGGCCAACTTGAAGTTTTAATTTAGCAAGAGTCTGGGAATTATTCTTCAAATTCTGCCTGATTTCTTGTTGAAAGCTAAGGTGGTTAGCTGATAACATATCATGGTTCTTTGCTAACAAAGCAAGAGTTTCTTCTAAGGTAGAGATTTTTTCTCAGAAGTGTTCTGAAACTGGGTTTGACCGGAAGGATTCTTTGCATAACCAAAACCTAGAGGAGGCTAAGAATTGCTAGACTGACCTTGTTTCTGGCCCTTAGACCAAGAAAAAATAGGATGGTTTCTCCAACCAGGGTTGTAGGTCTCTGAGTATGGGTCAAACTTCTGACGGTTATCAAACCTAGCATTGTTATAGACATCATGGGCCTGTTCTTCACTAACATGACCTTCCCAAAATGAGTGATCGGGCTCTATTCCACAACTAGAGACTTGAGGGGTTCTATTAGGTTCAACAAGGGACCTATTTTTATACTGACCCATTTCCAAAGCTTCTAACCTTTTAGACAAAGAAGCAAACTTAGCATCTGACTCGAAGCTTGTATCTACCATATTGGTGCTACTTCTATTGACCAAGAATCTTTTAGGGGGTTCAACACAAGGCTCCCACTGTTGGGATTTTTCAGCGATAGTTCCTAAGAAGGTAAAAGCATCATCAGCAGTTTTATTAGTGAACTCACCCGCGTACATAGACTCGACCATGGATTTAGTCAAATAGTCTAAACCATTATAAATAATTTCTACAAGTTTCATCTTATCAAATCCATGGTGAGGACACTGGGATAAGAGATCATTGAATCTCTCTAAAAACCTATAAAGAGACTCTCCCTCTTGTTGCACACTAGCACTAATTTTCTGCCTAACAGCTGCAGTTTTATGCTTAGGGTAGAATTTCATATAGAAAGATGCAATCAGTTCCTGCCATGTTTCAATGGATTCAAATGGTAGGTTGTTCAGCCAGGTATTGGCTTTATCTCTCAAGGAAAAGGGAAACATCTTAAGTTTCAAGACTTCATCAGTAAGGTCTTTTATTCTAACTGTCCCACAAATTTCCTCAAAGTCCCTAATATGAAAATAAGGGTTCTCATCATCTTTTCCTAAGAATATAGGGATCATCTGAAGAATACTAGGTTTTATCTCAAAATTAGCCGTATTAGCTGGCAATTTAATGCACGAAGCTCGGTTGGCCCTAGTTGGGAACATGTAATATTTCAAAGTAGTCATTGCTGGCGCAACTGACGTACTAGGGGTACTTTCCTCACAAAGAGACAGATTCTCAAAACTGAAGTTTCCAAAAATGGGGCTCTCAAAAGAAGAGTCTTCGAGCTCCCCGCCTTCACAAGAAGAACTACTAGGTTTGTCACTAATCAAACGACCTAGAGTGTTTCTTTTCCAAGCCCGTTATTTAATGACCTCGGGCATACACTAGAAAAAGAAAATAAAAAGGAAAAGAAAAATCCTAAAAAGGAAGGGAGGTTCTAAGCAAACACAAAGCAGGCTGACTCCACCAAAGCAAACCTAAAATTTTCTAGCAAACAAAAAGCATGATGGCTCCACTTAGATTGTTTCTAGACCAGCTTCTATTCTTTTAAAAAGGAATTCGTTACAATCTGAGCAAACCTCTCTGGAATCAATCTGTTTTTAAGTAAGTTGAATAGAGGCGAGGGAAGCTGTTGGAGCTTTGATACCCAAGGCCTCACCGCATTACAGGGCGGCGCAGTCACGCATTCAACTCACAGAAACAATCATGAACTTCGAAGAATGCTCAAAAGAGTAACCAATATTTTTCGAACGAGTTTCCTATTAAGCTCGTTACCCTATCGGTCTCGTTCTATTCCAAATTTTAAGGCTTAGGTTCGCGTTAACTTTCGTTTTCCTAAGGCGGGCAAGAAGGGAACGGTGATGGGGATGAACCATTGTAGTCGACTCGGGCCACGACTCCTATGTCATGTACGAACCCGAGGGGCCGAGGTGATATCGTAATCACCGTCCTTCTCAGAAAACAGTTTAATATTTAAACTACCCTTCCGTAGGGTTTAAAAAATAAAATAATGTCCACATGTCCAAGTCCAAAGTCCAAAAAAAAAGGTAAAAGTAAAGTGCTAAAAAAAAAATTACAAGAATAGAGAAATCCTAATACAATCTAAAAAAATAAACTCTCTTTTTTTTTCTCTCATTTTTATAAAAAAAAAAAAATTCTTCTCCTTTCGCTCCTTTCGCTTTGTCTTTAACTCCAAACTTTAAGTATTCACCAAAAGCTTTGGAAAAATTTTCTTTCGCTCCAAATTCCAAAATCTATAGTAAAAAGACAAAAACAAAAATGTAAAGAAGAACAAATAAAATAAAAACAAATAAAAACCTAAAAAAGAAAGAAAAAGAAAAAAAATCTAAAAACTCGAGCCTAAAGACAAGCTCCGTGTCGACGGCACCAAAAATTGATGTGATTTTCAATTGAAGTTGTAGTAAAGAGTTCGTTGAGGCTTGTGAAGGCAATGATTTCTAGACTTAGTAGAACTTAAAAATATAGAAAACTTAACTCAAAATTGATTTCAAGTAATTGGAAAATAACCAAGACACTAGAATCCACTATTACACATGAATGATGTCAAATATTTCATAACTCTAATTATCCTTTTAATCCTTTATTTCTTAATCCACAAATAATCAAACATATTCTCAAAAATTAATTGTATCCCCTAAGCATAGATTATCTAACCAAAGCATAACCTATCTAATTGAATCACAACTAATGAAGAAAATTATGTCAACTTTTAAGAACTCTGCAAAAGCAGTGATTGAGTGAATTATAATTAAATATTAGAGAAAATAAAATAGTTACCCATTGTTCATGTGTGAATAGCTTCATCCATTGCCTTGGTTACGAGAGAATTAGCCGCTCATCATGTTGGAAACACGCTCAAAAGTTGATTTCATTTATGCTCAAAGGGTTACAAATGATGAATAAGGGAGAATTATAATAAAAATCAGCTTTGCAACGCTTATAATTGTTGCAAAAACCGTTACAAAGAGCAGTTACTGTCGATGTTGTGTTTTTAAGTCTGCCTGTAAACTGCGACCCACAGAATGAGTCGTTGTCACTGTTCAAAAATGACTGCTGGTGCAGGTCCGTTCTTCGTGTTCATCAGTTTTGCAGAAATGGCAGCTTTGCAAATTTGATTTTTCACTCTGTGGTGCTCTTTTTCTCTCCCAATCTCTCTGTAACGCTTCTATGCAACCTCAGCAACTATTTATAACCCAGCAGCACCGAAAAATCTCGCCATAACTTCATATAATCCTCCATTATTTTTCTTCTTCTCAGAAATATTTTCTTCCCTAAAATCTTTCTCCAACGCGTCTACAGCTGTTGAAACTTCCTTATTTAACTCATACACGCTTCTTTAAGTGACCCCACATTATCCAAACACGTGAGTACACGTCTAAATTTGTTGTAATCTCGTGACTATCACTTCCGACCACGTACTCCCTGTTTTCTCCCGCACGGTTATCTAGCCAAATTCAGTCAAAAACATTGACCATACCATGCCTGTTTAGCCAAGGGGAACAAGCCCAATTAATTTCAGCGGTTGAATCTCCTTATAACCCGTCCAAAAAGTGAACCCTAAATTCTGCCACTGTAGAACTAAGTTTCCCGTCAAAAACCAGAATTTGAAATGGAGAAGGTGAAGTGCCCCGATCCAAAACAGGGGCGCCTTTAACCACTGGGGTGCCTAGGGTGCCCTTATCCAAAGTGAGGGTGCTTTTAGTAATTTTTCTCCGGGTGTCCAAAAAACACATTTTGAGCAACTTTTTCCATACAAGTGTATTCCTCCGAAAACACCTACACAAACATAAAAACACCATAATAAGTACAAAAATCGAGACTAACAATAGAGACACTTAGGACAATTCAGACACAAAAATGTGTCTATCACCTCACGCAGTAACGCCTGGACGAATGAAGCAAGTGGATAAGAAACGCGACAACTGAATATTTCCATAATATGTAAGGATGAACAACTCAGAGGGATAATGAGGATTATAGGTGATTAGTCTCACCTGGAAAAAAACGGTTGATAACACCTCATGCCTTGACAACACAAATCCTAAACTTTTGCAAAATCGCAGAAGTATGTTGGTAATTGTTATTAAACTATACCAGCAAGCGGGGATATATTTGGTTTTCGAGAAATAAGTAGGGATATAATATGTATGGTTATTATGTCATTAAAATGTTAGGACAAGAGGAACCAAGTCGTACGCAGAAATAACGTTTTAAGTAGATGCCTACAAACCATGAAAGTCCTTGCTTGATGAAAACCACTTAAGGTATGAATAAAGGTTTGATCATCCGTAGCGCATGGAAGCAATCAACCTGAAAATTAAATCAAACCAAGCAACAAGAACATGTGTATAGGTAGATACGAAAGAAATCATATAAGTCTTAAAATATAAGAGTTCTTTCGGTACCACGAGCTAGAAGGATATAGCTGACGGTGGGTAATCTCCATGTAAAACCACCATATTTCACAAGACTAGAAGAAACCAACTTACACATAATAAAAGGACAATAGTTACAGCAAAATAATACTTGAAAACCCAATTTTATCAACACACATATAGTTTCAAATAACATTTTAAGACTCAATCTATACTAAAAACACAACAATATTAAGTTGAAACTTAACATATTAACCCCTCTATCAGCTCACAAACAAAATCCAAAGACTCAAAATCTTCAATGACAACACAAACGGGAAAAAATAAAAACAAATAATACCCATGAACAAAAGGTTAAAATCAAAATTAGATACTTAAACCCTTCAAAGACAGGACCAAAATTGAAAATCTCACTTCATAAAACAAAATTTTAATTATAAGAATACCCATGCTTTAAAAATCAATGAAATCAACTACAAATGCACAAAAATTGTAAAATCTGGAGAAAAAAATATCATAGAACTATATTGTTCACATATTAAGCTTAAATCAAACTCAATAAAATTAATAAGGTTAGGGTTTTATACCTGAATCTTCTCTGAACCTTCTAGGTATATATGTACCTGATTCTTCTTCTATGATTCAAAATTAAACGTAAAATATCAATTTTAGGGTTTACAAAACCAGACATACAAATCTGTAAAATGGGTCACATACCTGTGATTAGGTTATTGAAACTCTGTAAAAATGAGTATTCAATTCTGGTAACATGCTTAAAACAATTTTTGGTCAATTTAGGGTATGGAATTATTTGAAGAAGAAGAACAGATCTGACTTCTAACAGGCTTAAAGGTATTGATTTAAGATGAATATTTTCAATCGATTTAGGTATGAATCGGGCTTTGATATACATTAAAGAAAGGTTTTGTATCTTGGTTTCACTCTATTTCTCTCTTTCTTTCGGTTTTGAGACGAAGCGATAGCGAAAAGGAAATAAGAGAAAGAGATAAGAATGAAAGAGAGGAGAAAGAAAAAGAAAAGAAAAGAAAAGAAAAATAAATATTTAAGAAAATGTGAACTAGAATAAGAGTTTTATATATTGTCTAAATTTTGGACAACCCAAATAAATAGGTGGAACCTAGAAAAAATAGTGGGAACTAATACTAATCATGTAAATTCAATTTCAAAATTATTTGGAGTGAGACAATGAGATAGGGGGAACTTATGTGAAAGAGATTAGGGAAAAAGAGGAAATTTTGGGGATTTTGAGGGAATAAAAATGAAAAGGAAGTGATAAATTGATATATATATATATATTACTAAAACGTTTTGTAAAGGTATGGGGTTTTAAGACACTTGTAAAAAATTTAAGACACTTGTAAGTGTAGTTGAAAAATCAGAATTAAAGCAACTCATATTTCTGATTTGAGACTCTTATATGAGTGGAAGCACTAAAGAAATGTATATGTGTCTCGAACCCAAAAATCAATATGTCTCAAATCAGGCCATATGGTGTAGTAATATAGACTTCAATTATACACATTTGTTATTTCGAGCCGAGTTTATCTCGCTTATCTATTTCTCAAAATATGTGTTGGTAAGCTTTCACTTTGTCCAAGTTCATCTTTACTCATGATGAAAGTCATGTTGATTATTTCAATTGCTTGAAAATTGCTTTGATGAAAAATAGTTTGTGAATAACAACTATATAACATCCTCTAAGAATATTTCAATGATTGAAATAAGATCTTAGAACATGTAACCATATTTGGATATAAACATAGTGTGTTCTCACATTTGTGTAAAAGTCCAAAACCGGGAACCCAAAGTATGCGTACCCGTACGCGTACTGGCGGTTGTTGGAAATCCGGGTAAGTATGCGTACGGGTACGCATACTAGCAGAAATTTCACGTCCGTCAATTTTTGCTGGAGTTTGAAAGTGAAAAAAAAACTCATCCGGTTACTTAAGTACGCGTACATGTTCGCATACTTAGGTAGGTTACTTTCTAAAATCGGTTTGTTCATGAACTAAAACATATATAAAATAAGGAATGCAATCTTTGCAAACCGTGGTTATAATGTTCATGAATTGATTTGAGTGAATCAAAATCGATTTTTCTGCAATTGTCTCTTGTATACTTCTATGGGATCTAAGCAATTGAACAATTCTCTAACTAGTTCGTTTGAGTCACTTGAACTAGTTATGGTGAAGATGAATAAGGTTGATATGAAAGTGCTCATATGGCTCACCATTGTTTAACTATTATTGAACCAACTAAGTGTACATGTTTAGGTATGGTTACCCAAACCTAAATGAACATGTATTTCATTTCTGTATAACAATATAAACTCGATCTAATGGTTGAATGATATTAGCTTGAATCTAATCAGGTTCTCATCTAACAGTGAATATTGGATGCTTTGTTACCAAGGTAACTTGGATTGCAAACCCTGATTTGGAGACTATAAAAAGGAGAACTCTAGCAACTGTGAAACCTAATCCCCACACCTCCTGTGTGATACTATTTGCATAAACTAGAATCGATTCTCCTTTAACCTTAGGTTTCTCTCGAAACCATGTAGGTTAATGACTTAAAGACTTCATTGGGATTGTGAAGCCAGACCTAATTTTTTTTTTTTTGTAGTTGTGTGATCTGATCTTGCTGTTTCTATCGTGATTGAGTGCAATCGTAAGATTGGATTGAGATTTATATTTCTGATAGGCAAGATAGAAAAGTAGTCACAAACATCTTCGTGTCATCGTTTGTGATTCCACAATATCTTGTTTCGCTAGTCGATTAAGATTATTGTGAGGTGATTGGTAATTCTAGGTTGTTCTTCAGGAATATAAGTCTCAATTATCGATTAGTTCATGTTCACCTTGTTTTATCAAAATACAGAACAAAACTCGTAAGTATTTTTTATGTGAGAGACAGATTTATCAATTCTTGTAGACCTTTCTGTGTGAGACAGAATTGTTTATTAAATTCTTCGACTTTGGGTCGTAGCAACTCTTAGTTATGGGTGAGATCAGCTAAGGAAATCAATTGTGTGTAGTATCTTGCTGGGATCAGAGATGTAAGGAGCGCAATTGTACCTTGAATAAGTAAGAGATTGATAGGGGTTCAACTACAGTCCATACCAAAGTTAGTTTGTAGTAGGCTAGTGTCTATAACGACTTAATACAATATGGTATTCAAATATGGACTAGGTCCTGAGGTTTTTCTGCATTTGCGGTTTCCTCGTTAATAAAACTTCTGGTGTCTGTGTTATTTGTTTTCCATATTATATTTTGTTATATAATTAAAATATCACAGGTTGTGCGTTGAATCGATCAATTGGTAAATCCAACCTCTGGTTTTTGATTGAAATTGATTGGTCCTTGAACATTGGTCTTTGGTACCGTTCAAGTTATTTTTCTTGTATTCAATCAGGCTCGCAAATTCGTATTTGTTTGAGTATGGATTGGATCACGAAATTGAGATAAAACTCTTTGATATACTTTTGTTAAGATTGAATTTAACTGTCTAATTAATTCTCTTAAAACTATATTGGAGTTAGTCCATACAGATGGCTAAGTGAAATATTGGGTGTTGTTGTTATACCACGCTTTTTCAGAAATATTGGATGATAAGTTGCTCTGTGATTTGGTGATGTGGACAACTTTGACATAATCCCTTGTATCGCTCCCAACACTCCTACAAAGTTTCACCTGCCCTTTGAACAATGCCACATATCTCTTTCCTGATTTGTGCTACCTTAGATGCGGAAAAGTACTTCCTAAGAAAGAGTTCCTTTATACCAGTCCATGTAGTAATACTACATGCTGGGAGATGGTAAAACCACTCCTTGGCAATATCCATAAGAGAAAATGGGAATGCTCTAAGCATAGCATCGTCGGTTTCAACTCGCTTTGGTTTCACACTTACAAGCACCATGTGAAATTCTTGAAGATGACGGTTTGGATCTTTCCACGCTAAACCATGGAACTTGGGCAATGAGTTGAGCAATATTGGTTTTAAATCAATTTCTTCGTCTAATTGGATAAACAAGGGTTGAGTTTTTAATTATGGTAATGCAAGATCCTTGAGTGTTGCCATAACTATTTATTCTTCCTCAACGTCTGAATATGCGAATTCACTTGATGATGAACTACGAGGAAGCGGAGTGTTAATCTCTCGAATAAAGTCCTTTAATTGAGCGTCGGATTGAAGACGTATACCAATTGGACTCGTACTGCCCTCTTTAAGCATTCACCAAAGATAAAGTACCAGAAAATAGGATTCTCAAAAATTGTATTAGTAATCTTAAAGTAAAACTAAAAGCAAAAAGAATAGCTAAAAAGAAAAATAACAACTTAATACTACCACTGCCTACCCGGCAGCGGCGCCAATTTTGATGAGTTTGTCAACCTATCAATAATAATTCTCTTATGCTACACAAGTCTATAAATAAATAGTGAGGCAAGTTGAGTTCGTATCCACAGGGAGGTGTGAGTTTTAAGTTATTATGTAAGAAAAATTGATGTTGTTAAAAGACACAAATTCTGAAAATTGCAAAGATTATAATTCAAATTATGAGATGGTATTGACTAGAGATTCATTCGCCACTACCAAACAAGATATTAAGTTCAACTAATCTTTAAATTCCTTAAATCACCACATAGAATAAGTTCTCTAGTGGATTCTAATCAAGTGAACCACCTAAAATATGCTCTCTAGATGTAATTCAAACAATTGCATTAATATATATGAATCAAGTTGTTCCTAGTCACATGCTTGTAAGTTCGACACATTAACCTAGGGTTATCTTTCATACACTATTGCATACAAAATCCCTTTGCGACAAATAATGCACCGCTACTTTTGTAGAGATTACTCTAACAATTACGGATTAAAGTTCTCAATACTAGCATTAAAGTTACATACGAGTTACCTAATTGCGCACTTAGATACCAAGCATACTTCTCATGGTCATAAAAACGGTAAAAGATAATCAACAAAGATATTTATCGGAAGAATAACTTGCAAGAATTGATTAATAAGACATGTTCGAAGTTTTGAAATCCTCCCCAATCAATAAAGGAATTATCTGCTCATAGTTTTGTTTTAAGCACAAAGGTATATTCAAAGTAAATAAGGTTCAGGGCTAAAGAAAACTCGAAAACAAACCACACTGCAGGGTACTCTGCATCTTCAGAAAACAGCAGGTTCAGGTACTTGTTTAGATTCTGTGTAGCTTCTTCTCTTTCAGGTTTTTCACGAAGAATATGTAGGAACAAAATGGTCAGGAAGAGGTAGGTTTTTCTTGAATTCCTGCGCCTCCTTATATAACTTCTATGTCCCTGCAAATTCATGACAACAAACCTCATCATTCACAAATATTATAGCTTCTAAATCTCAGCCATTCAACACACAAAATTGCCGACCAAGATAGCACCTATATTCATGGCAATAAACTCCTTTCAAAATAAGATAAATTTGCGCCCAAGTCTGCATATCCTGTATCCTTCTAAATCAGGTCCAATCCAATGCCAGACATGCCTTCAAACTCCACCATCGAACCATTGTAGACATATCATTCTGTCCAGGGCTAACCAGCAGCAACAATCTTTCATTCCAATTTATCCCTTAACTGTTTTCATCCCTGCATTGGCTTATTTTCCGGCAAACAATAAAATCCAAAACTCGAATTCCTGTGTCCTTTTAAATCCAATCCAAATTGCTGCAAGAAAGCTCTTGTACACAGCCTGTGAACCATGGTTAGTCGCTGCACATAACTTGGACATAACTGGTGGTTTTCTCCATTTTTTCTCGCTTCCATACTACACCAAATCCTCACCATACACAACCTGTATCTTTCTTCATCCAGTTGCTTTGAACCCATGGCAACAACACACCTTGTTTCACTTATTTCTCGGCTTGTAATTCAGACACAATGCAATCCCGAAATCTTCATAAATCGACCCAAAACTTCATGAAAAACCACCACAGAACATGACCTTCATACCAAGCCCTAAGGCTCATAGTAAACAGATGCAAAAAACCAAGATATAAACGCCATTTATTAGCCATGAATACAATCAAAACAACTCCCAAACTTGCATCACATGTAGCCTTGCTTTTCTCAGCATCTTCCATTCATTTCTAGGCTTCTAGTTAAATCCCAGGACTCTAACAAACCTGCATAGACTCAAGCCATGGCCAACAACCGTAACCAAGGAAAAATTGCACTTATAGTTGGCTTATATGTCCATCTGACCTTCACGGTCATAATTTACCCCAACTAGTTTATCCACACAATGCATATGGACATGGCAGCAACATCACTATGTTCATTGCAATACTCGCACAAGACCCTTTCAACTGCAACCTATTTAACTCACAACAACAACATCTCCTCGGCTAGATTTCAGGCCAACAATCACCTAACTCATCTCCTTATTTTGCAAACAACATCACTTCCATCTCCTGAAATTAACCCTTGTAATCTCAACTACAAACTCCATTACAACATCATCACAAGATGGTCAGCAAAATTATTATCCTTAACATTACATTCTCTTCTTGATCGAACTCCACTTCTTCAAACCGACAACACAATGTACCCACAGAAACTGGTGGTTATGCTATTATGTCGAACAAGTAATATGCACAACCTGGTGATGTTGTTGTATGTCAAACAATCATGTTCTACACTCTCCATTTCCCTGCGTAATTGAAATCTGATGCAACTCTTGGTTGTTGGTGAGATCAGCTTAGGGAATCAAGTGCGTAGTATCATGATGGGATCAGAGACGTAAGGAACGCAACTATACCTTGAATCAGTGTGAGATGGATTAGGGTTCAACTACAGTCCAGACCGAAGTTAGATTTGTAGTAGGATAGTGTCTGTAGCGGCTTAATACAGTGTGGTGTTCAAATCTGGACTAGGTCCTGGGGTTTTTCTACATTTGCGGTTTCCTCGTTAAAAAAACTTTTGGTGCCTGTGTTATTTCTTTTATGCATTATATTTTGTTATATAATTGAAATATCACAGGTTGTGTATTGAATCGATCAATTGGTAAATCCAATCTTTGGTCGTTGATTGAAATTGATTGATCCTTGAACATTGGTCTTTGGTACCGTTCAAGTTATTTCTATTGTATTCAATCAGGATCGCAAACTCTTATTTGTTTGATTGCGGATTGAATTAAGAAATTGAGATATAACTCTTTGATATACTTTTTATTAAGATTGAGTCTGACTATCTAGTTGATTCTCTTGAAAGTATATTGGATTAGTCCATACATATTGCTAAGAGAAATATTGGGTGAGGTTGTTAGACCCCCATTTTTTCAATTGGTATCAGAGCAGGCAAACACGTTTAAGACCCATAAGTCTGTGTTTGTAGCAATCTGACTCTATGGACATAATTTCATCTCTTGTATTTACGCACACCAAAATATCTTCCAAAGCTTTTAATTATGCCCAATGTCTTGGGATTGCCTCAAAGAATAACTCCTTAGATAATTCTTCTGAGTCCCGAGGTAGAAAGGCATTTGACACTTTGTCAAAAGCTGAGATTGTTAGAGCATTGCTCGGTCGAACTCGCATGTGTTTCTATCTCAAGCATGTTTGTCAATATTAGTGATATTCAAAACTATAAAGTCTTTGATTTCTAATCTACTATAGCTAAGGTCTCGGACTAGGAGAAAAAGTGTAGTTGAGCTCAAGAACTCCATGACGATCATCATACAAGATGAAGGACTACTCAAGGAACCAGTGGATCTTCATCGACTAAAAGGTATGTGGAGACTTGAACTTATCTATCGCTCAAAAGTCTATCTACTCTATCTCCTATCTTGAGACATATAGACTAAGAATATACACATATGATATTTCGAGCTGAGTATATCTCGCTTATCTATTTCTCGAAATATGTGTTGGTAAAGCTTTCGCTTTTGCCAAGTTCATCTTTACCTAGTGACGAAAGTTATGTTATGTTTCAATCATTTTGGAAATTGCTCTGACGAAAAATAGTTTGTGAATAACAACTATATAACGCCCTCAGAGAATATTTCAATGATTGAAATGAAAGTTTAGACAGTATAACATTGGAGGATATAAGCATTGTTGTGGTAACACATATATGTATAAGTCCTTATTGCTTGAACAGAAGTTTGCGAACTTTGTTGATCAAGTTAAACCGGAGTAGTGCGTGAGCTCAGTCCGCGAACTCAGCATACAAACTCAGACCGCGAACTGGCGGAAGTTCTCGACCAAGGATTTCTGCTAGAGTTTGTGAACTCCATCCGGGAACTTAAGTCCGCGAACTTAAGTCCGCGAACTTAAGCAGGTTATGTCTAAAAACGATGTTTGTGAACTTATCTTAATAAACTAAGGAATGTTATTGCGAACCGTGGCTTTATAGTTCATGAATCGATTTGAGTGAATCACATCATTTTTGCTTCAATTGTGTCTTGTGTAGTACATAAATATCTAAGCAATTGAACAACTCTCTAACTAGTTCATTTGAGTCATTTTGACTAGTTATGGTGAAGAAGAATATGGTTAATATGAAAGGTATCATTTGGCTAACCATTTGGTTAACTAGTGTTGAACCAACTAATGTACAAGTTTGGGTACGGTTACACAAGCCTATAAATATGCAGTACATGTGTGTATAACAAGCTATGTTTCCGATATAACGGTTGATAAATACTAGCTTGTATCTAATCAGGTTTTTATCTAACGGTGAATATTGAATGCTTTGTTACTAAGCTAACATTGATTGCAAACCCTAATTTAAAGACTATATAAGGGAGAACTCTACCAACTGGGAAACCTAATCCCCACACATTCTGTGTGATACTAGTTGTGCTAAGCTAGAGTCGATTCTCCTTTAACCTTTGGTTTTCTTCTTCTAAAACCAGGTTAACGACTTAAAGACCTCATTGGGATCGTGAAGCCAGATCGATACTACTTTTCTTGTAGTTGTGTGATCTGATTTTGCTGTTTCTATCATACGAGTACAATTGTAATAATTGGCTTGAGATTTCTATATCTGATAGGCAAGATATAAAAGTAGTCACAAACATTTCGTCTCATCGTTTGTGATTCCACAATATCTTTTTTTGATGCGTCGATTAAGACTATGGTGAGGTAATTGATAAAATTGAGCGATTCTTTGGGAATATAAGTATGGTTTTATTGATTGGTTCATGTTCACCTTGATTTATCAAAATACAAAACAAAACTCGTAGGTTTATTCGCGGGAGAAGAATTTATCTATTACTGTAGACTTTTCTGTGTGATACCGATTTGTTTATTAAAGTCTTTGACTTTGGGTCGTAGCAACTCTTGGTTGTGGGTGAGATCAACTAAGGGAATCAAGTACATAGTATCCTGCTGGGATCAGAGATGTAGGAGCATAATTGTACCATAGATCAGTGTGAGATTAGTTGGGGTTCAACTACAGTCCATAACGAAGTTAATTTGGAGTAGGCTAGTGTTTGTAGCTGCTTAATACAATGTATGTTTAATCCGGACTAGGTCTCGGGGTTTTTCTGCATTTGCGGTTTCCTCATTAACAAAATTCTGGTGTCTGTGTCTTTTCCGCATTATATTTCGTTATATAATTGAAATAATATAGGTTGTGCATTAATCAATCAATTAGAATATCCGACCTTCTTGGTTGTTGATTTAAATTTATTGACACTTGGATATTGGTCTTTGGTACCATCCAAGTTATCTCTCTTTGATTAAGACTCGCGGATTGTATTTGCTTGAGTAAATCAAATTGAGAGATTGAGATATTTTCTATTGATTGAGTCTGACTGTCTAGTTGATTCTCTAGAAAGTAACTCGGAGTTGTCTATATAGATTGTTAATCGAAATATTGGATGTGGTTGTTAGACCCCCCGCCTTTTCAGAAATGGATCTCACTAGAATCTCAAAAAAATCTACTGAGTCTATTGATTTTCAAGATCATGCTCAGCTTATTCATGAATTTGAAAAGTCTCTTGGTCGAGAACGGGAACTCTATAGTATCATTGAGTCCTTCTCCAACAATATCGAAAAACTAATTCAAGAAACTACCCTACAACATGAAAAGATTAGTGTTCTTGAGGATATTATTAAAGAAGACTCAATTAGAGAAAAACGGTTGATCGAGACGCATTCATATGATCTAAACAGATTTCCTGTTGAAAAAGAGAAACTGGGTGCATCCCTTATTCTATCCCAGGAACAATGCAAATCCTTGAAAAAGGAAAACTTTATTTTGATGAGAAATTCCTCTATACCGATCACCAATTCTCAGAAAGAATTACAGTACATGAAGAAATGTTTTCTAAAGGAAGTTCATGCGAGGAAGTGTTCACATAACTTGCAATCTTCTAATAGGGCTATGAATTTAAAACAAGTTCCTTCCAATGTTTCTCTTCCACGAACCTGTTCCTTCTGTGGGAAAAAAATCATTATGTTCATCATTGTTTTGCTAGAAAGAAACAGATTTCTGATCTTCAAAATCTACTTGTTTTCACTGTCGATAGAGTAAACTCTCTAATGATAACTACAATGGATTTCATTCCTATGGAAAAACAGGACTCTCATAAAATGGATTTCCATGGTCACTCATCTCGAAATCCCCATAGGAATCGTGTTCCTCCGAATGGTGCAAATTCTTACACCACAAAAATATACATTCCCAGTATTTATGAGAATAAGTCTGGTAAATATAAGTCTAGATGGTGTAGACATGTCTCTTCTAATCCTCTGGAATTAATTTCTAGTGGTCCTAGACTTAATCCTCATAAAAATTTCTCCGATGGATCACCTGACAAGGTTATGTTGAATTCTTCTGTAATAAGAAATAACCTAAAGAAGGTAAGGAATACCAAGTTCAAACCTTCAGATAGAATTTACAGCTCATCTCTCAATACTCATAGTGGGATTACATCTCACTTGACTACCTAATCATAGGCAATTTCATTCTTGTATATTCTAACTTGAGAGATGCAAGAATGACAGTTGGGGGATACTCTAGTCTTCTGTAGTTTTCCATTTGTATTATGTTTGACTATGTTGTTTTCTTTTATCGTGAAAGTAGAGTCACTTGACTCCTTGTTGATACGTATCCCCTTCTTATGCTCTGATTATATATTTAATTTTGAGTCATGATGTTGAGGGATATATGAAAAACAGAAAGTATTATATTCTTCTTAGATCTCTTCTGATCTGTTATTTTCAACTAGTCCACGAACGTCCGTGTCTCTCTTGGGAGTTTTTAGGGTTTCCACAACAAGGGTGTCCTCTCAGGTTTGAAAACATATATAATATAATATATATTATATTGCTTCGCTTTCCCTAATAAGGTATGGAAAACTCCTCAAGATCTCAAGAAGTTGGGAATCTTGAGATGGAAGAAGACTCTAAAGGATGTGATTCTGTACAAGAACTTGTATTGAAAAGGATGATTGAAAGGAAAGAGTACAACTCCTGGGTTTGAGAATCTGTCAAGGATTTAATTCCTTTTCAGAATAACTCTAGGGTCGAGTTTGCAAATCTTCAACTGCAAATAAGTCAGCTTATTGATGGTCAGGCCAAAATCCTTTAAAATCAGAACACCTTGATCAGGAATCAGAAGAAACTAATTATGGACTATGTCAAAGCTAGGCATTTTGCCCGCATTGTTGATCAAAAAGTTAATGTTCTCACTCATGAGCATGTGGTTTCTACAATCAATAGAATCAAGGATATTAGTGATACTTTTTTATGATGGACCCTTTCAAAGGTATGATGTTTTCAAAGAAACTTGATTCTTATTTTGTCTAGGAAACTTCTTATGAGAATTTATTCTTATGTTTTAAGAAGGATAACTAGGGTTTGGAATAGCCATTATTGTGAGTACACATAGCTATTTCCAACGATTTTCATCTTGCAATGTTTTTAGATTTATTTATTTAAATTCTAAATTTTTTTGGAAGATGATTTTGAAGTATTAATCTTTATGGTTTTATATATTGCAATTTGTTATCGGATATGTTTGTTTGCATCCGTGAGCTTTGATTGTCCTATACTTGGTCAAAAGTTAAGTCTTTCATATGTCGGTATGCAAGTATTGATAAAAGATTGAATGAACTTTTGACAAACAAAAGTTAAGCCTATTATGTCTTTATGCAAATATTGATGGAAGATAGGATGAACTTTTGTTCACAAAGATTAAGTATGTTATATGTCATTGTGAAAATAGTGATGAAAAATAGAATGAATCTTTGTTTATTCCACAGTATTGATCTTCCCTGATCCATATCTTTATGTGAATATTGTACGGCTCCGTAAGTTCTCTTATGTGAGAATTTATGATTAAATTAATCATGGGTTCTCTTATGGTTAATTTAGTTGAGATTTTTGGATACAAATTCATATTCTTATGTGATATGATAATGTCCAAAGAAATCCTTCTTTTCTTGTGAAAGTAAAGTCGCTCTTGTTGTTCTTTTTGGAATGACATTTTATGGGGGAGAGTTCTTAATTAAACTTGTGCTTAATTGCCAAATCTTTGTGGGGAGTGTGGCTGTGGAATATTATAGGGGCTATCTTGTATCTTTATAAACTCCTTGATGAATGCATTTAGTTTCGGCTATATGATTGCACCTAAAAGAGTTGATATGTGCATTTCTTTTGGTTGTGAAGTATCTCTATGAAAATTTCATTAGGATCCCACTAATTTTCGTACCTTAGCCAAGTTTATTGACTAAAAGGGGGAGAATTAATGTGTAGTTCACACTACAAATACATATGGTTTTCGAATTATTATGTAAGGGGGAGTGGCATTCATGTGAGATGAAGTATTGACTAAGGGGGAGTGATACATATCACCATAGTATTATTGTCGAAGTTGTGATACAATTGAACTTTGACGTTGTGTAATAATACTATAACACTGTATAACAATGATTGAGAGTTATTGTTTCTCATTGTTATAGCTATGGATCTTCAACAACGATGATGCTTAATTGAAAACATTTAATATCACTGGAGTACTTGGAAGTGACGAAGATTTTGAGTAATGTTGAAGAACCAAGGAGATCAAGCATTTGGATGAGAAGCTACAAAGTCAGTCTACTTTATCTCTTATTTGAGACAAAAGTCGTATTGCTATATAAACTTCAATTATACACATTTTCTATTTCGAGTTGAGTTTATCTAGCTTATCTATTTCTCGAAATATGTGTTGGTAAGATTTCTCTTTAGCCAAGTTCATCTTTACTCGTGATGAAAGTGATGTTGATTATTTCAGTAACTTGAAAATCACTTTGATGAAAATAGTTTGTGAATAACAACTATTTTAACATCCTCTAAGAAAGTTTCAATGATTGAAACGAGAGTTTAGAACAAGTAACCATGGTTGGATATAAACATAGTATTTTCTCACATTTGTGTAAAAGTCCAAAGCCGGGAACCCAAAGTATGTGTACCCGTACGCGTACTGGCGGTTGTTGGTTAGCCAAGTAAGTATGCGTACCCATATGCATACTGGCGGAAGTCTCACGTCCGTGAATTTCTACTGGAGTTTGTAAGTGAAAAACAAACTCAATCCAGTCATTTAAGTATGCGTACCCGTTTGCATACTTAAGAAGGTTACTCTCTAAAATCGGTTTGTTCATGAACTAAAACGTTTACATAATAAGGAATGCAATTTTTACAAACCGCTATAGTGTTCATGAATTGATTCTAGTGAATCAAAATCATTTTTTCTTGAATTGTGTATTTTATACTTTTATGAGATCTAAGCAATTGAACAACTCTCTAACTAGTTCATTTGAGTCATTTGAACTAGTTATGGTAAAGATGAATAAGGTTGATATGAAAGTGCTCATATGGCTAACCATTGGTTAACTATTGTTGAACCGATTAAGTGTACACGTTTAGGTATGGTTACTCAAACCTAAATAAAGTTACATTTCATGTGTGTATAACAAGCTAAGTTATATCTAACGGTTGAAAGATATTAGCTTGAATCTAATCAGGTTTTCATCTAACGGTGAATATTGAATGCTTTGTTACTAAGATAACTTAGATTGCAAACCATAATTTGAATATATATAAAGGATAACTCTAGCAACTGGGAAACCTAATCCCCACACCTCTTGTGTGATACTAGTTGTATAAGCTAAAGTCAATTCTCCTTTAACCTTAGGTTTTTCACGAAACCATGTAGGTTAATGACTTAAAGAATTCATTGGGATTATGAAGCTAGACCCAACTATTTTCTATGTAGTTATGTGATATGATCTTACGATTTTCTATCGTGTTTGGGTACAATCGTAAGATTGATTGGCTTGAGATTTATATCTCCGATATGCAAGATAGAAAAGTAGTCACAAACACCTTCGTCTCATCGTTTGTGATTCTACAATATCTTGTTTTGTTAATCGATTAAGATTATTATAAGGTGATTGATAATACTAGGATGTTCTTCGGGAATATAAGTCCGGGTTATCAATTGGTTCTTGTTTACCTTGATTTATCAAAATAAGGAACAAAACATCATAGGTATATCTGCAGGAGACAGATTTATCTATTCAATAGACTTTTCTGTGTGATACATATTTGTTTATCAAGTCTTCGACTTTGGGTCGTAGCAACTCTTGGTTGTGGGTAAGATCAGCTAAGGGAATCAAGTGTGTAGTATTCTACTGGGATCAGAGACGTAAAGAACACAATTGTACCTTGAATCAATGTGAGATTGATTAGGGTTCAACTAAAGTCCATATCGAAGTTAGCTTTGTAGTAGGCTAGTGTCTATAGAAGCTTAATACAGTATGGTATTCAAATCTAGACTAGGTCCCAGGGTTTTTCTACATTTGCGGTTTCCTCATTAACAAAACTTCTGGTATCTGTGTTATTTTTTTTCGCATTATATTTTGTTATATAATTGAAATATCACTGGTTGTGCGTTGATTGAAATTGATTGATCCTTAAACATTGATCTTTGGTACCGTTCAAGTTATTTCTCTTGTATTCAATCAGGCTAGCAAATATTTATTTGTTTGATTGCGGATTGAATTGAGAAATTGAGATATAACTATTTGATATACTTTTTATTAAGATTGAGTCTGACTGTCTAGTTAATTCTCTTGAAATTATATTGGAGTTAGTCCATACATATTGCTAAGAAAAATATTGGGTGAGGTTGTTAGACCCCCCGTTTTTTCAACCATTGTTCTAAATTCTTCTCGTAGTTTATTCGATCGTGGGAAAGAGTTCAAATTATTTTCAAAGGAATTCTCATTTTTCCATGCGCAATTCTCTGTTTAGCTATACTATTTATGAGAGTTTGAAATTGATGGATATTTTATGAAAAAAACTTTTACGGCTTGACTTATGGACATGGGAACCAGTCAGATTTATTATGGTCTAGTTATCTAATTGATTTTTTGTTGGCTACGAGTGGTGTTCTTAATATTAATCCTTGGTAGGCGTCCAGCGAACTGCTTCATAAGGTTATTGAAAATTGGACTATGGTGATGCCACAATTACTAAGGAAATATGAGCCTAAGGATTATTATCATCCTTGTCTCAAATACAACTGCAAAATATTTGATTGTGGCAAAGGATTCAAATTTATCAGGGGTACTTTGGAATTTATGTTTGTGAATATCTTGGCAAATACATTGTCGCATACTCTGGATATGATGCTCGTTTATTATCAAGAATTTATCATGAGAAGCGTGGAGCGATAAGAGCCACAGCTACTCAAGAGGTTATGTCACAAGTGCCATCTACAACAAATACAGAGTTTAATGCTTCTGTTAGTGCTGCAAAACTAACATTTACATCCTGAAGAGTTACCAGTATTATTTCACGGAAACATGTAATGTTTCGAATGGAATAACTTATTTGTGTAGATATGGATATTCACAAATTAAAGTTGGTTCAGCAAGTCCGTGAAATTGCAAGTATTCAAATGGAGGATCTTGTTTACAATGTGTTAAACAAAATTAATTTCTTCATAAACCTAATTGGGGTTTACCCCGGATTATGCGCTTTCAATTTTCCAGCGATGATTCAATTATGGCTAATTGTTGGCATAGGCAGTTACATGCAAAAATAATTTTATTTCCAAGTCATCAGGAAAAGAACCTGGAGTTTCTATGATACTCATTGAACTATCACATAAAGGTCACTTGCAGTGCGCATTAGCTTGGGGAAGGATCTTCAATAGAGCTTGCAGTGATTTTACCATCCATTTTGTACTGTTTTCCGACATATTTGTTACATACAATAGGAGTTCAAACATTGACTTCTTGGGCTTTGGGTAATATTGTCAGTTGGTTCCATGATAACTCTTATGTTACAAATTAACATATGTAATTTAGCGAGACCATTTCAATTGAATATATCTAGGGCTGTTGAAAAGTGTCGAGGAACTGCAGAAGAAATTTCTGCATTATCTATGGTCTTAAATTTTGTCAACTACAAGCTTCCAGGAAACTGTAGTGATGTGAGTTATGAAGAACTTGAAAGTGGGAAGAAGTTGTGCACTGTTCACAACAAATTAATTCGTGAGAAATATTATTATTCTCATCTTGACTATTCTCAGAGGATATTTCATCTCGGCAAGGTAGGAGCATTCGACCATCTTTCTCAGCCAAAAGTAATGGCTAACTTGCATGATAGCCTTATTATTATTATTATCTTCTTAAAACATCAAGAAACTTTGGCATGGACAGATCATGCTCTTGGATGAAAATTTGGGATCATTTGTTTTCTGTGTTGAAGTAAGTGATAGCGTCGATTTAGTTGGTTCCTTACTTTGAATATGTAGCACATGGTTGCAGACCATTTATGGAAGCCACATTGGCACTCACTGAATTGGAAGTATTTATACTGGGAATTGAATTCCTTGCACAAGTCAAGCTTACCAAGATTATGGAATCCGCCTTGGTTAGCCATTACAAAGTGTGATAATTGGTCAAGCTTATCAAGACATTGGAAGCCACATTAGTTAGCAATTTTAAATTCCGATAATTTTTCCGTGATGAAATATATTGATCAACTTGAGGACAAGTTGCATTTCAAGGGGCTGGGAATGTTGGGATGCAGATTAAATTTTTGGGCAAGATATATTCTAGGAATTTATTTATCTATGGTTAATCATTGTTTTAGTTTAGTGTTATAATCCATCTTGACGACAATTTGTGTCTCAAGGGGTTGGAGATGTTGGGGTACCAACTCTAATTAGAAGAGTCTAGTTATTTTAGGAATTAGCATATATTTCCTTATTTCGTATTTTTTCTTAGTGTTCAAGTTATGTTCACTGTATATTCATAGTTCGTTTTATGGTTTATATTCATTCAATTAATACAAACTCAGTTCTTAATTTATTCTTCACAGTAGAGGTGGCTAATCCCCAATAAAAACGATTCTATCTTAGGGTTTTATCTAGTTTTGTGTTCTTTTACAGTTGTTTAGGTTTAGAACCCTAACATTAATACTGGCCCAATTCACAATTGTGTGTTACTTGGTTTTGCTCGCAGGAGCGTCTAAAAAAAATTTTGCTTCTATTTTCGTATGTTATCTTGTATATAGTAAGAAGTATTATGGTGCCTTACTTTTAGCTATGAATGGATAATGTATAAAAATGCAACTCTTGTGGGTTAAAATTGTATATCCCTCGAGAGCAAAACTCGTCGTGCACAAAGTCAATCCAGGACCAAGAATTTTTTTAGGCCCATTCTTATATTTAATTATGCCATCTCCAATGGGAAACATATGAAGATAAAAGGAATCATTTATAGAATTATTTTGAGAAAACGTATCTTCTTAAATAAAAAAGATATATATTTTGGACAGATTTTTGGGTTTTTGAGTCTGACAGAGAGAGATTACAACTGAGAGACAAGCAAGATATCATTAGTTGCTTGGATGGGTCAGATCTAGTGTGACTTTCTTTCTGTATCTACAGCTACTACGTGATTGTTTCACATTTGTGATTCCCATTATTCCAAAATGTTGAAAAGCTTGAGTAGTAAATAAGCGAAACTAATGTTGCAAAATCGTAAATGAGTTAGATAAAAGTACCGGAGCACTTGAGGGAATTGGGGTGTTTTCGTATCAGATAAAATCATAAAATATCGGATAATATAAATATAGCGCAAACCATCATGTCATGTCTACTTTTATTAAAGCCGCATGTTCTAATGACTCTAGAATATAATTATGAGAAGTTTAATTTGGAGTTAAATGAAAACAGAGGCGGTCCAAAAAATTTGTAGTAGTAATTCATCATGTGTTTTTCTCTTAATTCTTAAACTATCTAACTTTATATACAATTATTTGTAAATCAATTAACTGAGGCTAGGTAAAAGTTTAACCTCCTCGCTCTCTACTGCTTAACTATCACATTTAACAAATAAAGATGTCGGGAAAAAAGTTTTTTCATTATCTTTCTCGCAAACACACTCTTCTTATTATTATTATCCCTTCTTTCTTTCTCTCTATCTGAAACTACAAAAAAAAAAAACTAAATTCTAATGACTTTTTCCTCTTCTTCTTCATCTTCTCTTTCAAATACATGTCTTAATTAGGAAGAGGTGGTGGTGCCTGGTCTAAAACACCACCTTCGATTTATGCACCACCCTCTTCTTATTCTGCTTCTTTTTTTTAGTCTTCTTCACCAGCAATAAGATCTACTAATAGACATGTTGTATTGGTGGTTGTGTTGGTAGTATTAGAGGTGTTCGAAGAAGATTAACTTTTTTCACCGTTTTATTCTTCTTCGCTTCTTCACTTTCATTATCCGTTGGGTCAAAAAACCTACCTGTTCCCAAATATGTTTCATCACAAACTGTCGAAGCTTCAGTTTCATCTAAAACAATCATAAATAAGACCATTTAATTATTGTGAAATGCATCCTTCTAAGTTCTGATTGATTCGAAACATTTTCAGTTGATTTTCTCCTGATCAAATCCAAATATTTTCAGAATGAATCAAGAATTGGCCGCCATGTAAGATATCTTTAAGGCTGCCCAAAAATTGGCCTTTGGAAAACAAGGCTACCAATAACTTTCATTCTAGGATTGTACATTGTGTTGGACTATACACCGCATTTGTTGTAGCACACAACATCAATGTGTACGAGGCCGAGTCATCTGACCAGGTGCTCACATTTGCTCAGAATGCTGTCAGTGCTGGTGGTAATAAGTACCATCCTGATTTCGCGTTGCAGAAGCTTCACACATTAATTACTTCGTCGTATTCGGCTGCAATAGAGTGTCAACTTCACCAGTGAGTTTGTATTGCTTTCAATCTCTCATATTTCTTGTTTGAATTGTATATTGAAGATTTATTAATGGAGTGGTGAAGTTGGTAAACAGTATTTTGTACTTGTTTCAAAAAGAAAATGATAATTGTTATAGGGAAAGCTAAAATAGATCGGGGAAAGATGACTTTTAGTCAAAAATAATTGACTTAAGGTCAGTATGGGTAGAAGAAGTAAAAAATTTAAACCATGATTTTCCGTCAAGTAACTTAATAGTTATGATCATAATAAAACAAACAAAATAGGGAATAAGAAACCAATATTTGATCATGTTTGAGGTTTCCAAGTTGCGGGAGATCAAAACCCACCATGTTCTTCCTTAATGATAATAGATTGGCCATCCATCTGCAACACAAGTTCTCCGTGTTTATCATGCATCATGGGTCAAATTACATAAAAAAAGATCATGCAGAAGGTTTTGGTGTTTCGGTTTTTATCCTTGATGGCTTGATCCTGTCATCTATGTCGCAATAAACAAAAATTCTCAAAGGTCGACAATTAGATACTATTTTCAAAGGTCGACAATTAGTAGATCACCAATTAGTAAATCACGAAGAAAAATCTAAATTAATTGTTTTTTTTCCCTTAACGTGATCCATCTAATTTATTAATTAAGCTGAAAAGGCTTGAACTTGATTAATTAAGTAATTTAAGTTGTATCAAAGCAATAAATGTTTGATTCCTTTATCCCCTCAAACTCAAACTTGATTAGTTGTTTTTACTTCAAAATATTTCGGGAGCTCATCAAATGGCTCATCCTATTCACTAAATGAACTGTAGCTATGGAAAATCGCAGAGATGAATAAGTTAATAACTGCTTGTAAAGATTAAGTTTTGTTGCAGAAAGGAAGTTTCGTGTAAGTTCGGTGGAGTAAGAGAAGTACAAACGAAAAATTAAGATGAATCAGGTAGAACTCTAATTCACCCCACATTGACTACAAATCTCATCTCCTTGACTAAAGTTCCCCCTAGAAATATCAGCTTTCCGTGTAACAATTACCTTTCAAAAAAATTTATTTTGAAATGGTCGTCTTGTATAAACATGTGTTTTCCATAGTATATTTAATTTATATGACCAACATTTATTTACTGTGATGCCCTTATATCTAGTCCAATAAAAAAGCTTAGTTGCTTGTTTGTTATACATATTATTAAGAAATCTCCTTCTTGATTCTTGTTACTTTTGTGCTTTATTATCTTTGTCAACACGTTATCGCACTCATAGCTCTACCAAAAAAAATTAAATTGTATAATCTCTTTTTCTCAAAAATAATTTAGTTTGCAGTATATAACTTTTTTTTTGTATACTATTACTCATGTAGTTATGTACTGTAGATGCATTTTACTACAAGCTACATCCAAAGGATAGAAGCACAATGCTCATCTCAAATGAAAGTAAACACTCCACAATGAACACAAGATTTACGTGGTTCGGTATGATTACCTACGTCCACGGGGGTGAAAGGATGAATCTTATTACTTAGAAGTGTTACAAAGATGTTGCTCTCCGTGGGATTTCCTTACAAGACGCACTTACTACTCACTTTTCTTCTTATTTTTGCTACCTCGAGTTTTTCTCCTCTCTCTCTCAAAATACAACCTACCTCTCTTGAAATACAAGTCCCTCTATTTATAGGAGAAGTTCTATACAACGAAATTAAGGTGTTGGTCATGTTACATCTATTTATCAGTTCTGTGATCGGGCCGGTTCTCGTCGTCTCATGTGGCCGATGTATCCTGGCTCCTCGCCTATCCTCCGTTCGGGCCGATCTTTTTAGGTGCATTATTAACGCGATGTCGCCCATCTTTTCTGTCGTCCTTATGGTTACCCGATATGACCCGTTCTTCTTTATTCGTTTGACCATCGTTCCTCGTTTGACCCGCCATGCCTTATCCTGTCAGCTTTATCAGAAGTCTGGGTCAAGTCTTGTCCGACATTATTACGCCCGATCCGCGTGGCTCCTTAAATCTCGCGCCCGATAATCTTCGCTCTATACTTTGCGTCTCTTCGTATTTGGGTACACCGGTTCTAGGATGTTGCCACCTGGATCTGTAGATAATTTACACCTACATTTATGCCCCTTCTTTCGCTCGTGTAGCAGACACGAGTGGAAGAAAGTCGTTTCAACCGCCACGTTCTCGTCCATGCCGCAGATCTCTCCATGCAGCGCCCCACTATCCCCACTTTATTACATGTAACCGCTGCCATCGGTTACATTTTTCTCTCTTTAAATAACCCACTCCTTTTTTATTTTCCTTCTTCTTCTCCACTTCTTACTTCCGCCATTGCAACCTTTTCTTCAGGATTTCTTCGTTACTTTGCGCTTAAAAAACCTAGCTTTCTTATTTTTCTTCCTTCATCTCCTCTTCCTCAATCGTTACAGTAGCTGTTGTCGCCTCGGCTTTTTTGGAAACCGAGCTTTGCATTATCTCCATTAATGGCTTCTTCTCCTTCCATGACTGAGAAAAGGTCTGTTGACGATGTTTTTTCCGAGTTTGATGCTCCTCCGCTTGCTTCTTTGTTTTTGCTTGAAAGTCCTTCTAGGTATGATGATCGCACGATAAAATCAATTTTTGCTGATAGATCTTCTTCTGTTTCGTGCAGGTCCGAGAAAAGGGTGAAGGATCTCTCTGATGAAGAGTTCATTGAGCAGCTGAAGGAGAAGTACGATCTTCAAAATTACGAAGTGAACCTTCTCTCGGGCCGAAACGGTATCTTGAAGAAAACCGATATGAAGAAGCACGAGCAATCGGCTGATTGTGTGGTCATCACCTTGGGTCAACTGGAGCTGGGCCTTCGTCTTCCCTTATACAACCCTGATAGCCCATTTTATTACGATATTTTGTCCCAGATTCGGCCTTCTCGTGCTTTAGCTCAATGGACTGGCAATACTTTTCGAATTATGAACGAGTGGAGGGATCGCCGCAATGGTCGTGGTTCTACCGCCGAATGGTCGACCTACAAGCCCGAGGAAGCTCCTGAGTATACCGTTGCCAATTTCCTTGTCAACTATCGAGATGGTACTTCAACCTTAGGAGATCTTGACGGTTTTGCTGCTAGTCCTCATCGGGTCAAAACTATGCCCGAGGGTGTTGAAAGGATGATGCCGGATGCCGATCCCATCGTCCAGGGTTCCAAAAAGTGAGCCCGTCATTCTAATGACCCAATTTATCCCCGAGTCCCGCTTTTAGTCCGAGATCCGATCCTTCATGGTGACTTCCCGTTGCCTACTTTTCCCGTCGAGCCCTATTCTTTCTGGGTGGTTAATGATGACAAGGCTAATAAGGTATGCGCTTTTCATGATTTTTATCTTGCTAGCTTCGGGCGTCAGTTAGTCATTTGTTGTTGTTAAAAAATCTCAGGTCGGCTCCACCAAAACTATCGGGTCTAGGAAAAGAGGTGCTGGCACAAGGGTTGAGGAAGACCAGGGGAAGGTAACAAACATAATGATTTTCTTATAAGTACATGTACTTGCCCCTGTTTTTTGCCTTCACATGTTCTGACGAGACACTTGTGCAGAAACACCTAAGGCACGATGATGATGACGCGGGCGATGTTGACCCTACTCCACTGAGGCGTAATCCTGGTAGAGGTAAGCAAATTGCTAAGCCACCGCCGAAAACGGGCCCCATCATTGATATTTACGATGAGGATGATCTGTTTGGAGAGAATGTGTCGGGAGACAAAGGCGATGAACAATGTATGGGCGACCAACAGGAGCCCTCGGAGACGCCCGTCGTAGAGAAGATCGTTACTGATGTACCGGTAGAGCTTCCTTGTGTGCCCCGGATTACTGAGGGATCGTCTTCTAGTGCTGAAACTTCCTTTACTGTCTCTGGCCCGATCATGAATTCCTTGGGTGCGCTTACTTCCTCCAACTTTGTGAAGTATACTGATGAGGAAATGTTTAATGTTGTGCCCCGTTATGGCGACATCTCCCTGACACTTGACACTGTGGTGAGCAAGTCGTTTCTGTATGGTTATGCTCCGCTTCCGATTTCTTTTTCGTAGTGTCGCTTATGAGTCAGACTATTTGTGTTAGATTATGAACCGCGTATGCTTGGATGCTGCCAATCGCCTTCGAGATAAGCAGTTGATAGAATCTCTCCAACTTCAACTTCAGAATGAGAAGGGTCGCGCGAACGAGCTGGAGATCAAGCTTGCCGACGCTCAAGGTATATGATCCTTCTTAACTTGTGTTGATTGAGTTTATCGTGCCAGTATCCTGAGTCGGGTATCCTTCTTCCTAGCCGAGGTATCTAGTATAGGTATAGACGCTACTTCGGAGTTTAGGATTATGAAGAGAAAATGGGATATTGAGAAGGATCTTGTGGAAAATCTTCGGCAACGAATGGCAAACAAAGACGACAAAATAGATCGTCAAACTGAGGAGATTGCAAGACTTGAGGACGAGTTAGAACGACGTCGCCGGTTTGATTATGATCCTGCCGAGATGGACAACTTACGGGCTCACTTGGGGTCTTCTCAGCGCCTTGCTGTTGAAAAGGCAGCTTTAGCCACAAGTTTGGAGCAAAGGGTAGACGCTCTGCAATTACAGAATCGAGACCTTCACGAGGACCGCCGACGAATATTGAGAGATAAAGATGTGGTGGAGCGAGCTAATAGCGATTTACTGGGCCGAGTGAGTGAATTTGATATGGTTATGGGCGATTTAGAGTGGAGTAGATCGCAGCTTGCAGTGCTCCAAGCGTCGCGTAATCGGTTAATGGACGACTGGGCCGAGCATAAGAAGTATTTCCCTAGTAACGAGTTCAACGATCAACATTATAACGAATTAACCATGAAGTTGTCTAGGGCCGAGGATGAGTTGTCCAAGTCGGTAGAGTCGCTTGAGTCGGTGTTACCCGCCCTGTCAGGTCTCTTAGACGATGTGTTGAGGCCGCTCTTTTAGATCTAGATTGCGCTTTATTCTTGAAAAAATGCACCCGATGAATAACATTCTATTTTTGTGATCTTGTAGCCGAGCAACAACGCTCTCGGGAGCTGGATCTGGAGGTTCGCCGATTGAAACAGGCCGAGGTCGATTTGGGCTCCAAGTTAGCTGAAGCTGAGGAAAACTCTTCCCAGATTAACAACAACTCGAGGATGAACGCGTCGCCCATGCATAAGAGTTAGATCAGAAGGTTCAGGATAGCATTATGGACTGGGTGGAGAAGAAGCGGCTCGAGGTCGCGCAGAGGAAGGCCGGCGCGGCTCCTCCCAAGGCTTAAACTTTCTTTTTGTGGTGCTGCGTCACTATGTTGCCCCTTCCATCGGGTTGTAAATCGCTCTAAACGCTTCTCCCCTTTTTAATTTCCGATACCTCGCTTGTTTGTTTTAATGGGGGTGCTGCGTCACCGATGGTGTTTGTTTTATTTTCGTTAGACGCTTCGTTTCGCTTGGTCACATGACGCTTTCCGTATTTTCTTAATAGTAGCATGACGCAATCGAGTTCTTCTTTGTTTCATATGTTATTCCTACAATCATTGTTCAAGTAAGTCAGTATTCTAACCATTTCTGTCGAACACACCCATCAAGGAGGGTCATCGGGCCCTATGCCATGTCCTGATTGGGGTATCTCATCACTATCTCTTTGGATTCAGTGGAAGGGTACCAGTCATCCTAGTTCTAGGACCGACAATCCCGAGTGGTTATCGACCAACCGATCTCGGGCAAGTGGACACGCCCACTTGCGATGGTGGTGACCTTTCAGATGTAAGTAGGCCACCTAGCTGAGTAGACCTCGTGTCTAAACAACCTTTGGAAATGGTTTCCAACCACCAGAACCCTTAGGCTACCTCGACACTTGCACACTTCCACTGCCCCGAGTTCGAATAGACAGGCGACTGTAAGGCACCTCGGCACTTCCACACTGGCGTTGCCGCGAGTACGAATGCCCATTCGAGTGTAAGTCACCTCGGCACTTCCACACTGGCTTTGCCCCGAGTACGAATGACCATTCGAGTGTAAGTCACCTCGGCACTTCCACACTGGCATTGCCCCGAGTACGAATGACCATTAGTCGCTCATGCCCTATCCCATACCCCTCACGGTTTCACAGAGATAGAGGACACGTTTGCTTACCGTTTTTCCGTGTCGCTTGTCAAGGATGGTAGAGTTTCAGGAATCGGATGTTCCATGGTTTGAGCTCTCTTGTTCCGTCGAGTCGCAGTAGTCGATATGATCCCTCGCCCTCCTTAGATTCGATTATATATGGCCCACCCCACTTTGGTGGTAGTTTTCCTCCTTTTTTGTCGCGCTCCCATTCAGCCAGGAATTTCAATACCTGCTGCCCGGGATGGAATTCTCTTGGTCGAACGCGCTTGTTGTATTCCCGTTGTAACCTCCTTTGATAATTTTCCATTTTTTGTAACGTCATTTCTCTTGTTTCTTCCAAGTCGTCGAGTTTAGCCAAGATCAGATCGGATGACATGTTTCGCCTCCAAGCTTCGGTTCTTGTGGTAGGAAGCATCCATTCTGTTGGTAGAATCGCCTCGGTTCCGTAGGTAAGCATGAATGGAGAGAATCCCGTAGCTTCCCTTCGTGTGGTCCTGTATGCCCATAGGACGTTATATAGCTCCTCGCACCAGTTGCCATATTCCCCGTCCAGTTTTTTCTTCATGTTATCAGCGATTGTCTTATTAGTGATCTCGGCCTGCCCATTGCACTGGGGGTAAATTGGGGTAGATTTGCTCTTCCTGATGTTGTATGTGTTGAATAGAAGATCGATGTTCTCACCCTGTAGTTGTTTTCCATTATCAGAGACGATTGCAGCCGGAACCCCAAAGCGACAAATGATATGTTCCCAAATAAACTTAAAAACATCCTTGTCCCGAATATGCCTTAACGGCGCCGCCTCTACCCACTTGGTAAAATAGTCAGTGGCCACGATCAAATACTTCCTTTGTCCCATTCCGACATGTAATGGCCCGACAATGTCCACTCCCCATTTAGCGAAGGGCCACGGACTTATGATTGAGTTTAACGGTACGCCGGGAGCATGGATTTTATTCCCAAAACGCTGACACTCTTCGCAAGCTTTCGCCATTTGCTTTGCATCCTCCTTCATATACATCCAAAAGTAGCCCATTGTTTTTGCCTTAACCGACAAACTTCTTCCCGAGCTGTGATTTCCAGCCGCCCCATAGTGTAGCTCGTGTAGGATTATATGGCCTTCTTCCCTTCTTAATCATCGTAGGAGTGGTCCTAGGTAAGATTTCCGATATAAGATCCCTTCTCTTAATTCGTAGGCGCCCGATTTTCTTTTGATCTTGTTCATGTCGGGCCGACTCTTAGGTATCTCACCCGTTTCTAACTATTGATGTATTGGCTTTCTCCAGTCGCCTTCTTTGTATCTCTCGACCGTGCTAACGGCCACCTCGATCCCTACGTCTGGTGTTTCTGGGATAGATGGGTTAAGAAGCCTTATAACGCGTATCCCTTCGATGCTCGGGTCTACTAGTTGTGAGGCGATGTACGATAGAGCGTCCGAGTGTCTGTTATCCTTTCGGAAGATATGGAGGAATTTTATATCTGGTATTTGCTTGATTTAAAATTGGGCGAGCTCCCAATATTTTTGCAGCACCGGGTCGTGCGTAGCGTATTGGCCCATAATTTGCCGGATCACTAGCTGTGAGTCTCTAGTCAATCGAACCTCATGCAGCCTCATTTCCACAATTATTCTTAAGGCATGGATCACCGCCTCATACTCGGTGACATTGTTTGTCGCCTTGAATTCTAACCTGAACGAATGCACGATTTTCCTCCCCTTTGGCGTGGTAAACACTAACCCAAGACCCGATCCGTCTTTGTTTGATGCCCCATAAACAAATACTTCCCATCGTGTTGAGATACTGGCGGCTAGTAGGTCCGCTGGATCTTCTTGTTCTTCTGCCATTACCGGTATATCTTCTACCTCGTCCTCATCATTGAGGGGGAAATCTGCCAAGAAATCGGCCACTACTTTCCCTTTGATCGCGGTTCTTGTCTCGTATATCACGTCATATTGTTTAATTATGGCTCCCCACTTGGAGATTCTCCCCAATCGCCCAGCACTATCCAAGACCGCTTCGATAGGCGATTTGGTGAGCACCCGTATTTGATGAGCTTGAAAATATGTTCGTAATTTAGAGGCAGCAAAGGCTAGTGCGAGCACCATTTTCTCCATTCTGGTATAATTCTTCTCGGCCGGACTTAAGGTTTTGCTAGCGAAGTATACCGGCTTCTCCACGCCTATCTCTGTTTTGACCAATACCGCACTGATGGCATAGGGTGTCGCGCCTAAGTATAAAGTGAGAATTTCTGACGGCTCGGGCCTTTGAAGAACCGGGAGGCTAGCTAGATGTAGCTTGATATTTTGAAAGGCCTCTTCGCTGGCGTCCGTCCATCAGAATTTTTCTCCTTTCTTCAAGATGTCGTAAAATGCCTTGCATTTATCCGATGACCGTGATACGAATCGCCCCAATGCGGCTATGAAACCGTTTAGTTTCTGCACATCTTTTACCGTTGCGGGGGATGGCATTTCAAGGACGGCTCGTACCTTCTCGGGATCTTCTTCTATTCCCATGGGGTGATGATGTAGCCTAGGAATTTCCCCGACGTGACCCAGAAGTCGCACTTGGCCGGATTAATTTTCATTTTGTGTTTCCTCATTGTCTGAAAAATCTCTCGAAGGTCTCGGACGTGGTTTTTTGATTTCCGACTCTTGACTAACATGTCTTCCACGTAAACTTCTATGGTATCGTGAATCTTGTCTACAAACATGTCGCCTACCAATCTCTGGTACGTAGCCCCGGCATTCCTAAGTCCGAATGGCATCTTGGTGTAACAATATAATACTTTTGGTGTGAAGAAGGAAGTGTGTTCCTGGTCCTCGGGCGCCAATGGTATTTGGTTGTAGCCCATGTATCCGTCCATTAAGGTCATCGCTTCGTATCCCACTATTGATTCTACTAGTTGATCTATGCTGGGAAGGGGGAAACTGTCCTTCGGGCATGCCTTGTTCAAGTCGCTGAAATCAATACATATTCTGACTCCCCCTTTCTTTTTCGGTACCACGACCATGTTAGATATCCACTGTGGGTAGTTGGACTTCCTTATTATTACGGATTCTTGTAACTTCTTCAGCTCGACCTCGACCGCCGCTTGTAACTCTGGCGCGACGCGCCTCATTTTTTGTCTAACGGTTTGAACCTCGGATCAATTTTTAAGTGGTGACAGCAGACCTTCAGGTCAATACCCTCCAAATCATGCACTTCCCAAGCGAATGCATCCATGTTTTCTTTTAATAGCATCGTGAGTTTACTTGCTTGTTCGTCCGATAGTAATTCCCCGATCCTCACTATCTTGGGTTCTTCTATCGTTCCCAAGTTTACTTCTTTAGTCGGCTCGACTGTCGAGAAGTTTGATTTGGTTTCCCTAACTGGGGACGCTTCCTTTAATTTCTATAAAGGGTCTTGTTCTCGAGTTTCGTGTGCCAGGACAGCTTGTGAAATCACCTCCTCCAATTCTTTTGCCTCCTTCACTTCCTTTGCTTTGTTCTTTTCTTGCCTTTGCCGAGCTCGCCGTTCTTCATTTATTTCTATATCAACTTTCATGCATTGTCGTGCCGCTTGGGAATCGCCCACAACTTCCGCTATTCCCTTGCTAGTCGGGAATCTTAACCTTTGATGGTACGCCGATGCTACTCCCTTAATCCCAGCAATCCATGGGCGCCCGATAATGGCCTCATAAGGTGAGGCGACGTCGACTACACAAAAGGTGGTTAGTGTGTCGAGGTAGCCACCACCATCTGAAACCCTCAAAGTTACTTCTCCCTTTGGGATAGTTACTGTGCCGTTAAAGCCGTAGATGCGATATGTTGATGGGACGAGCATGTCGTCTGAGAGTTTCATTCTTAGGAACGTGTCGTAGAATAGCACCTCGACTGAACTTCCGCTATCCACGAGAATCCTTCTTACTCCCCACTTCTCAATCAATAGCGTGATGACCAGCGGATCACTGAGTGCCTGTCCGTTTGCTAGGACATCCTTAGCAGAGAACGAAATGGGAAGTGTCATCCAAGGTTCCATTGGAAGGGACTTGGCTACGCTAAATATCTCTTTACCCTCACGATCCCTTTTATGGATCCTGGTGTTGACTACGGGGCCGAGGGTGTAGTTTTGCATAGCCAAATGTGAAATGGTGCTTACGAACTGACTCTCCCTATCGATGCGGACTTGATGAACTGGTGCATCGGGTGTTGCTTCCGGCCGAGGGGGGTGTCGGACATACTGCCTCAAATATCCATCGCGGATGAGGTGTTGAACAATATCTTTCACTTCTCGACAGTTATTGGTGGAGTGGCCCCTATACTGATGGTAGTGACAGTATTCGGGATGATCTCGGGTCTCTTGGAACTGTACTCCCCTCGATGTTGGGTAGTTGATGTCGTTTCTCTTCTCAACTTCCTTGAATACCTCTTCCAAAGAAGCGTTTAGAGGGGTATACGACCGGGTTTCTTGCTTTGGCTTATTCCCTTTGGCCATCCATTCCATCTTCTCACTGCTCCTTGGGGGCGGGTCCGATCTCTTTTCTGATCGCCTGATATGGTCGTCCATGACCGTTTTAGTTTCGGTACCAACTTCAGCGCTGGATTCTTGTACTCCTCTATCTCTTGATTCGGCCTGCATTTCTTCCAAGGCGATATAGTGCTCTTGCATTCTTCTCATCTCCTTTAAGGTTTTAGGTTTTTCAGAAAACATGGCAATCCAGATGGGGTCCGACCTCCCCAACGCGTTTTCAAACCCAAAGATGGCTTGATCCACCGGTACCTTCCCAATTTCAGTACACAATTTCCTCCATCTGTCGGTCAGGGTTCTCAGGGGCTCTCTGAATCGTCGGGCGAGATTAAACAGCTTGTTCATTCTTGGCCGAGGTCGGCTGTTATGTATGTAGGTCTCAAGGAAGGCCTCGACTAGCGCATCGTACCCGTTAATCGAACTAGGTGTGAGTGAATAAAACCAATCTCGCGCCTCGCCCTCCAAACTAGCTGGAAAGAATTTGCACATAACTACCGGGTTGTTTCTCCATTGGATCAGTGACATTGTATACATCTTAAGATGTTCGATCGCATCGCCCGTTCCGTCAAATCTAGAGGGGAATGAAGGTAAAGTATATTTGGGTGGGAACGACATTTGTTCCACTTCTTGAGAGAAAGGCGTTTTCTCGGCTACACTCATAATCTCGGCCAACTTATTCTCCTCGCTTCCACCCGAGAGTTCCTTGATTTTTGCTTCCAACTCCTTAAGCTTAGATTTAGTTGCCCGATCTTGTCGCTCGTCCCTTCCTCGCCTTTCTTCGTCGGTGGACGAATCCTCAGGTGGTCCATATCTCTGCGTGGGGGGTATCAGAGGTAATGGTGGCTGACCTGACTGATCGGTCTGATTAAGGTTACTTGGCCCCATCATGGGTGGTGAGTGACCGGATCGGCCGCGATAACCCGATGTCCCTCGAATGGACGACCCTCTTGATTTGGTTCGTAGGTTCCTCAGCTAGTAATTCTCATACTCCAAGGCTAAATTCCTCTGCTGGAGTTCCCTTAGTGCCGCCTCTTGCCTCCTCTGACTCTCTAAAATGGCCAACAACGTCGGGTCCGTACTTTCATGACTGGAGTGTCCATTGGGTTGGTGTGGCCGAGGTTGTAATGGTGCTGATGTGGGTGGTGGGGGCGGTATCGGGTTGGCTACACGATCGACCGCGTGAACGGTTGTTGGGCCGATGTTACTTGATGCTGCCCGCCCCAGCTGAATCTGTCTAAGACGCTCTTGTTCCCTTCCCAAAGCTTCCTGGTGTTCAACTTGCCGCCTCGTCCATTGCCTCTGAGCTCGTGCTGCAAGTGCTTCCTCATCGTCATTGATGTCTGAAGCTGTGAGTCCATCGATTTGGTCAACTCTCCTCTGAGTCAATATAACCTGGTCCAGAGGTAAGGTGTTATCTTCTCGCCCCAAATCTATTTCTTCGTCTACAACAGGAATCCCTCGCGCAGCTGCATGAGATTCCTCGGGCGGTGGTTGTCGACTGTCCTCTTGCCTCAGCACCGTTATCCCTGCCTGCATGCTGCTTCTAGTGACTGTACGATTCCTTAACATCCTAATTGTCCCTGAAGTGCTATCCATCGATCACATCACGTGATAAGCCGAGTATCGCCCGTCCCTACGTCAGCAAATAAGAAAAAGAACCCCTTACTTTGACCTAATTTTCAAAATAAAAAATTCAGATAAAAGGGAAAAAAGTTCGACTGTACGACTACTGTCTCTGTGTAAGATCTACTTCAGTTGTTAGGTGGGTATTGTCCCTCTACCCTATTTTGTCCCTATGCTGAATCTGTGGCTGTCCTTATTTTCCCGTCGCTATCACTCCGTACGATGTCGCTCTCTGTACTCGACCTATGCATTTAAGTTAGTTTTGTCCTTTATTCTACATGTTCCAAATCATAGATCTTATGCACATGATGTTTAGAAAAAAGTATGGAAAATAACCCCTAGAATCGAATCATGCTTGTGCCATCTCCACTTTCTCGAGATCTAATTATGAACTCTCCGACGACTTATGCTACACCGTTGGTTAAAAAATTCTATACGGTTTGACAGTTTATCTCACGATGAAAACAGCTACAAACAAAAACTTTTGGTTATTCCAAACACCCGACTTCATGCCGTAGACAAAAACAACTCGTTTAACGCTAACAATTGTACAACTATCAAGAACACACAGTCGTCCTTTCAACAGATTCTTCACATAACTTCTAACCCGAACTATTAGTCGCTGGTGAGCTCGTGAAGTCTCTCTGTTGATCAAACTGTTGAAGATGTTAAAAAGACGCTGCTACCGTTCTGACTTTGAAGTAAATGACTCAAAACAACCGTTATTTCAGCCAACAGAGTTCATCATAGCTTCAACTTCAACACGTTAATCGTGTATTGAGGAGCTGTTGATCGTCTCTGAAGGTTTTTGCGGCAAGGTATCCGGAGATCTTAGTCGTGTCCCCTTAGTCGGCGCCAGAATGTAGATGCATTTTGCTACAAGCTACATCCAAAGGATAGAAACACAATGCTCATCTCAAATGAAAGTAAACACTCCACAATGAACACAAGATTTACGTGGTTCGGTATGATTACCTACATCCATGGGGGTGAAAGGATGAATCTTATTAATTAGAAGTGTTACAAAGATGTTGCTCTCCGTGGGATTTCCTTACAAGATGCACTTACTACTCACTTTTCTTCTTCTTTGTGCTTCCTCGAGTTTTTCTCCTCTCTCTCTCAAAATACAACCTACCTCTCTTGAAATACAAGTCCCTCTATTTATAGGAGAAGTTCTATACAACGAAATTAAGGTGTTGGTCATGTTACATCTATTTATTAGTTCTGTGATCGGGCCGGTTCTCGTCGTCTCATGTGGCCGATGTATCCTGGCTCCTCGCCTATCCTTCGTTCGGGCCGATCTTTTTAGGTGCATTATTAACGCGATGTCGCCCATCTTTTCTGTCGTCCTTATGGTTACCCGAGGTGACCCGTTCTTCTTTATTCGTTTGACCATCGTTCCTCGTTTGACCCGCCACGCCTTATCCTGTCAGCTTTATCAGAAGTCTGGGTCAAGTCTTGTCCGACATTATTACGCCCGATCCGCGTGGCTCCTTAAATCTCGCGCCCGATAATCTTCGCTCTATACTTCGCGTCTCTTCGTATTTGGGTACACCGGTTCTAGGATGTTGCCACCTGGATCTGTAGATAATTTACACCTACATGTACATACACAAAATATATTTATTCCATAATAATCAAATTAAATATTTTTCTTTAATGTTTTTCGGTTTATATCTACTGTATGATTCACAACATATGGAAAAGGATCACATGCTTCTTTTTATGCCGCTGTGTTAACGTATTCTTGGAACTTTTTTCTTCTTCTTTTGTTGTTTTATATCCATTTGATATCGATGAGTTAACAAGACGAGATCCTTATTCTAACAAACATCTATCACTTTCGGGAACTTGAGAAAGTCCAAACCCATCTGACATACCTATACTTTCTCTAATTGGAAAGTCGGGTAAGGTATTGAAATGTGTTACATTATTTAAACCCTTTTTTTTTTGAATTAGTGTACTAAAATGACGCGGGTATCCAAATACACCACGCTTTTTCATTTCAACCTATAAGTCTGATACCAAGTGTGATCGTCTATGAACAAAGTCGAGACAATACAACAACTTGATATTCACTTGACAATAGTTATGGTACAAGAACGATTATTGACTATATGATCAATGTCAAATAATTAGGATTTAGCATACAAGTGTAATTTATTTATTTTTATTATAATAAAACAATTATAATGCAGAAGTAAAGTAAATGATACAATAATATTTTGTTAACGAGGAAACTGCAAATGCTGAAAAACCCAATGACCTAGTCCAGTTTTGAATACTCTCGGAATCAAGCCGTTATACAAAGAACAAAGCCAACTTCGTATAGTTGAGACCAAGTAATCTACCACTAGTTACTTAGTTCCATTAGTATCCATGCATCTATGACCTACTGGTTATGCACGTGAATCCAAAGATAGAAAATTAATATCTTGAGTTGCTTTACCTAAGTAAAGTCTTAAGCACTCAATTCTTTTTGATCGTCTTCCAAACAGTAAAGGAACAATGCGCTGTTTGGTAACTACTCCAGTAATCTTTAGATAAAAATATTCGTTGAGTTTGACAAAGGCTATTCCATTTAAACTAGTAAACTCCTTTGTCGGGTAAGATCAATCCAAATCAATAACTTAGATTTGGATGTACAACTAATTAGATTCGGATATTCAACAATACCACCATATAATAATTTCCAATCTAAACGACTATATGATCAAATATATCAAAATATAAACCGGATCTAAGTTGGATCTCAGCCGATCAAGATGTGTGCACAAATCACGAGATATGAAAACCAATAAGAAAAATCTCCTTGTATTCAAATCTTCAATTTCCTTCTTATATACCTGCACATTACAAACTTGAATCCACTTATGATCGATCACATACATAATGGAGTATGTTAACAATGGATGATCACAAGTTCTCTTTAGATCTAAAAACAGTTCTAAAGATCCCGTCAATATACTTTGATCTAATTTGAGTGACCCCTATGTCAGAAGAGAAGGCTCTCAAGAATAATCAAACTATAAGTTTCAACAACCGTTAGTGTTGATAGTGGTTTTTAACTTAGGGTTAAAATCGTAAAATCCTAGTCAGACAATTACGTCACAGAATTTGAATAATAATGTCTCCACTGAATACATTTATTAAATCTTTCATATGTCTGCGAGAAAATTACCAGGGTACCTTTTTTTTAATACTAATTAGGGTTTCGATAGGACAAACCCTAATTCCCACACCACATGTGCCAATGGCATGCCGTGCTAGCCACACCTACCGCGCCAAAGGCATGCCAACCATGCCATCCACACCACCGTGCCAGCCACACCTACCGCGCCAAAGGCATGCCAACCATGCCAAACACACCACTGTGCCAATGGCAAACCGTGTCAGCCACACCTACCGTGCCAAAGGCATGCCAACCATGACAGCCGCACCACTGTGCCAATGACAAGCAGTGCCAGCCACACCTATCACGCCAAAGGCATGCCAACCATGCCAGCCGCACCACTGTGCCAATGGCAAGCCATTCCAGCCACACCTACCCGCCAAAGGCATGCCAACCATGCCAGCCGCATCACTGTGCCAATGGCAAGCCGTGCCAGCCACATCTCCACGCTAAGGCATGCCAACCATGTTATCCATCCCAACATGCCATGCACAACGCTGGCTGCCAAAATAAAGGGATGCGACAATCAAAAGCCACCCTTTCACCTGAGATGCAGATCTTAGTCGTCCAAAACCTCCATCTAACCTTTGGCCCAACGCCAAAACCCTAGCCTGGTCACGCCAAAACCCCAGCCTGACCATGCCCTTGGCCCCACCATGCCAAGCCAAGCACACCATTCCATGGCCCTAGCCATGCTAGCCGTACCATGTGCCAACGGCATGCCAAACCCATGGCCCCACCATGCCAAGCCAAACGCACCTTGCCTTGTCCCTAGCCATGTTAGCCGCACCATGTGCAAACGACATGCCAAACCCTTGGCCCCACCATGTCAAGCCAAACACACCTTTCCTTGGCCCTAGCCATGCTAGCCGCACCATGTGCCAACGGCATGCCAAACCCTTGGCCCCACCACGGCAAGCCAAACGCACCTTTCCTTGGCCCTAGCCATGCTAACCGCACCATGTGACAAACGACATGCCAAGTCTTTGGCCCCACCATGCCAACCCACCCGTGCCACCATACTGGCCTTCCCTATGCGGCTACTAAAACGAAGGCATGCGATAATCAACAGTCTCCCTTCAATCCTAGGAGCAAATCCTATCCGTCCAAGGTTACCAAAAAATGCATGGTAACCTTTGGCCCGTAACCATAGTTTGGCCACGCCAAGGCATTACCAACCTTGCCGCACTACCATGCTCACCTTCCTTATGTGGCCACCAAAAACGAAAGAGTGCAATGATCAATGGCTACCTTTCCTCTTAAGATGCAAAATCTCGACCGTCGAAGGTCACCAAGCCAGCAAGTCCCCCAATCCCGGATTGCCAGGAAACAACAATATGCTACATGTTTTCCATGAAAACATTGAGATATCAACACATATCACAAACTGGGGGATCCTCTTTGGGTATTGGTTTGGCGGTTTACTGCGTGCGGCGTACACTACGCCCGTCACAAGGAAGTGTTATAAGGATGAGGCGGTTAGTAAATACAGGGAGTAATGGTGAAATGCTTTTTTTTATGGAACATCAATTCCATGCGTTAACGGTTACCACCTCCTCCCTTTTACTCACCTATTTTTTCCATTCCTTAACGAGACCAGAGTACGTTACACCTCGACTTGTATAAATAGGTCTCACCTATTTCCATCGAACAACAAGTTCAGGTCAGGAGCATACAACACTCAGAAAACATTTGTTAGCCTTCCATTTGTTAGCTTTCCACTTTCTAATACAAGTTGTAGAAAACAACTACTCTTCCAGAAATCAACCATTCTGGTCTCATCACTTTCCTTGCTTCCCTCCCCAAAACAACCCATTTTCCTTTACTTTGTGACCGAAGCAAGTCTGGAATAGCCATTTCTTGGTTTAGGCCAGACTTGTACAGATTAATCTCTCGAATATAAACTACTCCCTTGTAGTACATTGTTTGGGTTTAAATTCATTTCTCTCACACACACCCGAAATTACCGAATTCAGCAGAAACCGTTTTCAACCTCAAACAGTTAGTTAATCAAATCAACAATCAAAAACTAAAATAACCGTAATTCCAAACTCATACAAAACCGTAAAGTAATAATGAAAATTATGCCGACATCCAGAACTTTCTTATTTAGCAAACCCTAATTCCAAACTCATACAAAACCGTAAGGTAATATGTGAACATGAAGTATTGGTTTTTATCTTGTGACAAATTCTACTCCTAACATAGGTTAAGCTCGGTTCTACCATGACTCCCAAGAATATCTAGAATTGGTGTCAGAGCACTGCTCGGTAGAACTCGCAAGCATTGGTATCTCAAGCTTGTTTGTCAATGTTAGTGATCAAAACTATAGTCTTGATTTCTATTCTACTTATAGTGATGTCTCAGACTAGGATAGATTGTGTAGTTGAGCATTAGACTTCACGGCATTCATCAATTGAAGACGAAGAACTACTAAGGAGAGCTTGTGGAACTTAATCAATAAAAGGTAGACTAAAACACATCTATCACTTAGAAAGTATATTTCTACTCTATCTCCTATAATTGAGACAAAAATCACATTACTATATAGTATTCGATTATACACATTTGAGATTTCGAGTTGAGTTTAACCGCTTACATATTTCTCGAAATATGTGTTGGTAAGCTTTCGCTTTAACCAAGTTTATCTTATATTCTTGATGAAAGTCAAAAGATGATCATGTGAAAATCACCGAGTAACATCTTACATGGTTTGTGTGATACAATCATTTGGTGTAGACTTGGAATGTTTCGTTATGATTATTTCAATAACTTGAAAATTGCTTTGATGTTATTAGTGTGTAAAAATGGCTATTGTCATCCTCTAAGAATGTTTTAATGATTGAAATAGAGTTTAGAATACCTAACCATCATTGGATTATGAACATAGTATGCATTCTTGCATGTATGTGATCCATGACCGGAACTATAGTATGCGTACCTGTTAGTTGTGAAATTACGGGTACCTAAGTACACATACCCGTACGCGTACTGGCGAAGGGTTTGGGTCCGGAAATTTCTGTTGTGTTTTGGATATTTGGAAGTATGCATACCCATTTGCATCCTGGAAAACTCAAACTCAGACCGGCTACTAAAATATGCGCACCCGTTTGCATACTTGAGTGGTTAAAGTTCTAAAATTGGTTTGTTCATGAACTAATACATTCATTTATATATTAAGACCGAATAGATTCGAGTGAATCAATCCAATTTTGCTTCAATTGTGTTCTTGTATACTTCTATGAGAGTATAACAGTTTAAAAACTCTTTAACTAGTTTCATTTGAGTCATTTGTACTAGTTTTGGTTAAGATGAATAAGGTTGATATGAGAGTGTTCATATAGATAACCTCGGTCAACTACTATTGAGACGACATAGTATACATGTTTAGGTACGGTTACTCAAACCTAAATGAGGGTAGATTTCACTTATGTATAGCAAGCTAAGTTCGATCTAACGGTTGAAAGATATTAGCTTGGGTTTAATCAGGTCATCATCTAACGATGAATATTGAATGTTTTTTTACTAAGGTAACTTAGATTGCAAACCCTGATTTGAAAACTATATAAAGGAGAACTCTAGTAACCGGGAAACCTAATCCCCACACCTCATATGTCATACTAGTTGCGACTAGAGTCGATTCTCCTTTAACCTTAGGTTTTTCAGGAAACCCTGTAGGTTAACGACTTAGAGACTTCATTGGGACTGTGAAGCCAGACCCAACTATTTTCTCTGTAGTTACGTGTTCTGATCTTTCCCTATTCTATCGTATTGAGTATTATCTTCTCTAATATTTGCTTGAGAGATTCTCCGATAGGAAATATAAAAAGTAGCCACAAACATTTTCGTCTCATCGTTTGTGATTCCACAATATCTAGTTTTGCTACCATACGATTAAGATTATTGTGAAGTGATTGATAATACTAGGATGTTCTTCGGGAATATAAGTCCGGTTTATCAACTGGTTCCTGTGCACCTTGATTTATCAAAATACGGAACAAAACTCGTAGGTATTTCTGTGGGAGACAAATTTATCTATTCCAATCAATAGACTTTTCTGTGTGAGATAGATTTGTTTATCAAGTCTTCGACTTTGGGTCGTAGAAACTCTTAATTGTGGGTGAGATCAGCTAAGGGAATCAAATGCGTAGTATCTTGTTGGGATCAAAGGCGTAAGAAGCATGATTGTACCTTGAATCAGTGTGAGATTGGTTAGGGTTCAATTACATTCCAGTCCGAAGTTCATTGGTAGTAGGCTAGTGTTTATAGCGGCTTAATAGAATGTGGTGTTCAAAGCTGGACTAGGTCCCGGGGTTTTTATGCATTTGCGGTTTTCCTCGTTAACAAAATTATGGTGTCTGTGTTATTTCTTTTCTGCATTATATTTTCTTATATATAATATAAATATCACAGGTTGTGCGTTAAGATCAATCAACTAGATAATCCAACCTTTGGTTGTTGATATAAATTAATTGACACTTGAACATTGGTCTTTAGTACCATTCAAGTTGTTTCACACAATAATCATGCTCGCGGATTTCTATATGTTTAATTTGCTTATTACATTGTGAAACAGAGATATAAACTATTTGATATACTTTTCTCTAGATTGAGTCTAACTGTCTAGTTGATTCTATTGAAAGTATATTGGAGTTTTTCTATTCAGATTGCCGAACGAAATATTGGATGTGGTCGTTAGACCCTCGCTTTTTCAAATGGTTCTACCAAGTGTTCCAATATAGGTAAGGATCGGTTCTACCAAGACTGTCAACAATGGTAAAGATCAGTTCTACCAAGGCTCTCAACATAACTCAAGATCGGTTTCTACCTCATATCCACAACTAGGTAAAGATCGGTTCTACCATAGCTCTCAACATAAGTTAAGATCGGTTCTACTAAAGATACTATTTAGGTTCGAATTGGTAATGATCTTTAATGAAAACCGGACCAAAATTCCTATTGATTTCCTTTCGATTGCATAAAAAGTTTTGTGTATGTACTTCATTTAAATATATGTAATCATTAATAGTTTCCTAGGATGAAATCCAAGGGCGGAGCTATCCCATTGCAAGGGTGTGCTCTTGCACCCCCTGTCCAGCTGGATCCAAATCCCATTTTAGGCCCTATAAGTTTTTTTTTTTTTTTTTTACAAACAAGCATGTTTTTGCTGTTTTGCACCCCCTAAAATTTTTGGTTGCACCCATAGCAAATTTTTGCACCCCCTTCTAATGATTCTTGGTTCCGCCCCTGATGAAATCACACATTTATCCAATACACAATCAAGTAACGAGTTACATAGATTGTGCCGATGCCTCATTTACAAAGTTCAAAATTACGTCATACTTCGTATTCAAAGATTCTTCCTTGACACTTTGATCATAATAAAATTTCCAAGTATAATACTAGAGAATTAAATATAAACTCGCATGTTATTTTTTAAATTTTAAACGACTTGAAACCAACGATAGGAATGGAAACAAGTCAAGTCAGTATCATTATACCTCAAGTGTAAGGATGGTGTCTTCGTTGAGTCGATACGTCTTCACGATCTTCAAGGTAATACTTGTATGTCTCAACATTCCTAGACTTTCTAGTTTAACCTAAGATGACGCTAGTACATTTAATCTAGCGACTCTAATTGAATTTTGATACTAAAATATGACAACCAACCTTGACATACCAATGCTTGGTGGGTTCAACCGAGAAATGCTCCAACAATAACCTAAGGGAGTTTTAAACCTCAGACCTACAATAACCTCCGACCTACAACTTACTTAAAGTAAAGTGTACCAGTGTGACACGCTTCTGTTTTTACATTAACTGGACTTGTATTAAATTTATACAAATATTATCTTCATAAATATTATAATTACTAATAATGACTAATATTATATATAGGAAATTTTTTGTTTCAAACATCAATCATGAAGCGACTCTTCACGCTTCAACATGCGCATCGCTTCTTAAAAAAAAAAAAAAGAGTCACGCTTTCGATACCTTGCTTCCGACTTCGTTTTAAGTTCAAAGTTATTATTTATGAGTTTTAATTAATATACACATATACAATCACGACAAATAGACATTCTAAATGCAGATACCAACGTGTGCTTAATTTTCTAATATTCTTTTAACTCCCTTTCTCTTCCAACTGTATGTTGAGTTTAAAATTGCTCGCATATCAATTTAATAACCTAGCGTTTTTAGGGGCCACTCAAAAGGATTTAGGGGCCAACAATAAAACAAAATAGGGTCACCCAAACCTAAAGTGAGTTACCCCTTATCTCGCATATTTCTTAATGGCAAAATTGCACTCACATAATCGGTAGGTTATACATTATTTTATCCTCCGAATGCATTTGGTAGACAAAATAAGAAGTATGCGTCCGAATTTAGTGGGCGTAGTATTTGAATGCATTTTTTTCTTCTAGGGTTTTTCTGTTTTTTCCCAGATTCTGGAAATATTCATGATTTTTATCTCTCGAATGCAGTCGTGTTCTTCATTTCTCAAGAACATTTTAGTAGCATTCAGGAGATAAACTTACAATCGGAGGACTTGAAATAATCAGAAGTTTAAGTAGTTAACCAGACTTCCTAATATAGAGTGGCCCAAAAATTAGATTTTGGAAAAAAAAACTCAAATTTTCTAGTTTTGTACTAGTCATAATCAGAAGACAATTAATTCATTTGACCTCCGAATATTTGTTGGCTCCCAAATGAGAACCACCATGAGCCTTGGCATATAGGGCTTTGGAACCACCATGAGCCTCGGCATATAGAGCCTTGGCACTACTATATTCGGAGGTTTATATTGTTACTCAAATCTCCGAATATAGAGTGGCCCAAAAATCAGATTTTGGAAAAAAACTCAAATTTTCGAGTTTTTCTGTTTTTTCCCAGATTCGGGAGATATTCATGATTTTTATCTCCCAAATGTTCTTCATTTCTCAAGAACATTTGAGTAGCATTCGGGAGATAAACTTACAATCAGAGGACTTGCAATAATCGAAAGTTTAAGTAGTTAACCAGATTTCCGAATATAGAGTGACCCAAAAATCAGATTTTGGAATAAAAAACTCAAATTTTCGAGTTTTGTACTAGTCATAATAGGAAGACAAGTAATTCATTTGACCTCAGAATATTTGTTGGCTCCCAAATGAGAACCACCATGAGCCTCGGCATATAGGGCTTTGGAACCACCATGAGCCTCGACATATAGAGCCTTGGCACTACTATATTCGGAGGTTTATATTGTTACTCGAACCTTCGAATATAGAGAGGCCCAAAAATCAGATTTTGGAAAAAAAACCCAAATTTTCGAGTTTTTCTGTTTTTTCCCAGATTCGGGAGATATTCATGATTTTTATCTTCCGAATTTTCTTCATTTTTCAAGAACATTTGAGTAGCATTCGGGAGATAAACTTACAATCGGAGGACTTGAAATAATCAGAAGTTTAAGTAGTTAACCAGATTTCTGAATATAGAGTGGCCCAAAAATCAGATTTTGGAAAAAAACTCAAATTTTCGAGTTTTGTACTAGTCATAATCGGAAGACAAGTAATTCATTTGACCTCCGAATATTTGTTGGCTCCCAAATGAGAACCACCATGATCCTTGGCATATAAGGGTTTGTTCATAGGAAGATATGGCCAACAATATTCGGAAGTTAACCTATAATTCTATCTCCCGAATATTGTCGATGTTTTTGAGAAATGAAGAACACGACTATATTCGGGAGATAAAAATCATGAATATCTCCCGAATCTGGGAAAAAACAGAAAAATCCTAGAAGAAAAAAATCGAAAAAAATTCATTCAAATACTGGACCCACTACATTCGGACGCATAATTCTTATTTTGTCTACCGAATGCATTTGGAGGATAAAAATAATATATCACCTACCGATTATGCAAGGGGAATTTTGCCATTAAGAAATATGCGAGATAAGGGGTAACGCACTTTAGGTTTGGGCGACCTTATTTTGTTTTATTATTGGCCCTAAATCCTTTTGAGTGGCCTTTAAAAACGCCAGGTTTAATAAGTATCAATGATGCAAGAATTTTCAGATATTTAATATATATTCAGGATATTAAAATTGAATAAGAGAAAAAATAAATACGGAGTACTACTAACTAGAAAATGTTTCTGCGGGAAAACATGACGGTCCACATCCGGAATAACACTCTCAAGAAATCTCCCCCCTTTTAATGACAACAAGGGATTACAAAACTCAAGTAAATATAACCGTTGGATCTCCAAAATTTAAAATTCTATCGTTAGATCTCATAAATAAAATTCCGTCCGAATTATTACTATTATCCATTAGATCTTTAGGCTTCTTCTTTTTTTTATCAGCCGTTAGATTTTAAAGAAGTGGTATAAACAATATTTACAGGGACATAAGAGTAAATGCACTTTTATATATTTAAAAACCTCATATCTTTTAAACTACACGTCGGATTTTTGTAAATTTCATATATTTGGAAATCCCCTTAAATTAGCTACACAATGATCACAAATAATGGTATCAAAGTTTTTTTTTTCAATTTCTTTTATATTTCTCCAAATTTTATATATTTTCTCCTTAAAATTTTGACATAGCTTAAAATAAATTGAAAAAATCTACAAAAAAAGAAAAAGAACAAATGATTGATTCTTAAGTACAAAAAACGACTAATTTTCAAATAAAAAAAATATGGTGTCGAATCACCACCAAATTATTTGAAAAGTAGAAAAATTACATCGCCAACGTGCAATGCACGTGCTCACTGCTTGTATAAGTAAGGCTGCCAATAGTTACCCTGAACCAAACTAAATCCGTGTTAACTGGGTCGGATTCCAGATCCTATATTCAAGACGAAAAATTTAATTTGTCCCTACACAATTTTGTGCAATATTTGGAGTAGAAATAAAGATTTTGTCGTCCTAGTAGTTAACGGGAGCATGGCTCCTACGCCCGATCGAGAATAATTTGTCCATGAATTTCTTTTTACAAGACAAGGCTTTTAATTGAGATTGTAAATATGTGAAGTAAGTTTTGATGTGATTTCCACAAAATTTCATCACACACGAATGTTCCCTCGACTCGTAATTCTACTTCTGGATCTAATTTTGGACTCTGCTCAAAAATAAATAAATAAAGTTAGTAGTTAGGCGGTGAGAGTTGAGAATCTTAGCACCGAGTATTAGATTAGCAATTTTACATGGCACTGAACTGTGACAATCATATATTACCGGCACTGAGATGGGTTGGGAACACGAGCGTTAGTTGTTGCATCAATGATTTCAATAGGGGGATAAGCGACTACAGAATTTACATCAATGACTTAGGTATCCATATTATTTGCTCAAACTATACTAGTTTTGATTTTCTTTTATCATTTCGTAGAGTTTAGAGAAGTTGTATTACTATAATACTATCCTAGCTAAATTGGGGACTATAGGTTTTAATCGGGGCCTATAGGTTTTTACTTTTCACATCCCAAATTACTCTAGGCACCCAAATCTTATAAAAATAATTTACCCTCACATTAATTTCTAAAACACACCCATATAAATTCTAATCTTTCTATTTTCAGTAAATTCTAAATCAAAAAAACCTAAACCTAAAAAATCTTTCTATTTCTATCATAAACTTTCCAAATTCTCAAAACCCTAATCAATTTTTTTTTTCATCCTCTACTCCGACGATCTTTGATCCAACCAAGAAGAAGGTAAATATCCATCAACCCATCTTCTTATGTTATTGATTTACATCTTTAAATCATCGTTTTTGACAAATAAAAACTCTGATTACACCCAGAATCGGTTTTTATTGACCTATCGAATAAGCCGATTCTGGGTTTTGTTTTGGCCATGAAGAGCATGCACAATAATCGGTTTACATGATGATTAACATCAACCGATTCTGGCTTAGAAATAAAAAATAAAAATGCATCACCAGAATCGGTTTATATATGTAATATGTATAATCCGATTACTATAACCTCTTCGGCTTCCTTTCCACAATCAGATTTTATACATGTACCACATAATCCGATTCTTGTTGTCTCAACAGAATCGGTTTACCTGTACTTATATATGTACTGATTGTTGACTTGATTTTTTTATTTTTTTATTTTGTGTAGAATGGACTTCACACACCTTCCATTTTACAATTGAGAAGTAACCTTGGAGGATGCTCTTAGGAAACCACAAAGAGTTCCCGAGAGAAGCCTATATAAGTTTGCTTTCGGAGCTGAGACCAATCTTGAACAAGCGCTGGCATTGATTGATATCTGGCACTGGAAGAGCTTGTTGAGGTCATCAGGTTCGCTCGGATGATGCGAAACCTTATTTCGGCTGAGAGGGATCACCACCAGGAATTGGAAGGTATGTTTGAAGAAATGGCTGAAGCTGCTGCAATGGCTGATGCTGCTGGTGGTGATGCTGTAGCTACTCCTAATGCTGGTGTTGGTGCTGGTGGTGGTGATGCTGTTCATGTTGCAAATGCTCCCGGTGCTCCTTAAGTTTTTAAGTTCAACTTTTGAATTTTAAAACTTTCCATTTATAAGACTTGTTGTTGTTTTTGGTTTAAAGTCTTTTGGGATGGTTTAGATATGTAATATGGATGATCTTTTTGGTTTTAAGTCTTTTGGAAAATAATGTTTAAATTGTTTCTAGCCTGACGTTCCAACAATCGGTCTACTCAATATGCCAAAGTAAACCGATTGTTCAAGCCATTTTTCCTGGATGTTTTTGCAAGCCATAATCGAATTACATGTTAAAATATATAAACCGATTGTGGTCGGTGAAAATTCAAAATCTAGCAGATATTTAATCGGTTTACTTTTGTCGAAATAAAGACCGATTCCTTTTGGCATATAAACACAATCGGATTTTATAGTCCTTCTAAAAGACCGATTACTTCAAATTATTACACGTTTTTCAAAAAAAAAAAACCGTTTGGGACTTTCTCTATAAATAGAGACCTCACCATTGGACCCCATTTGCCCCAAAATTGATCATTTTATTCCCCCTCATTCCATATACTCCACAACTACTCATTCCATACATATATATACAAGAAATGGCATCATTCCACTCCGCGGAAGATTTGGAAATCACGAAAGCATGGTATGCGGAAAATCGGCTTAGACGTCAATCCTCCGAAAGGAAGGATTCAACAACCTTTTGGGTTACAGTACACAACAAATTTATCCAAGAATTTGGAAATCCTAACGCAAGAAGTGTTCAAGCCATCCATGAAAGACACCTAGTCATCGAAAAAGCGATACTTGCTTTTTTAGCTCCCAACCTCCGATTTTCAACGCTCTCCCCTTCACCTTGTCCATTGCACAATTTGTAAGTAATTTTGTGGTTTTTTTTACGTACCCCATGTTGTGTTATCTTCCAACGAAACACCACTAACAAATGTAAGCTTGTTTTTGTGTTTTTGTAGCACGAAGTCGTGAAAGCGCGCTACTTGGAAGTAAAGGGGGAAGCATTCGCATTCGATGCAAGCTACCACTTCTTGGAAGAAAGAATCCCGGAGGATAACCCGGAATACTTGGATGCCGTATCGTCTTCGGAGGAGGAAGATTGATGGTTTTGGAAGTTTTTGTATAGGTTTTGTGGGTAGGCCTCTATGTAAACCCTCACGAAACTATAACTCGTCCACTAGGGTCGCCTAGGGGTTTAAAGGCTTGATGCATGTGCTAAATGCATCCTACAATAATAATGTGATGAATGAAAATTGGTAATGAAAGGAAACAATAGGTTTATATATGGCATAAGAAAAAAACGATTTTAAGAATCGGATTATAAAATATGTCAAAGTAAACTGATTGTCAATCTCCTCTGGTAATTCTAAACACCAATCCAGAATCGGTTTACAAGTTAATGAACGTAAACCGATTCTGTGTAATTTTTACGAAAAAAAATCAAAATTTTGATGCTTTGATGAACTCTCTAACATTAGTTAATCTCACATCCAAAACAAAATTAACCCCTAATATATGATTAATTAGTGTTAATTAATCAGGGTAAAATAGGTAGTTTTATAATTATTTTTATAAGAGGTGGTGTGAAGTGATTTCTAGTGACCTTATTTTTTTTTCATCTAGCTATAGGCCCCAATTAAGTGGTATAGGCCCCAATTTAGGAAGGAATACTATATTGGATATATTCCAGTTCATTTAAAAAAAAATCGTGGCGGAACTAGAAATCTTATATGTAAGGGGCTTGACAAGCTGGTCAGGATTTGACAATATTTTGTTAGGGACTCAAACATAAATTTTAGACATGTTTACAGGTAAATTGTAGTTAAAAAAATGTATATCGAAACTTTATATATATCCGTTATTAATTTAGAGTAATAATGTTTTACATCTGCATCAGAAAAAAAATCTTGTTTAAAGTGGATTATTATACTACTTTCTGAGGTATTGTTCTGTCTTATAATTGTGGTCGGCTTCAAAAGTGATCATTTCTTTTCTTCTATTTCTATACAAGTCCAAGCTAAAATTTCTGGTAATGCTGTGGCACGGAATCAACCTTAGGTTAACTCGTGCTCTCTCTAGGCTAGTTGAGAGGCCCCATGCCGACCTTGACCCTACCCGTAGTCAAGCAGCTAGTTGAACCGGATATCTGTTGCCTAGTTAGCCATTGAATCGGTTGGATGCAAACAGGTCGATACTTGTCAGTGAGAATAGAAAGAGGACAACCGCACGTTCAATAATCCCTCCACATCTACGTCGGAGATGAATTCCCATCTGCCTATATAATGAAAAAGAAAATGACCTAGTTCCCAAATGAGATTTACACACTAAGAGAGAAAAGAGAGCGAAGGAACTAGGGTTTTCTGGATCTGAACTTGAAGTAACATAAATTAGATGGAGTTTTGTAAATTGAAAATTGGTGGTGTTTTTGTATGGGAATATGGTGGTCAAGGTACAGCTACAAACATCAGAATTGAAAAAGCATTATGATATTTTTCTCTCACAAGTACCAGACCTTATAATTCGTATAAATTTTTTCTGGTTGGGTTTACTTCCTGGTGATCGTAGTTCCGTCCCGAGGACATGGTAAAATTAGGATGTTCAAGTTCTGTGAATTTTCTGCAGCATTTTCTCTTCTATCATAAGGTTTTGAGTTGAATCACAAGGTTTTGAGTTGAGACTTGTGAGTTGTGATCAGAGGAAGGAAGAGAGAAATGATGGCTTGGGAGTATTGGAGAATAGTGGAGACTGTTGCTGCAATGGGTGTATTCATATCTGATTCTGGTAATTTTCTCTTATTTGAACATGGAAAATTGATCAGTTTGGAGCTTACTTTTCAATTTGTTATATAAAATTTTCTTTGTGAATCTATAAATGTTGTTAGCGTTTCATGACAGTGTTAGTACATCTCCCTGCATTTTTGTTGTTGAGTTGAATCAGTTCTGTTAATCCTATCTACCTGACAACTCCAACATTGTTCATAGTTTGTTACACATCAACTGGTTCATATCAGAGGCTGTAATTCAAGTTGTGAAAGAAATATTTCATTAAGAATTTTATTTGTTTATAAATCTAAAAGCATCCAGTTTCTGTAATTTACCATTGTATGAACCCTTAGTTTCAATGAATGTTTTGCAATTATCAATGAAATGAACAGTCTCTGCCGGTTTTGGGAGAGTAGAATGAGTCTCCCCAGCTTGTGCTTAGCTCGGTTCCCTGCCTCTTGCCTTTTCATAGATGAGAGTTGGACAACTTTTACACTTAACAGTTAACACCACCTTTTCTCACTAGACGTCTAATTGTAGATTTATAGTGCTTCACTTCGGCCATAGCAGTGTCTCCCGGATTAGTAAGCAGATAAAAAACTAGCAATAGGCCTTATGTCATTATAAACAACTTGGGTAGTCAGGAAATTGGACAATTCATCATTTGGCTACAACAATGCGTAGATTATCAAATGTAGCGCGTCAATTATGACGCACTACATTTGATAAAGTGATGAACTTACTGTAAATTACTGCCAATTTCTTTCAGGGAAGGTGATGGCACTGCCCCTAGTGGTGATGAAGAAGCTCCCTTAGCTCCATTTGATTGAAATTGTTGGTGTTCTTGTTGCATTATTCCACTGTGCCGAGGAAGAATCTGATTTTGTTGATTAACAAAAGCAAGCTCAGAAGAATATCCAATTTCTGTGAAAGGGTCTCAGCAATTCCTGCCAACCCATGAACTGGATCAGACATTCTAGCCCTTACCTCCATTATCACGGTCTTGCCGCCAAAGATTGGTGTGGGTCAGCAGATTTGATTAGCTTTCTCAAGTTACTTGCACCAAAAACTTTAACAACATTCTAGAAATCTTCTACCCCTTTATCAAGAGGGAAAAATGGAGCAAAGGGTCTCACAAATGATTCTGGTAATTTTCTCTTATTTGAACATGGAATTAATCAGTTTAGAGCTTTCACTTCATTTGTTTGATAAAATTTTCTTTGTGAATCTATAAATGTTGTCAGTGTTTCATGATAGTGTTTAATGTTGGAGGTCTTTAGATATCTCAAAAGCTTGAATTGATATCTCCCTGCATTTTTGTTGATGAGTTGGAATCAGTTCTGTTAATCCTCAGTCACTCTTATCTACCTGACAACTCCATATCAGAGTCTGTAATTCAAGTTGTAAGAATTTTATTTGTTTATATATCTAGAAGCATCCAGTTTCTGCCATTTATTTTTGTATGAACCCTTAGTTTCAGAATTTTAATGACATTATTAATGAAATGAACAGCCTATGCCGGTTTTGAATTGTGAGAGTACTATGATTCTCCCAGCTTGTGCTTAGCTCTGTTTCCTGCCTCTTGCCTTTTTTATAGATGAGAGTCGGACAACCTTTACACTAAATGTCTAATTGTAGATTTATGGTGCTTCACTCCGGCCATAGCAGTTTCTCACAGATCAAAATAAGCAGATAAAAAACTAGCAAAACGGCTTGTGTCGTTATAATCAACTTGGGTAGCTAGGAAATTGGACAATTCATCATTTTGCTAAAACAATGCATAGATAGAGAAGCAATTTTGTAACTTGAGAAATATATTTTATAACTGAGAAAGTGATTAACTTACCGTAAAGACTACTGCCAACTTCTTGTAGGGAAGGCGATGGCACTGCCCCTAGTGGTGATGAAGAAGCTCCCTTAGCTCCATTCGGTTGAAATTGTCGCGGTTCTTGTTGCATTGCTCCACTATGCTGATGATGAAATTGGTGTTGTTGATTAACAAAATCAAGTTGAGAAGTAAGATTATCCAATTTCTGTGAAAGGGTCTTTGCAATTCCTGCCAACCCATGAACAGGATCAGACATTCTAGCCCCTGCCTCCATTATCGTTGTCTCAGCCGCCAAATGCTGTTCCGTGTAAGCTGATTGGATTAGCTTTCTCAAGTTTCTTGCACCAAAAGCTTTAACAACATACTGGAAATCTTCTCCCCCTTTGTCTGAAGGGGAAAATGGAACAAAGGGTCACATTGCTGTTTCCTTCTGAGGATTATGGTAAAGGCGAGATCTTATTTGCATATTCTGCTACATTTTCTCTTTTGATATCTATGAGATGGTTTAGGAGTATAATATGTTGTAATCAGAAGGCTTTGATCTGATATTATCATGTTGTCAGCGTTTCAATTGTTTAATGTAGCAAAGCCTAAACTGATATCTCCCTGCAGTTTAGTTGTTGAATCAGTTTTGTTTACCTGATTACTTGCACATTTTTCATTGTTCATTATTGTTTACTTGGAAATTGGCATTTGAGAGCAATCAGACTCTTGTAAGTGAGCATATCTAAATCGGAGATTCGTTCGCCTCCATGAACCTAGATTGATCCCAACACCGTCAATCCTACAGACTGCTAAGAAAACCAATTTCTAAGAAACGAAAGGTGACTGAGAATTCTCCTGCAAAGATGGGACTGAATTAAACAACAAGATGGTTCCTCAACATCTGTGGAGCACTTGACACTGCCCTTGTTTTGCTGACTGAGATTCAACAGAGTTTTGTAGGATTTCGTTGTTTACCTGAACGGAAGTCTTAGCCAATCTTCAGCATCGTTCCACCACTTGAACACAACACCACGGCTGCATTTAAATTCACTTTCGACCCATCAGAATCCTTGTTATGGTGCTTCACTTTTGCTACAACAGAGTGTCTCCCAGATTAGTACAAGCGGATAGTAAACTAGCAAAAGGGCTTTTGTGTGACTATGTCCTTATAATCGACTTGGACAGTCGGGAAATTCAACAATTCATCATTTTGCTACAACAAAGCACAGATGGAGAAAATCAATTTTGTGGCCAAACATTAACAACTTGAAGAAAAAGATTTTTTTTACATAGTGCATTTGTGAAAAACATAAACTTACATTAAGACCATCGCCAGTATCCTGCTGGGATTGTACTGCGGCCCTTAGTAGTATTGAAGAAGCTCCTTAGCAGAACTACACTGTGCCGGCGATGAAATTAGTTTTGTTGATTAACAAAAGCAAGTTCAGAAGTAAGATTATCCAATTGCCGCGATAGGGTCTCAGCAATTCCTGCCTACCCGTGAACAGAATCAGATTTGTAGCCCTTGCCTCCATTATCATGGTCTCTGCCGCTAAACGCTGTTCCAGGTCAGCTGATTTGATTAGCTTTATGAAATTATTACTTGCACCAAAAACTTTGACAACTTTCTGGAAATCTTGCTCTGTTGCTCAAATCCAAAATAAATAAGCAGCAACATTCGCTATCAGAGACGAGAAATGTTCTAATATTCAATTCAAGTTCCACGGCATTATTCCATTATTCATCATCTAAACTAAATTGAAGAAAAGGAAAACAAAAATACAACCAACAACTAGAGAATGCTTCCATAAGAAAATAAAACAAACCCAGACCCCCTCTAATCCATAAAGAATTTCTTCCTTTTTGTTTCAGATCATAAACAACATCCATAGTATGTCGTAGATTCTGCAGTCTTTCTACTAGCATCTTAACAGCATCTCAAAAGACATTCTCAAGATAGATCTGAGCACACCTCTTGCAAGTGGTCAAGGAAGAACCTAGATTAAGGGAATAGAACTTAGGTGGGCTAAGTTACAATAAGTTGTTGCAGCGACAGGCGACAGAGATGGGACTGATGCGACTAGTGCTGCTGAAAACTCCCTTAGCTAAAATCCATCAAAACTGTTTTGGCAAAACTTGCTTCTCTGGCGATGAAATTGGATTTGCTGATTAAACAAATCAAGTTCAGAAAGAAGAAGATCCAATTTCTGTGAAAGGGTCTCAGCAAAACTTGCTACCCCATGAACAGGATCTGACATTCTAGCATTAGCTTCCATTATCATTGTCTCAGCTGCTAAATGTTGTTCTGACGGCTTAGCTTTTTTCATTAGCTTGATGAAATTGTTTGCACCAAAAACTCTAGCGACATTCTGGAAATCTTCCTCTCTTTCTCGAGGGAAAATTGGAGCAAAGGGACATTCAAGCGGACATTTTCTCCTTTGATACTTGCACGCTGCACACGCTGCTTTCTGATTCTTCGGCATCTGTGGCGAATTCTACAAATGAGAAGTAAAAGTATGGAATCAAAGAACAAGAAATGAATCAATAAGATGGGTTTGGAAGCTGAAATTTATATACTACTGAAAATGGGGAATGAGACTCAGATACAAGAATCTCATTTAATATAGAGTAATTATAAGCACATTAAATATAAAGATTTAGGTACTCTGAATTCTAACATTAATTGAAGGAAGTTACTATAAAATCACAATTCTTATTATTGTTCATGAACCTTATCAGATTGTAAAACCCCTACAGTTGTCACGCTTCAATTCTTAAAACACCTTGAAATTTTGCTTCCATATTAAGAAGAGAAAAAATCAATTCTTCAAGCAAATTTTCCAAAAAAACTATGATCTGAATTGAGGCCGGGGTCAAGTACAATATCCTCTCCCATTCATGTATGGTTTTAACACTAAAAATACAAGAACAAAATACCTCTGACAAAGACAATTATGAACGTCAACTTCTCAACATTAAAGCTTCAAATCTTAGGAAGCAAAACAAAGAAAAGGCGAGTTTTGTGTCTTATGCACGGATCTCTTGAAAGATCCCCACCCCAGTGAACAACTTAATGCACCCAATGACATACAGGTAAAGCCCAAAAGCTCTTGCCCCTCAAAGTACAGACGTTATTCAAAATTTGCAACCCTACTCCAGAATTTTCAAGTCAACGTGAAAAAACTGAGTTCATATCTCAATCAGAACAGCACAAAAATCTACTTACTTTTTATCTCCATTCTCTTATCAGGTTGAATGATGGATAACCTTTTCCGGATAACCCTCGCCCACCTTTCTAGCCGCCCTCTGAACATATAACACTCAGAAAATGAATTAAGCAAGTAATAAATAAACTGAATGCGCCTACAATTTAAGAGTTCAAAACAAATGTTTTTCTTACCCAATTCCGAAATTCGGTTCTGGACTCCAACATATGTGGATACACTAGGAAAACTTCGCACACAAAATTTACAGCAAGTAATCTCGACAACCATCTACACGTACATAATCCAATGTCAATCTAGGCATCTAAGATACCTAACTCAGCAGGCATCCAATGTCAATCCGATGTTCTTATTGTGGGTGCCAGGTAGAATGCCGATCAATAACTCAAATTTTTCAAAATGAAAAGGGAAATAACATTTTCACACTTAGCAAGAAATCAATGCACAAGTTACTAGTTCAGACAATCAATTTAGAACTTGCCGAAATATTTCCCCTGTAATCTACATATACGTTAGGATAAAACCAAGACCAACAAAAAAAAAATTAACAACACGTCACTTAGAAAATACGAATAACCAGGACAAACAGTAATGTAAAACTTACTCTGAGAATCAAAACCAACTATTTGTAACTCTCAGTACAATAATACTCTGAGAAGAACATAAAGAATGATCCAATTGAAAATCAATAACAAACCATGTTCAACTAAGACAATCGAGGGGTGGATTCTAAGAAAAGGAAACACTGACCTTAACACAGATAGAGGAAGGACAATTTTAGGAGAAACTCTAATGGCGAATTGGTGATGGCTTAGAGTGCTGGAAAGGGAATTAAGGAAACAACTCAATCTGATGGTAATACCCTTTCCAAACACTCTAATTCATCACAAATTATGCCTGCCAAACAATGAATCACAAATAGCTGATGCGTTGCTCAACAAAAGAAATCTGTATGATCAGTCACTGAGAAATTATTAGTAGCTCGTACTCGAAACCTAATAAATTGAGGGGGTTTGAGAGAGAGAAGAGATCATCGATTTGTGGAGGTATAACTGCCCTTGTGGGGTGTGAGCAAGGTATCAATGATTATTACGACCAAATGACCGTAACTACCCTTTGCGTCTTTATAACTGCCCTTGTGGGGTGTGAGCAAGTAAAGGCCTGAGAACAGGCTAACGATAAGCCTCAACCGGTGGAGCTAGCCAAGCAGGAGGCATAAACCAAAACATAGATGTTTTTTTTCAGCTTTGCCCAATGTAACTCATGAGCTACCGAATTACAAGTTTTAGGTTGGAATGAAAAAATACAAGAGATTAAGGAAGAAGCAAAAAAATTGATGTCTTTGAAGATTGCATCAGTTCTAGAATCACCCTCAAAACGACCTGAGGAGAATTGTTCCACCAGAAGTTGAGCATCACTTTCAATAATGAGATGTGTAAGCTTCAGTTCCACAACTTTCTTGAGTCCTCCCCACATTTCTCTAGCTTCGGCTTCTTCTGCAGATGAAACTTCAAAAACCATAGCAGCACAAAGAGAAGCTTTGCTAGTGTGATCTCTCATCACGAAACCTGCACCCTTAGCATCTGTTTGGATGGGAGAGATGGATGATTATGACCAAGTGGCTAACACCGAGGTGGTTTGTTTTTCTCCAACTCAACTGACTCGGATTTGAATCGTTTAGATCTGACTCGTTATATCTGAATTCGACTTCTTACGTTCATCAAAAAAAATTATTGTTTAGTAGAGTTATATTTCGCAAATCAGGTACAAAATAAAATCCAAGAAAGCTCTTCTTTCTGTTTCGTTCTCTTTCCCCTCCTTTCTTCTTATCTCTAATAGAAAAAACCGCTAACCTACATTAACTTGTTGCTCAGATTTGTTCCTTTTTTGGACCAGATCTAAGTAAGGATTTTTTTTTAAGTTTTAATTGAATATAATTTGTTTTGTTTTCTGTTTTTGATGTCTTTTGACATATTTCTTCGCTATTTGAATCGGTTTTTGTTCGTCATTTGGGGCGAGTTTCTCTTCACTATGAGGGTGATTTATTCAAACCCTGATCGATGATTGGTGACTTGATATTCTCAATTCAAGAACATTTACTATTCAACACAATATCGGTATTGCTTTGCTCTATATTTAATCCAAGGGATTTAGGGCATCGGGGTTCGTTTGGAACTATAAGATTTTTGGCAAAACACTCGTTTCTTCTAGGAGCATCGCTAACTGAAGAGGAAGAAAATCATATCAAATGGTCGGAATTGATCCCGGAATTTACAATTATCCTTCCCTACTACATTTACAAAAATTGGATATCTTTGCGGTTTATGGCTCTTTCACTTCGCGATATATTTGTAATTCATATCTTCATTTGTATTAGGATTTTGATTATCTTGTACTTTAATGTTCTTGTTATTCTTGTAAGCGATTATTTGGATAAATTGAATTTGTTGACTGACCAAAAAGAAAAAAAAGGTACAAAATGATATCTGACTCAAATAGCCCCGAATCAGATCTCGAGCCAGATATCAGGAAAAATGAAAAGTCAACAATTTGACATCTAATTCGCATCCACGCAGATCAGATCGCGAACCAGACCCAAATAAACAAGATGTTTCTTTTAAAAATGAAAAGACAATCGATTTGACATCTGACTAGCGTCGAGTCAGATTCAAATTACGAATTAGACCCAAACAAACAAGATATTCTTTTTCTTTTACGTGCTGTAAAAGATTCTAACATTTTTAGTAAGTAAAATCTGGGTCGGAGGGTTGGAATTGTTGCAATACCCAGTCAAGTTAGGAGTATTATGATACGGTGTAAAGATGTGGGGCCCATTTCATGTTAACATGGTTAATTAAGTTGTGTTTCTCTCTTTCAAAGGCTGTAGTAGAGTTTGTACCTCTAGAGAATCTATGTACGTATGTATTTACATAGCTCGGTTCCGAAACCAAAAGCTATTATTGAGGCAAATTTATTAGCCCACAACTGCATAAACTTTTAAAAGCTATTTTCTAATAAATCGAAAATCAGAAATTCGTATGACACAATTTTAAAAAATATTCTATGAAAGAATTAACTTTTTGTGAAGTAAAATTTATAATATTTTTGCTTAGAGGGTGTTGGATATACCTTAAAAAGAACATTTTAATTTCTAAAAGTAAAATAGTCCAGAGTTGGGTTCGTATTAAACAAATCGACGGTCTTTGAATTAAAAAAAGTTGGAAAATAATAAAAATAGATAAATAAATAATGTTCACCAAAACCTACTATATTTTAAAATTATTTTTCCACTTTAATGATGTTTGTATTTATTACAATATTCTTCACTATATGCCAACCTCCACTTGTTGCCCCCCAGGTTCTTGGAATAAACTAGGCTACGAATATGCAGATCGTTCTGAATAATTTCTCCGAGTATAGTAGGAAATTCGTTAGGTTTCACATTCTTTTTGTTCTTGAAATGCTTATCTAGAAAATATGCAGCTTGAATGCCAAAGATACTCCAAAACACTATTTTAAGTAGGGCTGTCAATGGGTACCCGTTACCCGCTACCCGGAACCGGACCCGCCTAATTGGGTCCGGTTCTGGGTCCTAAAGTTGGACCCATTAGCAACTTAGGACCCGACGGGTAATTACCCGATTGGACCCGAATGTTAACGGGTCCAAACGGGTAATACCCGTCGGGTACTCGTTTATTTAACCTTTTAATCATCTTTTTAGCAAAATTATAGGAATTTTGCAAGTTTCGGCTTTGAATTTTTTTGATTTTTGATTTTTTTCTTACATTTAATCATTATTTAGTACATTAGTAAAGAAATAATAATAAATTTTTATAAAAATAATTTATATTCATGTTAAAAAGAGAAAGAAATTAAGATTTTTTAATAATTTTTTTAATACCCAACGGGTACCCGTGACTTTAAACGGGTCCGTTCTGGGCCAACACATTATGGAACCGGCCCCGGAACCGTTAGGACCCGGAACCGATGCTGATATGCCGGTTCCGGTTCTGGGCCATGTACTACCCGGGAGGACCCGGACCCGTTGACAGCCCTAATTTTAAGCATGTACCCACCAAACCTTAATCCTCGACCATACTCTTCTTTGACGATTCAAAATAAACTTTATGAATTCGCATTGTTCGGCATCACAAAATTCCTTCTCCATACACTTCTCATGAAGTACTATATGTGTTCTTGGTCATATAAATTTGTCGCTATGATGGCTGCAATTTCTTGTGGTTTCGATAATCTGATGCACCAACCTTGTAAGTCTTAATGATATGTAGCGCACTAATAGTATGGAATCGGTTCCATAAGTTATAGAAAGTTTTGAACTGCTTCTCAGTGCTTTTAGTAGGTAATAAAGGTGTGAACCCCTTTTAGAAGACCATGCATATGCACTTATTGGTTTTCCACCAGGATCACGAAAGAATTCTCCATAACCTCTAAGTACTTGTTTCTTTTTGTTACTATGTTTAGGGAGTAAATCCTATATCTTCCAAGATTTTGTCGCCGACTTACCCTGAATTTTTACTCATAAACCTGATTTGCTCTCCACGTTGTAATATGTTCACTTTGAAGCGTTTCTATCTGAATCAATTAGTTCAGCTCCCACTCACCCATCAACCTTCGTTATCTTGATTCTTTCATCTCGCGATATCATTCATACCCATTGAAACTCAAATTTGGGTCTATTGCCCCTATTTTTTCTTTTACTTTTCTCCATATCCATTACATCCCTCAATCCTTATCCTTGGGCCTATCGTGCAAGGCCGCTAGAAAAAACTAACTTATTTAGTGAAGAATTTATAAGAATGTGAAAGATCCAAGTGTGGGAATTTAACTCTACATTTGATCCCTTGCCAATAACCAATTCTTTTGAAGAAACTAATCAGGGAGTATATACATATACAGAGCCGTCCTTAACATATATATGAGACCTAGGGAGAATAAAAATTAGGATATTCTTTTTTCATTTCATTTTTTTATAACTGGAAAAGGATGGAAAACTAACAACTCATAAAAAAAAAATTAAAACTTTTGATATATTCATAACAATAAAAACTAAATCGTAATTCCAAATATCAAATCAAACAAATGAAAACCTAAAAAAACATTAAAAAAACTTAGGATTTCTTAAATATATTTACAAGATATATATGTAGTATTTTACATTTTGAAATGCAAAAGGTATCCATGAATCACATATATTTTATATTTCTAAACATATAAAAGTATCATATGATAAACAATTTGTTTTATGAGACTTTGGTGTGTAAGATGTTTGTCATGTTACCTATACAAGATGTTTATTGTTAGTAATACGTAAAACCTCATACAATACTGGTAGATTGGTAGTAGTACCAAAAACCTAAAAAGGAAATATTGATATATAGTAATTACTTCTCATGTTAACGCTTTCACTTTTTTCACAATTAAAGATGAAATAATACAAAACTACTTGCATATATATATATATATATACTAGAAAACATGCATGCGCGATGCGAGTGCCAATCCGTTCAGTTCCAAGTCCTGCAAAAACATATTGATTTTGTTGTTTAAGCCGGATATGTCCAACGACTACACTGACTCCCACGAAAGCCAAATAACTCAAAATTGAGATCACCAACATTCCTCCGCTTACTGCAAAGTCCTCAGTAGATATCCAAAGTCATGTCAAGAGTTTAATTTGATTTAATGACATCAGATTCCCTAAATTAATACAATGTAGATACGTTAATTACTTCTGCAATAACTTTCAAGCTTTCAGTTGTTTGTTCCTCATTTAGGAAATATATGTCTAAATACCTCATGAAGCATCTTATCTTAACCATTAAGGATGATGCTTCCTCCAAACATGCTTTTCATGAGCTAGCATTCAATATCTTCAAGAACATAAACTGACTAATTTCCTGAAGAGGGTCCTTTAACTTCATCCTTTACCTAGCCAATATCAAGTACTGCATCAACATCATGTATTGCAACAACATAAGTATCAAGTACAACATTCATCACAGAATCATGGAAAATCAAGCGTACCCTCCTGATGCAAAGCTTCCTGCATCAACCCCATTGCCAAATCATGGTTTTTTTTGGCATACGCTCAAGCAATGATAAGTCGCCACAATATTGACCATATCCATTGTTACCGTATGAACCGGTGCCAACAATGAAGTTCAGGACATATAATGCACTGCCGGTATCATGTTTAAATCTAGTATTGTACTTTTGGCATGCATCTTATTCACACTTTACTTATTGATCGTTAGCACAAAATTAAACACATTTGAATTTCAGGAAAGCACACCAAACAACAATCATCCTCTTGTAGCATCAGTAAAATGAAACATGCCACTAGGATGCTATAGTGAGTGGCAATTGAAACCTATATACACTGGGATGCATAATATGGCATCTTGTTATCCAAAATTATAATGGTCAAATCATGGATTCAACTATCCTGCAGAAGGCAATACACATAAAACTGATGCTCATGAAGCTGAGGACATGGAGTATGAGTCCATGACTGAGACACAATTTCTAAGATTATCATGACATTTAGCATGTGTATTCGAGATTCCTTTGAACTAAGATATCCAAAGCTGTGAAAATCAAATGTATTGTATTTGTTTAGGTTCTTAAAAGTAAATTGCATACATAAACATAAAAGAAGTTACCATATATTTGTGTAAGAATGAAGTCAATGGGCTCATAGCCTTCCTCTGGAATAGTTATGTTAACTTCATACGGAGTACCACGGGATTTTTCTCCTGCAAAATCTAGAAACTAAGGTACATTAAAGTAGGACAACATTTACGAATTCTAATTTTATCTCCTAGATTTTTTGTCGTACAAACGAAAGGTATAACAATTCAAAACAAATGAAGCCGCAAACCGGGGTGAATTTTGTGCAAACCTTGTACACAGAGATGGAAAATGTCGTAGGTGATGACGAAATCCATATTTTAGCTGTTTAACTTTGTTTCCATCTTGTTTGTTATTTTGATTTTGGGGTAAAAACAATATATAATTTGGTTGGTTTTTCCTCTTGATTGGACCAAATTTAAGTTATAAATGTGATTTTGATTCGATCTTGATTTGGGGAATGTTTTTTTATTTCTTTTTGGAAACAGATAGGTTTTTGGTTTCTCTGTTTATAACGACGACACAACAGGAAAATGAAATCACGGAGGGACTCTTTAGACATTTTAGGCTCCATGTAATTCCCAATCCTGGTCGAAAACTCCCCCTTTTCTTTATTATAGTAAGATATATATATATATAGCGAAGATATATATTTTTGGCCCCTTCATTTTTGGGTTTAGGGCGATCGACCATCCCTGCCTAAAAGACGGCCCTGTACATAAGCGATCGATCAACATTATTGATTGTGTGATCGACTATTCAACATAAGCGATACACAAAGGCCTTTATCTGATTTGGATGGTGTTATGGTTTGTGTTTCTTTTTATCGGTTTTTTAATTAATTTCCTTGACTTGTAATTTTACTTCTACAAAGTTCTGAGAATTTTGATAAAGCTAATATTGTCCCCAATATTCTTCACTTTTTATGCTCTCTTCCTCCTTTTCTTGTATATATATTCCTTAATTTTTGGAGCCAAATATATATTCTTTTAAAAGGAATAAAGGATGTAGTTGTTTCAGAAAAATTATGTACGGGTCTTCATCAGCAAAGCAGAAACCCACTGCTGAAAATAGACGAATCTACGAATTTGGAGGTTCCTTTTTTTTTCTCAAGATGGAGAAAATCGGTGGAGGTAGATATATAAAATTAATTGCTTACATGTATCACATTATAAGTTTAATAATCTCAAGTCTAATTTTCTATCCAGCAAAAGCCATTATTGCATACGAGGATGAACAACAACAACCATGTTGGTCATGGTAATGATTTTTTTTTTCCTTATTTTTTTCCTAAATTATATATAATTTTTTTAATATTTTATATTGGGTCCCATTAATATATATAAAATTTAAAGGTATATTAGAGAGTTTATTGGAAAAATTCGTCTATTAATAGAAGCTGGACATAGTTTTGAAATTGACGAAAATGAAATAAAGGACAAAAAATTTGAAGGAGATAACTCAAGGGTGCAACCTCAAAAGTTTGAATAACAAAACCAACATGAACCACCTCCAAAACGTCAAGACTTGTTTATGTTGTCCAACATATTTAATCCCATAGAACCATCTGACAGATAAGCTTTAAGGCAGTCTTTTTCTCGGCACCTCACAACCAACAAGGGTCCGTAAATCAACAAACTCAACTTCAGATGCAACCTGAACTACTGGTAACCCATGAGTTCTTGAAGCACTTTGCAGTCATCATTATATTGCTTGGTCACCTATACATCTCATGTATTAAACTATTTAATATCTTACACAATGAAAGTATTACACAACTAATGAGAATAAGCTCAAATGAAACTAAACTAAAAACGCCATTTCGTATACACCCTAGTTGAAGAACATGAAATAACTAGGGGAAATATAAGTAGAATGTTGGAATATCAGCTTCATAATCAATATATATATACTTTAAGCTAAACATGATTATATATAACTCATAAGCTGAATTCAAGTATTAACCCTAGTATTTACATGCTCTACAACATCTAAAATAGGTATGAAAACAATCATTGCTTCTCTAATAATAGCACAATCAACACTTAGTTATTTCTGGATTGATTAAAATCAGTAAGAGCAGTTCAGAAGCATGATATATAATTATGTATGTATAATAAGAAGAAAACACAAATCATCAAGTAATTAAGGATTCAATGACTTAGCTTCTACTTCTATTTCCCCTTGCTTAATTAATGGCATAACACAAATTCTGGATATACATATACAAGAGGTTAGAAGAGGACTTAGTCATCACTTGATAGATATGTGTCATCCAACCTATCCATCATTAGTTGGATGACACCTCACTAGGCGAGTCATGCTTAGTCAACATGACACCTTAGCTAACTTTAAGCTAATCTAATACCCATATTTAACTCTAATCTTCCTTAATCTGGCATATACTTGATCCATATTAGATTAGAACAAAATCTAGATTAACTTAAGCTAAGCCTGATTTGTTGCTAAACCAACATAAAGTCTAACAATATCATCTTAGAACATCGTGTGATATATTTTCTTGTTTTCTTGGTATATTACCCCCATTTATTTTGAAACTTGTCTAATTATTTGTTGCTACGGATCATTACACATGATGTGTTAATTATCCACGTCTACTAAATTCTGTTTTTGTCAGATCCCTTACGTATATGATACTGTATCTTTTAGCGAAGCAAGTGAAAAAACATGCACCTCTCGGACTGAGCAAACTGAGGTAGTTCTTGACACAATTTTAAGCATCATACTCTGCAAGGTATTGAAAGCGTGAAGTGGAGCGTGATTTTTTTTTTATCTTTGAGAAGACATGCATTGGTTGAATCGTTAAGCGGCCATTCATAGTTGATGGTGAATCATAAAATATATGTTATAAATAGGTATGTAAACATTTATAAACATAAATATAGTCAGATATTATCACAAAATTCCATGTAGGATAGTGGTTGAGCACATGCATAATATACACAAGGTGGTGGGTGTAGGAACGTCCCGGAACATTTCTGAAAAAATATGAAACGAAGCCTAAAGCATACACTTTCCTTTTTATAATTTTCAGAAGCATGATTTCTTGAAGTTTGACCATTTTACACTTTTAACTTATGTCAAATTCATTGACTATACACTTCTCATTCGAAGCGCTTCATAGGTATACGAGCCGGAACATTTCTGAAACAATTTGAAACGAAGCGTAATGCATACGCTTTCCTTTTTTAATTTTCAGAAGCATTATTCCTTGAAGTTTGATCATTTTGCGCTTTTGATTTTGGTCAAAATCATTGACTTCATGCTTCTCATTCCAAGCGCTTCATAGGTACGAGTGCAAACATTTGTGGAAAAAATTGAACGAAGCGTGAAGCATACACTTTTAACAACCATGATCATCTGCTCTGACACTCCTTATGAATCATGCCATTCTATAGTTCTACTGGGCACTGCACCTTGCTTTGCTTTTTGATTCATCTGATCAGGAATTTGAGTCTCTCTGTTCTTTTCCGGGAAGACTAGAAAGAAAAGCCCTCTCAACTAATAAAGGTTCGTATCCTCCTATATGTACAAGATTATTGAGCGATGATGTTCTCATTTTTCCATTTAGGTTCGGCAAGTTTTACTACTAGAACAATATTTAAAGGTTCTTCAATTTAGCGCTTTGTAGTCCTCACAAATTTCTCTTAACCAGCGTGGAACCACTATCTATGTAAGGGTCAAAGTCAAACTATTGCACAAAAATTTGACTGATTCACGATATAATCCCATCCTGGAGTGTTTATCTTCCAGGAAGTGATAGATTGACAGAGCTTTTCTCCCGCAATGTATGTATCCCGAGTGTTAATCCAACAGCTTTGGGCAACGTTCTTAGCATTGGGATGGGAGCAGTGGAATGACATCCCTGTTTTTCTCTCTTACAGGATAAGATGCGGGACAATATGTAGGGACATATATCATTTTCGATATCTTCCTATCACAGAGACAGCGTGCAATACGGAATTTAACATTATACCACTAGCCATATCATACACAGATCATTCAGATATTTTACTAATAAAAAATAGGTGAAGAAACCTGGCTAAATTTGGGCCTATGACTACATGACAATTTTTTTTATTAAGAGATGAAACTACCAATTTACCATCTATCAAATATTAATACTACTAATTTTTCCCCATCAATTCCTAATCATAAAATTAAAAACTAAAATCAAAACCATCAAAGCTAAAATAAAAAAAAATTAAAAACTAGAATTAAAATAAAAATCAAATTCATTTCCAACTCCAACTCCAACTCCAACTCCACTTCAACTGATTCTTCTTCTTTTCTTCTCACCCCAATTCTCTAAATTGGTAACATGCAATCACTCAAAAATTGAAACTTTGAAATCAAATTATCCCGGGTTTAACAGAATAAGTTAACGTTAATGCATATGTGATAGGATTTTAGATAAAAACGGTTTATGTTCTTGCCCACAAAGACCGATTGTCCTTGATATGTTTTCTTGTTCGAGAAATTTGAACCGGAATCGGATTACATTAGCACTTACAAAAACCGATTGTTGATGTATAATGTTAGAATTGTATTTTATATGTGTGTCGAGTAAACCGATTGTCGTAAGAAAAAATTCTCAAGTTTTCTGTATCTTTTTTTTGTTAGAATCGGATTACATGAGCACTTTTATAAACCGATTCCTGTTATGCAATGTCAATAATCGGTTTTTATGTGTCATCGTATAAACCGATTCTGGTTATACCCGAATTAAAAATGAGTATTAGTATGACTTTACACAATTTCAAAACGAGTATGATCTCATACTCGATCTCAAAATGAGTATGAAATTTATACGCGAACCGAAATCGAGTATGAAATCATACTCATTTTCAGATCGAGTATTATTTAAATTATGTTTGATTTTTCTTTTCTTTCAAAAATCGGTTTTTTGTGTACATGTGTAAAAACAGATTCTGAGTTTTTTTTTTTGTGAATTGAAAAGATCAACCCAAAATCGGTTTATGAGAGCATGAACATATACCGATTCTGGTTTGATTTTTTTTCAAATTTTTTTTTTTTAATGTTTTGATGATGAATCAAGATTAGTTGATTTCTAAATTAGCCATTATGCAAAATAGTTGGATAAAGGGTGTTCTATTTTACTTTCTAATGACCATTTTTTGTCTTGTAGTGTAGGCCCAAATTAATGGGCATAGGCCCCAGTTTAACCGGGTACAAAGAAATCAAAGAAAAAGGAAAAAAGAAAAAAGCCTGATGATATTATAATTATAATAATAATAAACAAATGAGGTTTCTTTCCAAGCTACTTGAAATTAATAAAAATACACTAGATGACCACTACCACGGTGGGACGGCCGACCGAAAAAATTAACGCAAAACTATATTTTGTACTCACGCAGAATTGATGTATAATAAAAGCGATATTTTGTTCTCATTGGCGGAGTCAGTTCTAGTTAGCTGCTGACTGATCTTGGACAAAGGCCTGAGCCGTTTCATAGGCCAGACTCAATGTTTCACCATCATGGTTCATTAGAACTCCATCTCTGGCCATGATTGTGCAGATTCTACATCATTTCCACCACCTGCATTCATCTCAGCTCCATAATTTCCAACAACCCACAACTTAAACCATCCAACCCTTTCTTCTGCAACACAACCACACCATCATCATCACCAATTAACAATGCCTGGAGCCATTCTTCATAACCTGTACTGTACAAGATAGTATCTCAACACCTAACTTAACTGCAATTCCAATTTCAGCTAACTGTAACCACAAGAACCCATCTGATTTCTTGTTATATTTCGTTGCAGCTCACCTGCAAACAATTTCTCTGCTTCATTCTTTTATTCCTACACACCACTAGCAACTCCATCAAAACAAGCACTTCCAAGCCATTAGATCACCACCTGCAATTCATACATTACCCGTAATCCCTCCTTACTTTCAAGTCAGGTTCAACACCAGAAACACCATTATCAGACCACTGCCATTCATGAAACATTACTGCACTACCAAACTATCACAACACCACCAGTTTCTTCACACTACAAGAAAGCTAAGAAATTTCCACACTATGATGCCGCACCTTATAAGTACATGCGGCTTTAAGTAATGCCACACCTTATAAGTACATGCGGCTTTAAGTAGTTTCTCGCCTCATTACCCAGTTGGTGAGGCATAAAGGGTCATCTATTTCCACAGCATGAAAGTGCTGACGCATAATGTGACTTTCTTGCTACACCTAATCCCTGATGATATTTATAAGGAAGTAGTACCCGCAACTACAAGACAACATAAACGTGCAAGAGCTGTAGAAAATGATACCATGTCGTGCGCTAGTTCTAGCTATTCTTCTACAATAGGAGAGTTGGAGCAACAAGTGGTTGACCTGAAGGACATAATATCCACTCTATAGGGGTGCAACGTCAGATCCACTCTATATGGATGCAACGTCAGATCCACTGTATAGGGATGCAATATCTAGCTGTAAGTGTTATTGTACTCAAATGCATAAATTTCTGTTGGTTAATAATATTTTACAAGAATACAAATTAGATACTAAAGGAATAGGAGAATTTAGCTTAGGACTCATATCAGGACTCTACATGTTGTAGATCAGAACCCATCAGTTTCCAATTTCTTAATTTTAGGTAATTTCCTAGATTCATCGTCATTAGAGTTAACACTGTAGCATTTATGTATACGCGATCAGTTCCAAGTTTTATAGCATGACATTACCAAGGGAAAATAAACTATCATGAAATGGATAGATTTCCGAACAGTTTAAGATGTGGCCTTTTGTCTGAGAGTTTTGAGTTACAGTAGTGCACTTATACCACAAATGATAGAAGTAAGTATCATCAACTGAAGTGATTATAACCTTGAATTAGACTTGAGTAAAGAATGTTGACAATTGAATTTGATTATTCTGTAAGTGTTGTTATCGGACTTGAATATGATGAACTGCATTGTATGCTAGGGAGGGAAAATTTGCTGAATAATGACTGTATTTTTGTACATGATGTGTATTTAAGCATTTCGCATCTCAATTTTTGATTTTTGAATTTTTTTTTGATTTGTTTAGCAGGAGAACCTGGTTGCAACTCTAGGTTGCATTGAACACTCATACAGGTTAGCTACAATTAGAGATCGGATATCTATATGTCCGGATTGGCGGGAAGAATGAGTATTTTGATTGAGCATTAGGCTCAAAAACATATTATGTTTGCTTTTAGACTTTCTCTGTTCTTTGTCTTTTCTCCTTTTTTCTTGTTTTTCTGAAGCAGTTGTCTACTGGTCTTGGTTACTATGTAAGAGACCCAATGTGACTCATAAAACATTAAAGTTAGTAATCAAATTATTTTGTAACTAATGTTATTAATTAAAATGAAAATTAATTTTTATTTTCTTTTATTTATGAATTACAATATATTTGGTTCACTAAAGTCTTGCAACAGCCATTTAATCCCATATTCCATCAAAAGAGAGTGGCAGCACCAAGGTATCTCATTTTGAAACACATGAGGGTGTTGCGAAAATAAATTTTTGCAGTACCAAATATCTCATTTTGCAACACCAATAGGGTGCGGCCAAAACAAATTTAGGCAGCACCAATAAGGTGCGGGCAAAACGAATTTAGGCATCCCCAACACTGCTGAGGCAAAAACAGAATTTTGGTGTGGTAACAAATTTTTCAAATAAATATATAATTGAATAATTAAAAAATGTAATTACTTTTTTCCACGATAGTGTTGGTGCGGCAAAATGTATATTTTGTCGCAACAAAAGATTGAGGTGTGGCGATATACTTCTTGCTACAAGGCATGTTGCCGCACCCGTGGCGAAATGTTTTGGTGCTGCTAAAAATCTATTGCAGCACCAAATGAGGGCTTATGCCACACCCATTGGATGTTGAAATAAACCAACTTTCTTGTAGTCCAATTCAATCATCAACCAACAACACAACTTCACCCCAACACTAAATCTGGTACCACCACCAACAAACCAACCATCTCAAGCTTGCACCTAAACTTTGTACCTAAAACCTAAGCATACATCTAGAGCATTCATGCAATACCAATTCCAGCTCCATCATTGCTCTGTAATTCAGTTCAATATCACCAGTTTCTCATTATTCAACAACATCATCTTCTTGCAACTTCAACAGCTGCAGATTCAACTTAAACTCTGCACAACCCCCACCAATAACTCAGCTCAAAATCTCCTCAAAAGAAAACAACTCAGCTCAAAAACACCCACACATTAGTTCATCGCAACCACCAACTTCACTGCTCTTTTGAACACCACAGAACCACTAAAACCCATTAATGCAAACTCTAATTTCTTCTCATCTTCATCTAAGATTCAGAAACCGAAAACCCAAATCTTGTCCTGAACCATCTCAATCACAATTCCTCCCTAATTCTTGATAATCAAATTCAGCCAAACCCTAATTTCAATTTCAATCTAGACGTTAATGGTAAAGCATCAGTTCTCGAATTCTTGTTTAATCTCAACTCAAACTCAAATATGCATCAAACACATCTTCGATCTAACAACCAAAGGTTTGTATTTCTTCTCCTAACCCTCTTCTTCATCTGATTTTAACCCAAAACAGCATAACGCTGCAAAGACACCACCCATAACACCAGCAACAACCCATTTCTTCTCTTGAGCTCAAACAAATTCAAATCCCGTCAATTTTATTTTTATGAGAAGAAATCGAGAGGAGGAAGATGAAGAAGAGAAAGAAAGGAAAAATAAATAAATTTGGGAGGTGGTCGGATTCAACCCTCCAACCTCTGCCTGGAGTTTTACTACAACATCCCTCAACAATTTAGAAAATTCCAACCTCCGTGTCCTTTTTTTCAGTCCACTAAAGTTACGCGGTTACCCTTCCTGTTTCATCTTATCTACGAAATTGTCTAAAAGAAAAGAATAGAATTAATTACGCCCGCATCCTTTTTGAGGGGTATTTTGGGATTTTTATTAATAGACAGACACCAAATCCAATCTTTTTGTTTCAATTTGGGAAAAAAAATCACGAGCCACAATGACATAAATTCACCATATATAGAGTCCTCCCTTGCTTCTCTCGGTCGGCCTAATAAAATAAATAATGTTCACTAGGACCCTGTCCACTCTAACGACGTTTCAGGTTATAAGTTCTAATTTGTTCTCTCTTATCCAACTTCCACTTCAAGATCTCGGCTTTAATTTTTTATGCATTATCCAACTTATACTGGTTCGCCCACAGCTTCGTAGAATAAATCATGGCACCATCGTATGCATCCTTCCAAATAAATTCTCTAAGCACACTAGGAAATTCGCTAGGTTTCACCAACCTTTTGTTCTTGAAATGCTTTGCTATAAAATATGCAGCTTGAATGCCATGGAACCACCAAAATTGAAAGTGAAGCCTGTCATCATTAAACCTTTCCTCGACCATGCTCCTAATATCTTTGATGATTCAAAATAACCGTATGAATTCGCATTGTTTGACATCATACAATTCCTGCTCCACACACTTCTCACAAAATACTGTCTGCGTTCTTGTTCCTGTATATCTTCCTCCCTGGTGGCTACAAGTACATCCTGGGATTTCGATAATCTTCGGCGCCATCCTTGTAAGTCTCAATGATACGCAGCGCACTATCAGTATGGCATCGGTTCCATAAGATATAGCAAGTTTTAAGCCTAGTGCTTTTAGCATGTGTTAAGGATACCACAGTTATCGGTGCTAAAGACTCTCAACAGCCTAAACTAGATGCGCATAAAACTCTCTCCAACCAAGTCTAGTCTTAGTCTAGTCTCCAAGAATATCTCCTACTTAGTTTACGCAGTAGTTATTTGAACTTTGAATTATCTTTTTGAATCTGTAACTGCATCTGTATAACAAAGCCTATAAATAAAGTTCTTAATCTCCACAGGAAAAGTGTGGAAGATATTCACCAAATATCACGTTCTAAGTTGGTATCAGGAGGGTTCAATCCCTCACTCTTCCGCTGTGTTAACAAATATAGGTGTTTGTTTTTCACCCATATCACCAGTTCCATCACCTACTTTAATCACATCATCCATCCATTTTACCTACAACACAAATTTCTATCACCAGATCATAACCATTCACCATCACCATTAACATCGTTTGCTGCTAAGAAAGCTTGTTTGAATGTCTCTGCTAGTGACAAGCCAACTGGACAGAGTCTTTCGTTTGATGTATCAACATTTTAGATCTGGTACTAAAAACATTCTTAAAAACCAGTTCTAAAAAAATTTCAATACCTTTCAACAACAATACCAAAACAAATCATTACCATTACCAATTATATTTGTTAACCAACACAGATCAATACTACCAATTGAAGAGGTATTTCGACTATCTCACACAACCATTTGAAGAGGTATTTTGACTATCTCACACTATGAATTTGAAGAGAAACACCAATTTTCTCATACAAAAGGGCTATCTCCATTACGGTTCCAGTAAATTAGAAGCAAGTTGCACCTTCGCCAGCTCCAGTACAACTTGAGGGGGAATGTTAAGGATACCACAGTTATCGGTGCTAAAGACTCTCAACAGCCTAAACTAGATGCGCATAAAACTCTCTCCAACCAAGTCTAGTCTCCAAGAATATCTCCTACTTAGTTTACGCAGTAGTTATTTGAACTTTGAATTATCTTTTTGAATCTGTAACTGCATCTGTATAACAAAGCCTATAAATAAAGTTCTTAATCTCCACGGGAAAAGTGTGGAAGATATTCACCAAATATCATGTTCTAAGTGCAGGTAATAAAGGTATGAACCCCTTTTGGAGGACCATGCATATGCACTTATTGGCTTTCCACCAGGATCACGAAAGATAACTCCATAACCACCCAGTCCTAGTTTCTTTTTGTAATAGTTATATATATCAAGCTGGTACTTAACATAACCAACAAAATCATCTTTAGAGAAGGTTCCATTGTCAACCCAAGAAGCAATCCATTGTAGTTTATCAGGAATTTGTATATTAAACCGTCTAATCAATGTAGCCTTCAAATGATCATTTTCATAACTCGGATTGTCATCTTCCTCTATCATTTCACGAGCAAATAGTGAAGGGTAGATTTCCTCCGGATGAATTTCGTTGAGATACCGCGGCAACGAGATGGAGTCATCTTCTTCTTCTTTTCCCGAATGAATGCGGCCACCATCATCATCACATGACGACAAAGAAAGGGTATCGTCTTCCTCTTCAGCCAAGAATCTGTGCTGCTGATCCAATCCAATCCCCGACATTTATTGTTTTTCTATTTGGATTTCTTAGCTACTTCAGTAGAAAGTAGAATCAATCTACCGTTCGTCAATCAATTTTTCACAATTTTGTTTAGGTGTTACCCTAGAGATATTGGGTGCAAGCCAGCTGAAGCCTCTATTTATATCTATATAAGCGCCAAGAGAAAAAATAAAACAAAGTCTAATTCGGAATCCCAACATAAAAAGGAAACCGATTAAGTTAGGAAACTAGCAAGAAAATATAATCTTACTATAGGAAACTTAAATAAAGCTAGCTACATAACCTTGTTTTTTCTTAGCAAAGAAACTGGTACGAAAGTTTGGTGGTCAAGAAAGAGTAAGTTCCCCTTGGTGAATTATCTTTATTGTTCTTGCGAACTCAAAAAATAGTATTTGGATCAATCAAAATTTATGCATAAGAATGAGATGAAGGAAGTGAAACATCCACTTCGAGTGAAGGTGATTGTAAATGGCTTTGATTATTACATTTCATGTCACGTAGAGAATTCTATTTCTTTGAAAACTTTAGCAACGGCCAAGGGAAACTTTGGAGAAGTCCTGCTATCTGATCAAAACAAAACAAAACAAAACAAAACAAAATTGGAGAAGCAACGTGCGAAAACTCTATCCGAAGCCATATTGATGCAGTAGTGTTTTCTTTCCATAAAAATCTCTAAAGAGATGATAGGTAGAGTGAAATTTGTAATCATGTTTGATTCAAGACAGCTGATCTCGTGCCTGTTGTTTTAATTAGGTAAACGAAACTGGAACAAACGCAGTGTTACGGCTTATGAGCTGTAAGTTAAATGGACATAACTGTCGGTTTATAGGAACTTTTTTTTTTTTTGATCGGTCAAAAGGAAAAAATTCATTGAATAAGAGGTACTTAAGGGGTACCTCAACCCAATAAATACAATCGACCCAAAAAAAGGAGATCGAGTTTGGAAACGATCACCCAAAGAAGAGAACAAATGAACAAGAGCCAAAAGAAATTAACAAACAAACCATACACCAAACGTCTCATATCCAAATCAAAGAGGCCTATGGAAATAGGAATCCCATAAAGCTATCACCATGTTAGCCGTTAAACCCAATGTGCTAGTGTTTGACTCCATCCAAAAGTAATCTTGGATCTTATAGGAATTGAACGGTGTCTTCTTCGGCTAGCCTTTGGACGGAGACATAATAAGTTGTTGTGGGTTCTTCGTGACCGACATAAGAATGAAAATATCTTCTAACATGGAGTAAATTTTAACAAAGTTTCAAATCGTCCGGGTTACCTATTCAAAAGCTCAAAATGAAATATGTGTAGTTTTTCTTATCTTAACCTAATAATGAAAAATCTACAAGAGTTGTCACAATTCTAGTTGTAGAATTTTTTGGATGGAGAGAGAACGTCCGGGAAAAACGCTCTACCTTGAGCGAAATTTTTTTCTTCTTTCCATGGGTGCTAAGGAGATGAGATTGGAGGAGAATAAAAGGAATGGTTCCATCTCATGGCTGCAATTTTCAGCTGATATGGCATGCTGGATGGTAGATGTTCTCGAGGAAGCTAGGGATCGATCTTATGAGAGGAGAAGATGGCCAAGAAGAGAAGGGGAATCATCATATCTGTGCGAAGTGAGGGAGAACGATGCTGGAAGATACTTAAGGATTTCAAGAGTACGTAGAGGAGACGAGGCTCGCTCTTATGCTTTATGTATTCCAGGAGGAGAAAAAAGTTTTTACTTGGAAGTGCTGTGCAAGGAGATTCATAGCCTATTGAAAGAAAATAATTTGCTAAGGAAGATGAAACAGCCGATTCCGGTTAATACAGATTTTATTCCGGCATTACCATTAAAAGAGGTTCCTCAAAAACCTTTTGTGGGCTGGATCAGAGTTGATGGTTTTATTAGATGGCAAAGATTAGCAAGGGAGATAATACTTCAGATAAAATGGGAGTCATTTATCGATCTACAAATTATTGATGCTCAGAACGCTAGGGTCATACTACACAAGGAGTATCGGATCGATCTGTGGAAGCCAAGGAGGATATTAGTGGATAATACTGTTGTTCACATTTCGCAATGCTGTGAGAAGGATCTCATCTCTTCTAAGAAGGACTTCAGCTCTGTCAAGACAGATTCTTCACAGGAGGCTAAGTCAGATCGGGTTGTCACGCCACAAGATATTTTTTTCCATTACAAGCTATGGCTAAGCTTGGAAAATGGTTAGAAATTCGTGGTATTCCAAGAAGATTGTGGAGTTCAAAGATGTTCAGATCCATTGGAGATCAGTTAGGGGGATTGGTTGAGATTGCTACTAGCTCTCTGAAGCCTGGGAATTCAAATTTTTTCAGAATTTCCGTTAGAGGAAATTTTGCTGACATTCCGACGGTTTCAGTGGTGGAAGACGGTGACCACAAATGGGCTTATATGGTTGAATGGGATTTCAAATTCAACCCTAAGACTTGGGCACCAATGGAGGAGTATATCAAGTTGGTTAATGACTTTGACGCACATCAGATTGCTAAACTTACTCATTCATATAAGGTTGACTTGATGCCATCTCATAATGTGATCACAGGAGAGGCGAATTTGTACCATCATGGTACGGACTCAATTTTTGGATTGGGTTCCAAGTCTTACTCACAGAATAACAAGATGGGTGCATCTAACTTGCCTCCAGAAAAAGATTTTCAAGGGGTTGAAATTTCTTTTTCTGGCTCTAGAGGTTTGGTTGACTATGAGCTCACTCAAATCTCAGAGAGAGGGATTAATAACTTTGTGGTTGACATCAATGGTAGGGGGTGTTGCTCTCAGGAAAGATTTATTATCTCTACTGTCAATAAATTCCAATTACAAGATAATGAAGGATGTGTAGATGAGGTGCCCTTTACATCTAGATTGGAGTTGATTGATAGTCTTCTGGATGCAGAAGCTGATGGAACTCAATGTGTAACTGGATGTGAATATGGGGTACCCGGTCAGGTTGAGGTTTTGTCAAAATCTGCTGACAGATCATCTCCTTGTAGGAATTGATGTGAAGGTGATGTTCCCATTTTTACAAGAGAGATTTCGGACTCTAACGCAAACCAAAGGTTTATTTCCTCAGTTGCGGCTGACGACCTGCAATTGGTTTTGCACGATAGTCAGATTGATCCTATGGTGGACAGTTTGGGTGATGCTCCAGTTTTGGTTCATGAGTCTTCTTCTTTGCCAGTGGTTCCACGAGATGATCTTTGCAATGTCATTGAAGACCAAATTGTAATTAATTTGGGTGAACTGCAAGGAAAAAATGTGGACTCTACTGAAGTTATCTTTTCTACCTCTAAGATGGTTTTTGAACTCTGTTGTAAACTCGGAGGGATTACTTCAAAGGATGAGCTTCAGGCAAAGGGAGTTATTGAAGAAATTGTTAGTTAATTGAAGACTAATTATTTCCTAAAGTTAGCCGTGACTGTTTTTTGGAAAGGGGTTTCCTAAAAATGGCTAGAATTCTTGGTGGCCAAGTTTGTAACCTATATAAATAGGTAATTAGGCCTTGTAGAATTATATTGTGTAGGAAACGATTAAGATATGGGTTAGAGATTTCTTGTATAGCTTTTAGGGCTAAATATAGGGTTTCGTTGTGAGAGCATATTGGTGAGGAACAAGAGACAAGGTTATCATCTCGGGTAATTGTTGCGGTGTAACCAAGGGTTTGCTGGGATTCACACGACGTTGTAATCGTTTTTCTTCATAGTGGATTTGAGTTTGTGCGGATCAAAGTGGACGTAGACAATATATACAAGTTGTGTGTATTGGTCGAACCACTATAAATCTTGTGTCTTGTGAGTTGATTTATTTTTCTCGTATTTTTCATAGTTGCTTGTGCTTGGTTTACTTATTATTCATCATAATATCTCAAGATCCGTTATTCCGCGGTTGTCAGTGATTCCCTAAGAAAATCCTGACAACTGGTATCAGAGCTCAGGTTAGAGCTTTAGGGTTTAGTACGATTGGAGTGGGAGTTATGGGTGATAATAACGAAAGTACGGTAGCTAGGGTTAAAGTTTTTAATGGAAAGAACTTTGCATTTTGGAATTCTCGGATGGAAGACTACCTATATGAGAAAGACCTTGCTGATCCATTGGGTGAAGTTGCGAAAAAGGGAACACGCACAGACGATGTATGGACAACTCTTGATCGCAAGTGTGTAGCCGTGATCCGTAGATGTCTAACGGAGGAAGTCTACAATAACGTACAAGAGGAAACTAGTATGAAGGATCTTATGGATAAACTTGAAAAGTTGTATCAAAAGTCATCATCCTCGGGGAAGATTATGTTGTGTGAACAATAATTTAATTTGAAGATGCAAGAAGGCGAAGCAATTTCAGCACATCTTGGGAAGTTTAAATCAATTATTTCTCAACTTTCAAAAGTTAGTATTACTTTTGATGATGAAGTTCAAGCTTTAAGGTTGTTGTCGTCATTACCAAAGAGTTAGGAAACCGCAAGAACAACCATTAGAAATTCCGCAGGGAACAAGAAGTTGAAGCTTGATGATGTGCAGCAAAGGTTAATTGCTGAAGAGGAGAGAAGAATAGAACAAGGTTATGTTTCTAGTTCTTCAAGCTCGGCCTTAAGTATGCATGAAGAAGATAGAGGCAGGAGTTCAAATAGGAACAACAACAACAACAAATCTAGATGGAAGTCTAGAGGGAAATCTAGGGGAAGATCTCAATCCCGTCCTAAAGGTGTTGTTGAGTGTTGGGCGTGTAAGAAAGTAGGACACTTCAAGCGCGATTGTCCGGAAAAAGGCGCTAATAATGGTGGAAACAAAAGTAATCAAGAAGAGGTCAACATAGTTGCAGTTGCGGAACCGGTGAAGGTACTTGTTGATAACAAGAAGGTGATTACGGAAAGTTTTCTACTACTCTCTAAGGACAAGCAAGATGAGTCTTAGATTATAGACTCGGGAGCTTCTTTCCATGCAATGAGTGATAAGAGTATTATGATCTCTTATAAAGAAGGATACTATAGCCAAGTATTCTTGGGTGACGGTGAAACATGCGACATCATCGGTTTGGGTGATGTGATCTTAAAATTCAACGGTTAGACATGGAAATTGAAGGATGTACGACACGTTCCAAATTTGAAGAAGAACTTGGTGTCTGTGGGCCAAGTTTGTGATGATGACTGTGAAGTTGTGTTAACAAAACACAATTGGAAAGTGAAGAAAGGGGTTATGGTGTTAGCTCGAGGAGTTAGAGTCAATACTCTATACCGGACTTCAGAAGGAACTACTTTAGTCGTGGCTAGTAGTAGTGAAGACACTAACTTATGGCATAGAAGATTAGGGCACATGAGTGAAAAGAACATGAAGATTCTATGTTCGGGAGGATATCTACCTAAGGTGAAGTCTGTTGATATGAGTTTTTATGAAGACTGTGTTCTTGGAAAGCAAAAACGGGTTAGCTTCAGCAGAGGAGGAAGAGACTTAAGAAGCGCGAAACTTGATTTGGTTCATACCGATGTATGGGGACCAATTGATGTTGCATCTCACAGCGGATTCCATTATTATGACACCTGTATTGATGATCACTCAAGAAAGGTGTGGATTTACTTCATGAAGAATAAGTTCGAGGTGTATGAAGTGTTTCAAAAGTGGAAAGCTTTGGTTGAAATAGAAACTGGTCTAAAGTTAAAGTGTTTAAGGTTAGACAACGGTGGTGAGTATGACAAAACAGAATTTTTACAATTATGTGCTACAAATGGAATTCGTTTGGAGAGGATAGTTCCAAGGACGCCACAGGAGAATGGAGTATCAGAACGTATGAATTGGACATTGAATGCACGTGCAAGGTGCATGAGATTGCAGTCTGGTTTGCCCGAGACCTTTTGGGCACATGCAATAGAGACGGCTGCTTATCTAATTAACAGGACACCTAGTAGTCCATTAGATATGAAGATACCAGAGGAGGTTTGGACCGGCAAAAAGGTAAATCTTTCATATTTGAAACTTTTTGGTTGTGTTGGTTATGTTCATCTTAGTCCCGGTGAGAGATCTAAGATAGGGGCTCAAGCAAAGAAGTGTATATTTCTTGGTTACGGAAATGACGCTTTTGGATATAAACTTTGGGACTACGAGGGTCACAAAGTTATTAGAAGTAGAGACGTCACTTTTAATGAAAATGAGCTGTACAAGGACATGAACAAAACACTAGTTGAAGATGTCGGGTCAAGCAACGTCGATAAGGAGTTATATATCAATATTGATGATGTTTCTGGAAAAAGTGTGGTACAAGAAGAGCACGATGTTGCTGATGGCGGAGAAGTACAAGAAGGGACTTCTGCTGCAGTGGGAGTTACTCTCATAGTTCCACAACAAGTACTAAGATCATCAAGAACTCCAAAACCAAACCCAAGGTATGATCTGAATTATCTATTACTTATGGATGGAGGTGAACCTGAAGATATTAAAGAAGCACTAGCGGTTGATGATTCAGTCAAGTGGAAACTTGCTATGGAGGATGAGATGAATTCACTTGATGAGAATGACACATGGGTGTTAGTAAAATTACCAAGAGGTAAGAAGGCATTGCATAACAAGTGGGTTTATCGGATGAAATCTGAAGCAAATGGAGAAATTCGCTACAAGGCGAGGTTGGTTGTGAAAGGTTTCCAGCAAAAACCTGGTGTTGATTACAACGAGATATTCTCTTCAGTTGTGAAGATGACTACTATTCGAGTAGTGTTAAGTCTAGTGGCTTCTGAATATCTCTACCTTGAATAGTTAGATGTAAAGACAGCTTTTCTTCATGGTGACCTAGATGAAGAAATTTACATGAAGCGACCGAGGAAGGATTCATAGTAAAAGGCAAGGAAGAGATGGTGTGCAAGCTAAAGAAGAGTTTGTACGGTTTAAAACAAGCCCCGAGACAGTGGTACAAGAAGTTTGATAACTTCATGCATATAAGTGGTTACTCACGGTGTAATGCAGATCATTGTTGTTACTTCAAAAGGTATGGTTCTGATTACATCATATTATTACTATATGTGGATGATATGTTGGTTGCCGGAACATCTCTACAAGAAGTTGAGAATTTGAAGAAACAAATAGCAAGTGAATTTGCTATGAAAGATCTTGGTGAAGCAAAACAGATTCTTGGTATGAGAATCATAAGGGACAAAGCTAAGGGAACTCTTATGCTTAGTCAGGCTGAATATATTGAACGAGTGTTGAAAAGGTTCAATATGGAAAATGCTAAACCAGTTAGTTCTCCACTTGGAAGTCAAATTCGTCCTTCAAGTATGTAGTGTGCGAAGACAGATGAAGAAAAGGAGTACATGACTAACGTACCATATTCTTCGGCTATTGGAAGTCTAATGTATGCTATGGTATGCACGAGACCGGATATTGCACATGCAGTGGGAGTAGTGAGTAGATATGCAAGCAACCCGGGAAAACAACATTGGGAAGATGTGAAGTGGATTCTCAGGTATTTAAGAGGTAACACAAACATACCATTGTGTTATGGAAGAGGTGGTTCTATTTTGAGGGGTTATGTGGATGCAGACTTCGCAGGTGATGTAGATAGAAGGCGAAGTATGACCGGTTATGTTTATACTATGGGGTCAGCTGCATTGACTTGGAACTCACGGTTACAGAAGTTGGTGACATAGTCTACTACGGAAGCGGAGTACATAACAGTAACAGAAGCGAGCAAGGAGATGATTTGGTTACAAGGATTATTAGCTGAGTTGGGCAAGGAACAAGGAGATAGTGTTTTGTTTAGCGATAGTCAAAGCGCTATACATTTAGCCAAGAACTCAGCCTATCATGCTAGGAAGAAGCATATAGATATTCGTTATCATTTCATCCGGGATCTCTTAGAAGAAGGAGAGTTAAAGCTCGAGAAGATTCTTGGTTTGAAGAATCCGGCGGATATGTTTACCAAGGGAGTTACATCAGAAAAGCTAAGGCTCTGCAAGGCTTTAGTTGGTCTCTCAGAATGAGGATCTGGGAGGGGAGCCACACTGACATGAAGATGTTTTAGCACTGTAAAAATCCAAAGTTGAAGAAAATGAGAATTGAAGACAATAAATGAGTCTTCAAAGTGGGAGATTGTTAGTTAATTGAAGACTAATTATTTCCTAAAGTTAGCCGTGACTGTTTTTTGGAAAGGGGTTTCCTAAAAACGGCTAGAATTCTTGGTGGCCAAGTTTGTAACCTATATAAATAGGTAATTAGGCCTTGTAGAATTATATTGTGTAGGAAACGATTAAGAGATCGGTTAGAGATTTCTTGTATAGCTTTTAGGGCTAAAGCTAGGGTTTCGTTGTGAGAGCATATTGGTGAGGAACAAGAGACAAGGTTATCATCTCGGGTAATTGTTGCGGTGTAACCAAGGGTTTGCTGGGATTCACACGATGTTGTAATCGTTTTTCTTCATAGTGGATTTGAGTTGGTGCGGCTCAAAGTGGACGTAGAAAATATATACAAGTTGTGTGTATTGGTCGAACCACTATAAATCTTGTGTCTTGTGAGTTGATTTATTTTTCTCGTATTTTTCATAGTTGCTTGTGCTTGGTTTACTTATTATTCATCATAATATCTCAAGATCCGTTATTCCGCGGTTGTCAGTGATTCCCTAAGAAAATCCTGACAGAAATCTTATGTAAGTACAGAGCCAGATATAGAGCAATTGTAGAGGGGAACAAGGCACAAGATAGTTGTGAATCTAATGACTCGGTTTCTTCTAAGGATACCAATGAAGATTTGGAGGATGTAAGTTCAGGCGAGTTGAGGAGCCCAAATGGAGGTGAAGACGAGTTAGAGCCAAGGGTAGCAAATTGCACTAATGGGGTCTAAATTTTTATCTTGGAACATTCGAGGTCTTAACTCTTTTGAGAAGCACATTGCTTTCAGAGATTTAATCAATGTTCATAGATGCATTTTTTGTTCTATTCAGGAAACAAAAATAAGTAATATGACTCAGTGGTTTGTACGGAAATTATAGTATGACTCGGACTTTGATTGGACTTTTCTTCCATCAAAAGGTGTAAGTGGTAACAGTGGTGGTTTGCTAACTATCTGGGATACAACCAAACTTGAGAATTTGGATATCAGAATGGGCTACAACTCTATCTCAATTTACTTGAGATGTAAGTTTACAGGGTTTTCTTTTATATCCACGAATGTGTATTCTCCGTGTGAATACAATATTAGGGAAGAGTTTTGGAGAGATGTTGCTGATGTCAGGAGATGGAGGGATGTTGCGTGGTGTGTGATGGGGGATTTTAACGCTGTCAGGAATGATGGAGAGCGTAATAAAGGGGAAGGTGATGCAAGGAATATGGGATTCATTAATGACTTTATCAATGTGCAGGAATTAGTTGATCTACCGCTTAATGGTGGCGCTTTCACGTGGTCTAATAAGCAAGATGATCCTATTCTTTGTCGTATGGATAGATTTTTGATATTCCCTCGTTGTGATGCTAAATATAGTGCATCTATACAATCTGTTTTGATTCGTACTATTTTAGATCATAATCCAATTCTGTTGGATTTGAGTCCAGACTTTAGGGTTAAATCTTCTTTCAAAGTGGAGAATCATTGGTTCAGTCATCCGGACTTTTACAAAAATGTCGAATTATGGTGGAACTCAATGGTATTTACAGGAACTCCCAGTTATGTTTTCTTTCAAAAGTTGCAAAACTTAAATTTTTTCTTGAAAAGTTGGAGTAAAGCTACATATGGTGGTACAAGAACGAAGGAGGAGGAGCTGACCAGTAACATTAATAGATTGAATCTTTTGTAAGAATCTAATCCTTTAACGAATATTGAGCTAGAGGAGAGAACGAAGGACTTGAGACATTTAAATGAGCTGAAGATTACAAGAGCTAGGCAGGCGTATCAAGCAGTGAAAGTTAGAGTATTTATGGAGGGCGACAAGAATACATGATACTTTCATAGAATTGCTTCAGCTAAAAGGAGGAGAAATTGTATTTCAAAACTGGTGATTTGAGGAGTTGACGTTTTCAATCAGGATACGATAAAAAACGAGATTAAGCAGTATTATTCTAATCTTTTTACTGCTTCTTCGTCAGTGTCTCCTAGCTTTGATAATTTTTCTTTTAAAACTATTGAAGATGCACAGAGAGTTTGGCTGGAACGTGACTTCGAGGAGGAGGAGGTGGTTAAAGCCATCAAATGTTGTGGTGAAAATAAGGCACCTGGACTGGATGGATTTAATATGGAGTTTTACAAGTGCTGCTGGGATATTTTGAAGGGTGATCTCATGCTGGCGATAAAAACTTTTCATTCTGAAGGTAGGGCGGATTGGAGATTGAATACTTCTTTCATCAGATTAATTCCTAAGAAAGAAGATGCTTTATCTACAAAAGATTACAGGCCTCTTAGCCTTATTAGCAGTTTTTACAAAGTAATCTCTAAGGTCTTGGCTGAAAGGATGAAAATTGTTATGCCGCAACTTATTTCAAGTTCGCAGGGTGCTTTTGTGAGGCAGAAACAGATTCTGGACGGTATTTTGGTGGCAAATGAATGCATTGATAATAGAATCAAACAGAATAATCCGGGCATTTTGTGTAAAATTGAAATGGAAAAGGCGTTTGATAATGTCAACTGGCATTCTTTATTTACTATTTTGCAGAAAAATGGCTTTGGTGAAAGATGGATCAGGTGGATTAGATGGTGTGTAACTGAAGCTCAATTCTCGGTGATGGTTAACGGCGCATCTACCGATAGAATTAAGCCTTCTAAAGGTGTTCGGCAGGGTGATCCTTTATCACCTTTCTTGATTTTTGCTAGTGGTTGAGGTGTTATCTTTACTAGTGGAGGACGCTAAGCGGAAGGGTTTAATTTCTGGATTCCAAGTGAAAGAGCGCGAAACTATGGTAACTCATCTACAATTTGCAGATGACACGATTTTAATGCTTAATGCTTCCAAAAATGAGATTAGGAACTTGCTTGTTCTGTTAATGGTTTTTGAGTTTCTTACTGGACTTAAATTGAATTTAGACAAAAGTTCAATTACTAGTATAGGAGCTGATGTTGTGGTGGGTGACTTGGCGTTAGAGTTAGGATGCAAGGTTGATAAACTTTCTATTACCTATCTGGGGATGTCAATAGGTGCTTTGAGGAGAAACAAGGCAGTTTGGGATGTTGTAATTCAGAAGATGAAGAAGAAACTTGCGCCTTGGAAGCGGGTTTTTCTTAACAAAGCGGGTAGAACAACTCTGATTAGGAGTGCGTTGGAGAGCATTGCCACATATTTTATGTCTCTGCTGATTCTCCCTGTAGCTGTTGAAAACTAATTGAATACAATTATGAGACGCTTCTTATGGGGTGAAGATGGTGATCAAAGAAAGATGAGTTGGGTCTCTTGGTTAAAGATATGCAACTTAAAAGAGAATGGTGGATTGGGTATTCGGAATTTCAGGTTAGTCAATAAAGCCTTGTTGGCTAAATGGCATTGGCGTTATGCTAGAGAGAAGCAGGCATTGTGGAGGAGGATAGTTTGTGAAAATACAGGTGTTGATGAAGAAAGATTAGTTCCTTTGGTTACTAATGATGTCACAAGAAGGAGTATGTGGCTGGAGATAGAAAAATCCCGTGAGTTTTATGACGTTTCTTCTATCCAGTTAGGAGATGGGAAGAGAGTTCGTTTCCGGTGGGATTGGTGGACAGGTAACATTGCTCTAAAAGATAAATATCCACGTCTGTTTAAGTTGAGTACTCAGAAGAATGCGTCTGTGGCGGATATTCTGGGTGTTAACATGAGATTATTTTTCAGTAGAGAACTAAACCCTGCAGAGAGGATTGATTTTCTAGAAATAAGGCATGACACAAGATCTTTAATCTTGTCTAATGGGGTGGAAGATTCTGTCTCAGGTAATTTTACTGTTAAGGGTTGTTACATGCGTTTAATAACAGCTGCGGACCAGACTGCTGATTTCTCAGTGCTAAACAATTGTAAACAAGTCCCTCCTAAAGTTAAGTTTTTATGTTGGGCTGCGCTGCACAAGTCTATTCCAACTAGGACAATGCTGCGTAATCGAGGAATGGAGATTCAATCAACTAGTTGTGTTCTTTGTAACTCGGATGATGAAGACTTGGATCATCTTTTCTTACACTGTAGTTGGTCTGCATCTTTGTGGAACTATTTCATTCATTATTTTAAGGTAAGTTGTTCTTTGCCTGGTACTTTCAACCAACTTCTTCTAAGCTGGAAGATACCAAGGATGGGGAAAAAACAAGCCTTCATTTGGCAGATCATCCCTTATGCTCTTTTTTGGGAGATTTGGAAGGAAAGGAATTCTAGGATTCATGGAGGAAGAATGAAAACCATTGAGGAGGTTAAAAGGAGCATTAAGGAAACTATTTGCTTGTGGAGTTCTGGTACTGACACTTTTGAAAACTTATCAGTCAATCAAGTGTTATTTCAATGGGAAACTATTGTTGGTTTGTAATATTTTCTTTTGCTTGAGTTTTGAGGTTGAGCTGTTTGCTCACTTGTACATTTGTAATTAACTTTTTTCTTCAATCTATCCTTCCCTTTTCAAAAAAAAAAAAACTCTACAAGGTACCAATGCTAAAATTTACAGTATTATCTTCGCGTTGACAATTTATAATAGCGCGCTTCTTCCAGCGTAAACATGCTAATGGACTTTAAACCAAATAAAAAGACTATGCCCAAGCCTATGAGACACAAAAAGTGGGTCTTTCTCCTACCAAAAACAGCATGCCCCCATTGGAATCCTAAATTGAAACTCTAGTGTATATGTATGAACTACTTCATTGTGCTTTCTGATAGAAGGAACATACGAAATTGAAAAGAGTCTTCAAGCATACAATTAGTGGAAAGATCCAAACAGAGTAACACCATTCCTCAAAGTACTTTAAAAACCAAATGCATAACAACTAAAAAGTTAAACTGGGTAACAACACACTACGATTAATAAACTCTTAAAACCCCTAGTCTCGAGAGTGGCCTCAATCCTTCCGAAATCTTAAAAAATCAGTTAGAGACCATCAGACATAAAACATGACGTCCTTGACACAATCTTTGATCTTTGGTAAAGGGCGAACGCCTGCAGTTGCTGCCCTTGTATTCCCACCACCACGGTTGCTAGCAGAATCACTTCCCTCAGACGTGTCACCCTCAGTGTAATACCTTGCACGGAAAGCCCCCAAATGCGCATAATACGCCGGAGGAACTGCAAAGAGAAGCAACATATTATGAAATGATGTGATTAGAAAGATATAATGAAAAGAATGAAATTCTTCGAACAGTGTGCAAATATTTTTAAAAGAGAATTAGCAGCTGAAAAGATCAAAGGGGTTCAGACACTAACCGACGGATACAGATCGGGTGCACCTGGCGTACCTGAAACGAAGATGAAAGAAACAAGGTATTAGTACCAACATTCATCATATACTACAGCTACATTCGAAATCAAGGTAAACTTAAGAAATCAGAAGGAACTCACGTGTAACAAAGATTGTTAGTAAGCACTTGCAATCCATTAGCAGTGAACTTGTTCTCATCGTACAACACATGATAGTGAGTGGGTCTACTGGTCCCCTGCATAACAAAATATTATATCAATATTGTTGAAGATGAAAAACATATAATCTTATCATTTACAACACATTAGACCTAAGCAAAATCAGTAACGTAAATTACCTGGATTCCTGCATGACTACAGAGATAAAAGTCGAACTCTGTGGGGTGGCAAATCATAGAATCTACAACAGTTCCTGAGTAAATAGAGATAGTTCATATTACAAAGTGACCTCAAAATATTACTCCACATTACAGGTCAAATATTGGGATAGTTCATACCGGGTAAGATGTTGCCACTCCTATCAGTCATGTTACGGTCCATGTGATTAGCAGGGAAGAGACGAGTATGATGTCTCTTTTGTACAACAATGAAAGTGATAGGTGGTAGATATCCTTCCTCAAGCGAAGCACAAGCCTTGTGAATAGCGTCTATCTCATGGAGCAAGACTTGTGCAAATTGCCCCTCACTCACTCCATCTCTGTAATAAAATTGGACAAGTCTCATAATCCTTAAGAAAATAAAATAAAAAACTCAGTCAAATCCAAATCATTTGCAGAAACACTCACCTGTAAAAGATAATCCTATGTGGCTTATGCCCAGTTGATTTCCTGAAAGCTATCAAATGCTCCCTGAAAGGCAGAGAGAAAAACTTCACTATTTTTTTTTTTCAGTTCTCACATTGAGTAAGAATCGTTAACATATCTACATTGGGAAAGATTAAAAAAAAATAATAATAATATTACCGAATCATTCCTCCATGAACAAGCTTTTTGTTCACCTCCTGAAGCTTGTACAAATCATTAATCAATTCCTGACGATGCCGCTGTGCAGAAACTAAACAGCGATATTTTGATACTTCGGGCCAATCCATAGAAGCAACTACCTAAAATGTGATAAAACGTTGATGTTTAACATCTCCAACATGGGTTTAGATACCACATGTAAAAAGAACTAGGGAAATCATATAACAAACCGCAGCAATAGAAGGACTGGAATCTTCTCCAGCTGGAGGATGTGTAACATCAGCACCAAATATGATTGTAGGACACTCTGTAACATAAGGGAGTCTTTTTTTGAGAGCATCTTCCAAAACATTATTCCTGCCACCAACCTGGCATACAATTAAAGCACCAAATTAATTAGTGAAATAAGGAACACAGTTCAAAACTACAAGTTACTTGATAATAAATAAACTACAAGTTCAAAAACATAGATTAAGGACAAACCTTCACATTGATCTTCATAGAAACGTTTTCCAGATATTGTGGATTAACCTTGAAAGCATGTTTCGGTTGGCAGCATTGAGAAACTATTCCAAGTTCTGTTTCACACACCCGTTTAATGGTCCCTGTAATAATAAACATATAAGTACTTATTTGAGAATAGATGAGGACGTCAGAATCAAACAAAGTATACATCAACTTCAACTAACCGTAGGATCCAGTTTGATCAGGTAATATTATAATCAAAAGTTGCAGTTGTTTTCCTTGACCAGTAATCTTTTCAAGTTTGGAAGTTGCTTCCTTATGGAGATCTACAAGTGTGCGCTCTATTTGGTTAGAATGGCCAGACCACATTGGAAGTAGCGGCATTGGATTAATGTCCTGGCAAGAGACGCAACTCATTAATGAAGATGTTCTAAAACGGTGGAGACATGGGAAATTCAGGGGAAAACAAGCTTACCACTCCTTTGTTCTTACACATCCCAACCAGTTGTTGAAAGAAATATTTTGCAGTGTCGGGACTTGTTCTTTGGGAGAAATTTAGGCAGGCCCAATGATCAACTTTACCACCATTCACCATACGCTGCCATCAGTTATTAAAATGATCACTATCGACATTCATCAGGGTACACTCAACTGAATAAAAGGTCACGTGCTTTTCAGGAAATTCAGAATACTCAACAGTAAATATAAGTATTCAATCATGCACAACAGCTTAGATTTAATACTGTAATGAAGTACATATGGGCAACTGCATCAAACCAGCTAGCAAATTCTTGCAACTGGTTGTTGGAATTAAACCATCTAATAACAAAGATCTATAATAGTAGAATTTATGAACATTAGGGATAAGCATTATTACCGCATTAATCATATTCCACTGCCCAACACGAGGTTGTATTCTTGCTTCTCGACCTTCTTCATGGTACTTCAGCTGAAATGACAAAGATCCTATGTTAAAAAGTTGAAGGACCAAAAAAACCACAGTTAACATTAAGCCTAGGCACCGAGATTTTACCATAGGAGGTGGCAAAACTCGAGCATTACTGATTGATGTCATCAATTCTGAAACCGTAATTCCAAATTCCTTGCCGTACTTGTCTTCCATGTATTTGTTCTCTTTGACAATCTTCATCGATGAAAGTAGTTTAATGAGAAGACATGTTAAATCAAAAAGGAATAAGATTACAAGCACAGCACATATTGCTCAATACCTTCGTAATGTTACTTTCTCTATCTTTGGGACGCTGACAAGCAGCTTTTAAGAGACCGGTTACCTGCTTCTCATTCAACTTTTTAGAGTATTTTTGCCCTTCTACTAGAGTACATACCTGTAATGAAAAAAGATCAAAATGACATTAGACAATCTATAATTGAAAAGAACACACAAAAGATTTTAAAAATTCGAATCACCTCCATGGGTAAGTATGCAGGTTTTGCATCACTCCCAGCTTGAAGGCATGGCCAATGAGCATACTTCAACTGAATGTTGTACTTTTCTTTGAAGTACTGAACTACAGACTGATTTGTGCCATCCTCGACAGGGAACCTTATGTATACAAAGGAAAAAGAAGGTTTATTAACTTATTAGTGTGAAAGATGGCATCAAAAGGTAATCAATAGAAGTAATCTTCAATCTTATTGTACTCCCAGGATATAACACATTATACTCACATAAGCTGGTTCGTAGGCTGAGTGGTTATTCCAGAAATCTTTAGACGGTTGCCATTCCTATGAGTCAGCTCAACACGAATACCTCTCAAGGACCTTTTGATCTAATATGAAAACAAGAAAAAGAATAAGCTAAGATAGAAGATGCAGAATACTGGGGCCAGTATTAGCTTGTACCAAAATTCTCACAACTCGGTAGAAGGAAGTCAAGGAAATTAATCGAAAAAAAACAGAAAATGAAACACAAACCTTAACACGATCCACATCAGATAAAGGCCTTAGTGAATCTCTTATGTTCAAAAGTCTGATCACATAATCGACAACATTGATTGATTGATAGAATGCAGTGGCAGAGACATCTGTGGACAAGAAAATTATAATAATGATAAGAAATCCAACTTGCAAATGATAAGCACTTGAAAAAACATTATAAAAAGGGAGAACTACAACCTAAATTAAGCGATAACCCCATCTGAGTGGGGCGGATACTCTGGTAGTATCCTTTCCAGCACTCTAGACCATCACCAATGTCCAATTTGTTTCCCAATATAGGTGAGAAGAATGACCTTCCCACCACAGCATAACTGGGTATAAAACATATTAACATATTAGATTGTAAACAACATGTGAGACATACTTTCTAAGTTACTAAACCTACTTTCTGGTTGGTGTTTCTCTCATGACCACGTCAAGAGCCTGTATTGTTTCGTGTGGTGAATCTCTTTGCCTACCAGCAAGAAACTGGTGCAAATGGTGCAAGTCAGGTCGCGACGCAAATTTGATTGCAACTTTGAACTTTCTTTCTCTTCTGCAATAACAAATCAATTACTTCGAGTATGTTACTATAACAAACAGGAAACACAAACAATGAGCGATATGGAATAGAAAGTTAACCAAATCCACAAACCTAGGAAAAGCTCCCTTTCCATCCTTGTCCGTCTTCTTAGCACCACCTTTTTCTGGCTCCTTATCAGCCAAATCAACAACAAACTCCATCCCTTGGAATGGCAACGGACCAGCAGTGTACAGGCTTTTACGGCCATCATAAACAGGCTGCAAACTCCCCAAATGCGACATACGGTATAAATCAACTAGCTGCCTTAAAACTGCTCTATTCACCTCTCTTGACGTAACCTCAGGGGTGATAGAAACCTATTACACAGCACCAAAATCAACAGAAGTTCAATAGATGAAGCACCAAACTCTAAAATGGAAGTAAAAAATAGTTCATTTACATGGACAATTCATTCACAACACTACAAGACCAACTACGAAATCTTTTTGAAAAGAAAAACTATGAAATTTAGAAAAGACCAAATCTACAAGAGTTCAACAGAAAATACAAATCTCAAAATTACAAGGGAATTAGGCAGAGATTACATAAAACACAAATAAAGAGACCAAAATTAAAATCAACAGTGTTTAAACTATAAAAATAAGACAACGAGAGTACAACTAAAAGAGTGGGAAAAAAATTCAATAAAATGAAATATGAAAAAAGAAAATCAAATTCGATACATAGTGAAGCATAAGAAATAGGACTACTATTAAAAGCGCTACATAGCAAAAAAAAAAAAATTACACACACGAGAAAAAAAGAGGGGGAAATCAAAATAGAGCAGGTATGAAATAAACCCGAAAGGAATTTACAACCACATTGTCGCCAACATCTTGATTCAGATCATAAGATCATCAACAGCAAAAGCAGTGAAACAACCGATCAAAAAAAAAAAAAAAAACAATGAAACAAGAAAAAACAGAGAAATACATACATCGTAATGGTGAAGATCCTTATCAGCAAGTTTGACAAGGAAGTGATTTGCTTTGACAACACATTTCACACCGATCGTTCCAAAACCTGGACGAGCAGGATACTTTACTGCTTTTGATGAAGCCGGTGGAGTAGCAGTTACAGTAGAAACTGGTTCTTGAATAGTAAGAGTTTTCTGAACATCTTGTGTAATTAAATCTACAGCAGTCGATGATCTAGAAGATGAACCAACTTCTGGAATTGAAGAAGAAGAATAAGAAGATATTGATGCAGCTGGAGTTCCTCTTCCTCCACCACCACCACCACGACCACCACGGCCTCCATTTCCACCGCCTCTCATACCACCACTACCTCCTCTACCGCCTCGATTAGACATTATTATTGATCAGATAAAAGAGATGAAAAAGAAAAACAGAGAAGAGAGAGACTTTTGAAAGATTTTTGAGTTCTTGAGTGACTCTGGGAGAGAGATTTATATAGTGTTTGTTACGTGGCTATGGAATCGTATTCCGGGAATATGATTCCATTAAAGTGAGAAAGAAGGTGAGTTGAAGGGAGATGGGTAGTTGAAAGGGTGATCTGATGTGACCTTTTCTATAGAAGCTCGGATTGGCTAAATTATAGAATGACCAAACTACCCATGGTACTTGCAGGAAAAATTAGACGGCCAAATCGTAAATAAGTAACAATGGTGCTGTAAAATCGTAAATTAAAGAGAGAAAAGCAAAAGTTAAAGTAGTTGAGGGAGTGGGAAAGTGCGAACTGTTTTCGTAAATTACGGAATCTATAAAAATATCGGATAATACGTTTCGTATCCGTACATATTATTATTATTATTATAACATAACCCAAACCATCTTTTCCATTGTCACATTTGTTCGTACGAAGTTTTAATTCTTTTCTTTTCTTTTCTTTCTTTCCAACTTTTCTTTTAGTTTCTGTTCTTTTTTTTGTTTTCTTTTTCAAAGCATCCACAAAAAGAAGGTACCGGAACTTGCATGAAAATTTCACAGTGGCTTGACTTTGTATCTAGTCCTTGACTACGCTATTTCTTTTCTTTTCTTTTTCAACTTTTCTTTTCTTTTCTTGTCGAAAGTATCAACAAAAAGAAGGTACCGAACATGGAAATTTCAAGGTGATTTGACTCCGTTTCAAAATAATAGACAGGTAGAAATGTAAATTTACACATAAACCTGCGTATTTTTTTGAGACGGGGGGAGTATGAATTTTTATCTAGTCCTTGATGATGCTAACGTTTCCATCAAAAGACAATTTTGTGTTAGAACTGCAACAATGAAATACTGAAAAATGATGTTAAAATTAAATTTTTGAAAATGAAATAAAACACTCAAATATTTAACAGCACACCGAGGACAGAGTCACTTGATCATCAAGCTGTCCTTAACACGATAGTTTACCGGTACGCCTCAAAAATGAGTGATGCTAATACCCTGTGGTGAAGTCGTATCCAGGATAAAACTGCCTGTTGCAAGTACTATTAACACTACAACACTTGCACACTTACGAAATCATCAGCAAAGCTCAGGAATGTATAAACCACGCAAAAAGAGAAAGCCGAAAAGAAAAAGGAGAGTAGCTTCTTCTGGACACAACTTAAGAATGAAGAAATCCTTTTGCTTTTTTATATAGTGAAAACGAATTAACTTCTAGTTTATACATCTTTTCCATTGTCAAATATGTTCGTACCAAGTTTTAATTCTTTTCTTTTCTTTTCTAACTTTACTTTATTTTTCTTTTCTTTTTCTTTTCTTTTCCAAAACATTGACAAAAAGAAAAAAATTTGTTACATTGAAAACTGATTTGTTTAGTGGGAAGGCTAAAATTATTTGACTAAGGTACATTGTTTTTGACTTTGAGCCATTAAAGGGGAGGAGTAAAAAACTGTCTTTCCCCCTAACAAAACACAAAAGTTTACCGTCATGTCCTCTACTTAATTGTACATCCGAGCCATTATATGAACATGATTAACCCTAAACCATTTTTAAGATTAAATTCTATCGTTCTCTCAGAAAATAAAAGTAAGTACTAATCGTTTTTTTATGTTTTTTCATTTGATTTACAGTCTAAATATATACTGATTCATGGTTGTTTCATCGATTGGGTGTCCTCCAACTTTAAAATCCCGATGATCATCGATAATTAAAATGGAGATGAGTAACTGAATTTATGGTAGATGAAGATGGATTTAGGTAAGTTGAAAAAATTTGATGTCATCATTATCACCTGAGCATAAGGAGCCGCTACCTGCAACACTAAATCAAGAGGTTCACGGGAGTGTTGATTGTGATATCGTGAAATGGCTTTGTTGATTTGTCTTATTTGTTTGTTTAAGTATAAATTTTATACCTATTAATTCCCACTAAATGATCGAATTACAATACGTAGATTAGACAAGTAATGTATGTGGATTTGGACGATCCAATTTGTAGACCCCAAGTCAAGATCAAGCATTAGCCTCTTAATCTGGTGGAGTTATGGAACCACAATCATCATCGTCATCATTATATGTGGGTCTCCTACGTTATACTATTTCTTCCCGGAACAAAACAAAGGTTCATTATATTACAGTGAAGCTTATGATCGGTTGGACGTGTAAATTGGGACGGGCCAACACGTTTATGGCACAGCACAACACGTTAAAATTCGAGCACAACACGGCACATCATGTGACCGGCCCAGAACGGGCACATCACGTTTGTTTAATGTGTTGTGCTGTGCCAGACAAAATAGGCACACGACACAGCACAACACGCGAAGAAAGCACGTCACGTCATGCATAAAATACTACACAATATATCACGTTTGATGCATATTTCACAAAAAAAATCATTGTTTTACCCAATTTCTGACATTTTATTTTCGTTATCTAATTTATTTCTATAATAATACATGTACTAACTAAAATATCTCAAAAATATTTATTTTGGAGAACTTAAAATAAGTTTGTTAGCACAGCACAGCACGTTTATTTTTCTGGCACAACACAGCACGACACGCCATTTAGCACAAAGATAACACAAAGACGTCTGAATCTCAGACAGACCTCAAAGACGTGACTTTGTGGGTCAATGGTCAATTATCTTGGGACTAAGACGTTTTACACCTTTTAATTGGTAAAAGTCAATTGTAGTTAATATACCCCCCCCCCCCCCCCCGCCCAATACACATATCAATAATATTAGTTGGACCCATAAAATGCTTTCCCCCTAAACAAATCATCTTTCCCTATAACAAAAATCAAAAGAAAGTACCGACTTGCATGGAAATTTTACAGTGACTTGAATCTATTGTACTACATAAATTTGTATATAGTCCTTGATGACGCTAACGTTTCCACCAAAAGACAATTTTGTGTTGGAACTGCAACAATGAAATACTGAAAAATGATGTTAAAATTAAATTTCTGAAAATGAAATAAAATACTCAAATATTTAACAGCACACTGAGGACAGAGTCACTTGATCATCAAGCTGTCCTTAACACGATAGTTTACCGGTACGCCTAAAAAATAAGTGATGTTAATACCCTGTGGTGAAGTCGTATCCAGGATAAAACTGCCCGTTGCAAGTATTATTAGCACTACAACACTTGCCCACTTACGAACTCAACAGCAAAGCTCAGGAATATAAAAACCACACAAAAGGAGAAAGACGAAAAGAATACGGATAGTAGCTTCTTCTGGACACACCTTTGGAATGAAGAAATCCCTTTTCTTTTATAGGTAGTGAAAATGAATTAACATAAATTATATTTGGTGACGTCCCTCATTAAACATAAAATCATTTAAGGAATTAAAATCTTGTTTTTATTTTAATATAAACAGTAGTAATAAAATCTTGTTTTTAAATATTCGGTTTAGGAATTAAATAATGAGCTCTTAAATAATCCCTTTAAAATTTTAAAACTTGTTTTGATTTCAATCCATTTAGAAATTAAATCTTGTCTTAATTTTAATTAATCTTGGTTTAACTCATGCATCTGCATACATGCACTAAGAATGCCCGTGCCTACCCATATTTTCATTTCATTCACTCATAGAAAATGAGTAAGCATCTTTAGAACTTTAGGTCATTCGATCAATACTAACCAAATACTAAAACATATTAAAAAACCCATTCTCTCCAACAATCCCTCACATGAATGAAATAACGATAAAAATTAGAAATCGGAATGCGAGAGATACCACTATAGGCAAGAGGCTTCGTGAGGTCTTGAACCTTTGCTTAGTGAGAAATTGTCGGGACTACTTGATGGACAGTGAACGTGATGTCTTGAACTACGATCGTTTGGTGTAATCAGCGATAATAACCATGCGCTATATCTCTCTAGGTGTTGTCAAGTTCATGCCATTGTGTCCATTTTGGCCCTGGACATATTCCGTTTTTCAGAATGCTTTAGAGAATCAGCTCTATTCTCATAGGAAGCGGCCCACTTCCACATTCAAATAGGTGAGTTCCATCAAGAGTGTTTACTATTACACTCCACTTCAATCTTAAATTGAAACTATATAACTTATTAAGACTTATTAAAAAGTCATCCTCCACATACAGTCACACTATCACGTCTACACCATAGAGATGGGACAGAGAATAAAATTCTCTGATAGTGTTTACATCAACCTTCCACAAATTAGTTGTCTCATTCAAAACCTTGATCTTGGGATCTTCAGTCAACAAGGTTGAGTATCCTTCATGTCAATTTTATTTAATGAGTCTAAGCCCCACCCCCCTCGATGCATTACTAACTATCTCCTTGGAAAAACCTTTCGTCAAAGGATCCGTGATATTCTCCTTGGATTTTACCCATTTAACGAAAATAACGCATTTATAGTTGTTATTTTTAGCATTAGCTAATTATCATGTTGTATAGATATAGCTGGCACAGGCCTATGCCAGAGAGGAATGTCTTCTAAAAACCATCTTAGCCAAGCGACTTCCTTTCCTGCTTTATCTAACGCAATAAACTCAGATTCCATAGTGGATCGATCTATGCAGGTATGTTTGGAACTCTTCCAAGAAACATCCCCACCTGCTAGAGTGAAAACATATCCACTCATAGACTTAGACTCCTCTGAGTCTGATATCCAGTTTGCATCACAAAATCTCTCAAGGACAGCAGGGTACCTTTCATAATTCAAAAAAAAGGTCAAAGTATATTTTAAATACCTCAACACACTAAAAAAAGTGCATTCCAATGTTCCTGCCCCGGATTACAAGTATACCTACTTAACCTACTCGCAGCATAAGAAATGTATGTTCTAGTACAGTTCATCAAATACATCATACTTCCTATAACTCGTGAGTATTCAAGTTGTGAAACTCCATTACCCTTATTCTTTTTGAGTCTGCAAATAGGATCATATGGAGTATAAGCAGGTTTACAATCAAAATGATTGAATTTTCTAAGTAGAGATTCAACACAATGAGATTGACTAAGACTATAACCATTATAATTTCTTCTAAATTTCATCCCTAAGATTACATTTGCGGGGCCTAGTCTTTCATGTCAAATTTATCATTTAGCATGCTCTTAGTGGAATTAATTACATCCATGTTTGTACCAAGTATAAGCATATCGTCAACATACAAGCATACGATCACACATGCATCATTCACAAGTTTGGTGTAGACACACTTGTCAGATTCATTGATTTTAAAACCACTAGAAAATATTACATGATTGTATTTTTCATGTCATTGTTTAGGTACTTGTTTTAAACCATACAAAGATTTTTTAAGTTTACAAACTTTTTTTTCACAACCTTTCACCACGAAGCCCTCAGGTTGTTCCATGTAAATTTCTTAATCTAAGTCACCATTTAGAAAAGCTGTCTTTACATCCATTTGATGTATCTCTAGGTTATGAACCACAGCTATAGCAATTAACATCCTAATTGAAGTAATTCTCGTAACAAGTGAGTAAGTATAAAAGAAATATATACCTTATTTTTGTTTATAGCCTTTAGCTACTAACCTAGCCTTGTATTTTTCAACAGTTCCATCTATGCTACATTTCCTCTTGAAGACCCATTTGCATCCAATGGATTTACAACCTGGAGGTAAATATACAATATCCCATGTACCATTCTATTTAATGGAATCCATTTCACTAATAGTAGACACTTTCCACCATGGAGCTTCAAAAGAAGTCATGGCTTCTCTATAGTTTGGGGATCAGTCTCAGCTAGGAATGTTACTAAGTCAGATCAAAGTGAGGTTTTGGTTCTAGACCTTTTACTTCTTCGAGGCTCAATCTCTACTCCATCTTCCTCTAAAGGTAAAATATGACTGGTTGGAGGGACATCTAGGAGATCAAGACCTCTCTAACGAAAGTCAGATTTCAATGGAAAACCATTTTCAAAAAACACAGCATCCCTAGACTCCATAATAGTATTCACACCAATTTCAGAAATTTTAGAACTTGCAGCTGATGAGTGCCAAAAAGTGCATATTTCTACACCTTTTTTTTAGCATTTAACTCATCTTTTGCGCTTTAAAATCATATATTATCTCAGATTCTATATTTTCTGTGTTTTCAAGAATAAATATTTGTACTAATTAATTTTGAATTTTTAGGTACTAAATAAAGCTTAGATGAATTGCGGAGCCAAAATAGCAGATAATTGGAGACTAGTGACTCCGGAAGAGAAGTTGAAACCCGCGCGCGCGTCGGTTACAACTTGTTTACAACTATATGGGATTGAGATAACCATATTCGAGCCCATACCCGAATCCAAACCCGCCTCCGTCCTAAGCCGTTGGATCGAATCAAGAAGATGCATTCAATGTCACCTCCACACGAGACATCAATATTTGAAGAGTACGCCTCACACCACAGTTCGTCTACCCTTTTCCTTCACACACTCGACCTAGACAAACACAACCTCCACCACCTTCACCCGACCAGTTGCAGAACCCATACTCTCACCATCATCACCCTGACAACCTCCACCACTGCCGATACCTCCACCAACTCACCCACTCAACCTCTTCTTCCTCATCTCCCATACCCATGTCTACTTTTCCCCTTATTCAATTCAATTAAACCCTAGTTGTTAGGTCATTCAACGACAGGCGTGATGACAGATGAATCCATTTTGAGTTCTCGAGCTCTAAATGAATTCGACAGCAACTAGTGGATGAGATGAACGAGCAGCAGCGTGGGAAGAAAAGTGAGCAGAAGCGTGGGAGAATTGAATAACACAACGTGGTGAGTTCTCTAAAGCATAAAAAACTCTAATTTTTTATTTGTAATTGATGGAAATTAGGGTTGAGAAATTGGGAAGAATTTTGTATAAATTGAGAGACCGTTGTATTTGAAAAAAAAAAGCCCGGAGTATCCGGTGCACTTCACTATTAGTTTTAGGTTTTTAATTTCTGTAATTTTTCCATTTCATTGTCACTCATGTTCTAAAACTCTCTGCTAGGGTTTATATGAATCCCTAATCTGCTTCTATGTTATTCATACTTTTTGTGTTGTTCTTGAATGTTTAAAATGTTTTTGAGATAAAATTTAATCCAAGTTTATCAACATTTTGCTCTCACAATGTATGCCATGTATCCATTGTAGTTAGAATACCATTGTGTTGATTATGCTACAACACATGCTAAACTAGACTTTTATTGATCCTTAGATTAGTTGTGCTTCAACTAGACAGTTAATGCTTTGGAGAAATACTTTAGTTGCGATTAAATTATCCATCGGAGAAACACCTTAGATAAAAGGTAAACTTGAATATGTTATAAGGACAAGAATAATACTACTAGTTGAATACATAGTGTAGGCTAGTGGTGGATTTTAAGGCCCTAGTATCCTCATTCTCAGTGTTTACACCCAGTGTTATTTGCATCTTTTACTTCTATTTACTTTCTGTTTCAAGTCTCTGCCAATATCTAGTCGTTTCGACACCAAACAACAAACCCCCTGTGTTACATTATAATAGAAATCAGTTATTCTTCCTTTAGCTTCAACTATCACTACCCAAGTCTCTGTGGTTCGACATATGCTTGCCTTGTGTTTCTTGTCGACACTGTGCACTTGCAGTATACATAGTAGTAGGTTACTTTTACCAGCCTACCAAGTTTTTGGCGTCGTTGCCGGGAACTTGGTGCTAGTATAGTTTCTCTACTGTTTACACTTCCTAATTTTCAATCTTGTACATATTAGTTTGTAGCTTGTTTTGCAGTCACTGTTAGTATAACTTAGCTTCTTCTTGAACTGTAACTTTAGCTGTAACTTTAGCACTGCATCTTACTCTTGCATTTTTAGCTGTAACTTTGTAGCATTTCTTAATTTTGTTGCATTTCAGTTAGGTTAGCTGCTTATTTCCATCTATAGTTTAGACTGTTTTATTTGTTATCATTGTTATAACTTTAGTAACTCCATTATCACTAGTATAACTGCATCTAGCTAGAACTGTATTTGTAATATGTGTATAATTGTTTAGATTTTTCAGTTTTTATGCCATCTTTAGTGTAACTCCATTATGTACTATCACTTAGTCTTGCATAACTAGCATCATTTCATTCATGCATCTCATCCTGCAACTGTTAGTTTGCCATCATTCTCCTGAAGCTGTAACTGTAACTTGCATCATTTCCATATCTGCATCTTATGTTATGTAAGCAACTGCATTCCTGTATCTGCTGTAATATAATATGCATCTTAGTTCTAGTCAGTTTATTTCAGTCACTGAATTTTAGAATTACTTCTTGTCATCCCATTTCATCTACATAGATGCATTCCTTTAGTCTTTTTTATTAGTTTACATCTCATAACATGTTGCACCAGTAGCCTTTCAGCTCACTTAATCTGTTTCAGTAGTTAAACATCTTCTTAGAATAACTGATTCTTAGCTGCAGTTCCACAAGCCAGTTGATGTCAAGCTGGAGGTCAAAGTCATTGTAGCAGTATCACTGTTAAAAGGAACTGTTCAAAAAAAAATTAAAAAAATTAGCTGTGCTGTTATAATTTAGTTTACTCGGTCCATTTTTTTTACATATTTTTGCATCATCATACTGTAGCTTAGTAACAGATCCAGTAGATGTAGTCTGCATCATTGTTTGTCATGCACCCTGTGCTAGTAGTAGTATCAGTTCTATTTGATTAAAGTAAACATCTTTACATCATTACCTCTCTGTGTAAACTTCTCCATTAGCATAGTCATAATCAACTGCATCTTTACACTCATGTAGTTCAGTCCATGCACCCTGTTCTGTAGCCTTAGTGTTAGTTTAGCTGTAAATTTTGGTTTCTCCTTCGCATTGTTGCATCTGTAGGATTGTTATAATTTTGTTGTTTTGATCCATCTATACATACATTGTATCTTTGTTTGTCCTATATCTTAACTGTACGTACTGTGAATATGTGTTTAGTTTTCTATTTTCTTACTAGTATAACTTGCACTTTAGTCTTGTATTGTTAGTTGTATTTTTAAACCAGTTGCATCTCAGTGTAAGTATTAGTTATAGGTTTGATTTTTTAATCATCACATCATCATATAACTTGTAGTCCCTTAGATAAGCATCTCTGCATCTTCCATTCTTTTTCTTTTAGCTTAATTATTAGTTTGCATCCCACACCTACATCATCTAATAGCTTGCAATTTAAAAAAGAAAAAGAAAAAGAGAAAGCACAATCTTTCAGTTGAGCATCAGTTCAGCTCCCGTCCCTTGTGTTCCAATCCTCACTTTAGCCTAATATCACTCTCCTTTGAGGTTGTAGGTACCTTCAAATCTGTAGTGGAAGTTAAAGCAAGGGAAAGCATATAAAGGAGCAAAATAGCACAACCATCATGGCTGACAACTGTACCTGATACACGGCCGTGCAAACAAATTTCGTGGTTGAACCCGGTTTTGCACCTGCAGTTTCATTTCCAACTTTTTTTTGCACTCCTAATGTTTTTATGATGTCTATGAAACTGTGTGAATCTGTGTTGTTTAAGCTATACCTTGGTTAGAAAAAGTTGGTCGTTTTCTGTGTTGAATGTTGTGTCTAAACTAATTTTTAATATGTGTTTGAATCTATGGTTTAAATCAGTATTGAAATTTATTACTGCTTATCACAATCACACAACACACTTTGCACCTTGAATAACTATATTGACCAATAGAAACATCTAGCTGAGTCCTTCCAAGCATAACTTTGTTGTACAAGTTTGGGAACGAAAGCCTTCTGTCAAGTTTGTAAGTACCTGAAATTCTGATAAGCAAATCTAAGGAGAAGATAGGTGAGCAACGCAATTCGTGGAAAAGCCTAAAACTGGTTTGAAACCAGTGGTATCATTTTCTCAACTCGATACCTTGTCTTGAATTTACTTCCCATGAAATACTTCCTAAACACTCAACACTGTCAAACACCTGCAACATAGAGTATCATCGTGCGCATAAGCATGATTCTGTGACACTTAAAATTCCTGCTAGATGAATTATGTTTCACTGAATTAATATTTGTGTCTATTTGAATCAGTGAATCTAGTTGAGTGCTACCCTGCTGAAACAGTTAGCTGTTCACCTGCCAAACTAGTTGATTAGCATAAGTCACGCAACACTAGCAATTTTTGCTATGAAATTTTTGGTATGTAATTCCTAAAATCAAAAGAGATTAGTTTTGTATGCATATAGGACTAGTTGCGATCCTGTGAGAGTTTGAATCTGTTTGTTTTCGGCACTGAAAACTGAGTGTTGTTTATCCCTGCAATTGTTTGAGCTTGTGATATGTGTGCTGTAACTTATTAGTTGTGTACTGCCAAGCAGATTTTTTCATAAAGATGCACACTTACTAAGCATCACTCTGTAGCCTGAAATTGGCACCTCCATGATATCTCGATTTTGAATTCTTAATCTGTTTGCCAGTCATATAAGCATTGTGTCCCTGAGTTTTGCATTGCTGCTTTTCTGAGTTGTATATCAAAGTGAGTCTGTGATCATAATTCCAAAAAGCTGGCATGTTGAATCTGCTGAGCCTTGACCACCTAACCAGTTGAATTTGTGCACTTGTGATAGCCATAACATGTCAGAATATTGGTATACAACTGAAAACTCATCACACTGACACAGTACACAATTTTCACATGAGCATGTTCCACATTTTTAGTTCCCATTAAACCATGATGTTAATAATTTTAGGGATTTTTATGAACCTTCTCAGGTTCTTGAGCATGAATATTCACACCCTAGTTATTATTCGCACATGTATCACTCACAACTAGGGGATGCGGAGCAATTCTATACTCCCTTGAGTCCTTGTATGCAATCTGTGGAAATCATTGAACAACATAATGCTAGATCTGAATTGCAAGCATTAAATGATCATCTTTATAGCAACATCCATGAATTTTCCTTCAATAATGAATCTCATGCATATTCATATGAAAATGAAATACCTACTGTTGATGACTCTCCTTCCATTGATCAACTTAATGCAATTATAAAAATGAATCAATACCTTGTGCAATATCAAAAGTTAACTGACCAAAGGTTTGCGAGTTTAGAACTCAAAATGAGTCAAATATGTGATGCACTAAATAAGGAGAGGGAGGAATTTCAGGGTGAAATGAATGTTAGTCCTAATGAATTGCATGTTAAAAATTGTGTGTCAAGTCCTACTCATGTAACTAATATTGAATATGAGCCTCACCTAGAAAAGAATGAGTTGACTGAAAACACCAAAGTTTTTAATAGGGATGAGTATGCGTACTACTCAGATGATGATATGATGTTAGAAGAAATAATTCATCTTGAAGATAAAATTTCAGAGTCAAATGACTCTCAAATTCCAGACCATGATATAGAGACATATACTGAAAATGTTTCTTCTAATATTCATACTCATTGCAATTCAGATAACTTTGTTAATGATTTGGGATTTATTCAATTACTCTGTGAAAGTGAGCATGCTGCACAACTTGTTAGTGACTTAGAAAATGCTGAATCTTCTGTAGACACCAATGATACTATGCAAGAAAATAACTTTGATGTGTCTGATTCTCTACCTAAGTTACAGGGTGAAGTTTCTTGTGGTATTCCTATGCATGAAACTGAAGTTGTAGGTGATGATTGTGAACTGGGGCTTACTGAAATGTTTTATGAGCATGATATAGTACTTCTTTCTGACTTAGGGAGAACTGAATCATGTGATAATACATATAAATTAGAAAGATATGATTCCCTACTTAAATCACAACATGGTGTCAGTCGAGAGGTTGTGAAACCCATTTTGTGGACAACTCCAAGTTTTGGGTTAGAACTGTGTGCTTCCCAAGTCCTCTTGGAATATTTTGCTGCAAAATACAATAACTTTGATGAGCCACAGTTAGAATGCATTTCTATGCTTGTCCCTAAAAGTGTCCACTTTGAGCTTTATCTTGTGCATGCAGCACCTCCAAAATTGCAAGATTTTGTGCTAAAAACTGCTCTGGTTTCCAACTACAGGTTTGGGGGTATCTCTTTCACACATGTAGCCTTACTTGCATTGCTATTCTGTTATAATTGTGTAAGGCTGTTGATGTCTTTGCATATCAATTTTTGGGTTGATCCTCAACTGTTTAGATTGTTAGTGTATGGTGAGTCATCATTGTGTAATCCAGTAGGTAATTTCTGAATCCCATTGGTATATATGTGTGTTAAAAATACCACTGTCGCAAAAAAAAAAAAAAAAAAAAAATCTTCCCTGGGCTCTTGGTGGTTGCTTTCAAAGCATTCATCCACTCATGGTTTAGCACCACCATTCTGTATCTGGTAATCTCTTTCCGTTAAATCTGCTCTGCCTTGTTCTCTTCGTATGTGTTCTTATCATCTTTTGAAACATTGAGGACAATGTTAGATTTAGGTTTGGGGGTGTGTTTTGCATATAGAGTTTTTAGTCTTTTATTATTAAAAAAAAAAAAAAAAAGACCAAAAATCTTTGTAAATATTTGCATAAAACCTCCAACTTTTAGAGATCTTAGAGTCACTAGCATGCTTCTAGCTATGTTTACATAGAGAGTCTGACCGAAATAAATGAACTTGGAAGTACTGGAGAACATAATCGGGTTTCTTAGGTGATTAGAGCGTTAAAATTGGATTTAACCATGCCGGAGGGAAAATTAGGTGCTACAAAGATATTTGGTAGTAGAATTGTGATCACCCTTAGTGGAGACTACCCATTTTTACATCAAGGGAGGCACCGACCTTCAATTTTTGTGACTTTCTAAAAAATATTTTAGAGTGTGTGTCACCGTACGTCAATTCCGGGTAGGAATGGTGAGCTACCCAACTTCGCACCACTTTCATCACTAGTTTTGATCTCTTGAGTGCTAATTTTGTCAATCATGAGGGTGACGTCTAAAGATGAAAACTCCTTCTTGTAGTTCGATGAGCAATTAGCATCACTCTCTCTCTCTCTCAACAACATCAACAGATCCATAGAAACACATCATCATCAACGAGCAGAGCAACATCAGAATTAGTCCAAGGTTTACATGCAACAATACAGTACAAAGATCAGAAGTCTATACACATTTTAAGAGGTATTTGACAAAAGAAAAGAAAAGAAAATAAGATGAGAATTAGTGAAGTTTATGAAATCAAGACGATACAAGTTGTGAGTAATAAATTCCTTCATCCATGGAGTTAGTAGTTTCATTGTTTTTGTTGTTATTTATATTTCATATTTAAAAAAAAGGAAAAAAAAATCCAAGAAGTTTATTTTCTTAGTTTAATTTTGATACCACCATGGTAAAGAAGAAGAATTCAAGAAGAAAATTCCAAGCAACAAGGAAATTGAAGAGAAAAGTTACAAATTGTCAAGTTTTTGAAGTTCAGAAGTTCATCATCAACAGTTGAAGAAATTTCTATGGATGCTTTGAGAGTGGTGTTTATTGCCGATCGGATGTGAAGGTAAGTGAGTACTCCCATCCTTGCTAATGGTTGATTTCCTTTCTTAGAGATCATCAGAAAAAGATTCTCTTTGTCCACAATTCTGTGGAGTCTCCAGAAATTATTTCGGAAGGTTCTCCTTCCCACCATCAACGTGTGCATGATTTCTCTCTTTATTCCTGTCTGCACACATGAGAGACTAAAAAAGAGGTCTTTTTGAGTGCAATTATCATAAAACCCTATTGGTGAGGCAGAAGTCGAGGCTTGTGATTATTCTCGAACCCGAATTCTTTCATATGGTATGGTTATTTCTCGCTCAACTCTTAAGGATGAGAATCCGTTCTTTGGTAGTTCTAACTTTTTGTTACTAGTATGCAGAAACTCTATGTCCTCATAGATCCTTGGATGCTTGGGACTCTTTTACGCTCCGAAGTTGGAGAAGGTTTTGTGGGTACATCTCTGGTAGGCCCTCACGAGACTACAACTCATCCAACTAGGGACACCTAGGGGTTTAAAGGCTTAGTGCATACACTAAATGCATTCAAGATACCAGCGACAGTGGTATAATTAGGATTTCTTAATTTCTGTTTCACTTGAGGACAAGTAAAATTCAGGTTTGGGGGTATTTGATGAGTGCCAAAAAGTGCATATTTCTACACCTTTTTATTGGCATTTAACTCATCTTTTGCACTTTAAAATCATATATTATCTCAGATTCTATATTTTCTGTGTTTTCAAGAATAAATATTTGTACTAATTAATTTTGTGTTTTTAGGTACTAAATAAAGCTTAGATGAATTGCGGAGCCAAAAGAGCAGAGAATTGGAGACTAGCGACTGCGGAAGAGAAGTTGAAACCCGAGCGCGCGTCGGTTACAACCTATTTACAACTATATGGGCTTGAGATACCCATATCCGAGCCCATACCCGAATCCAAACCCGCCTCCGTCCTAAGCCGTTGGATCGAATCAAGAAGATGCATTCAATGTCACCTCCACACGAGACATCAATATTTGAAGAGTACGCCTCACACCACAGTTCGTCTACCCTTTTCCTTCACACACTCGACCTAGACAAACACAACCTCCACCACCTTCACCCGACCAGTTGCAGAACCCATACTCTCACCATCATCACCCCGACAACCTCCACCACTGCCGATACCTCCACCAACTCACCCACTCAACCTCTTCTTCCTCATCTCCCATACCCATGTCTACTTTTCCCCTTATTCAATTCAATTAAACCCTAGTTGTTAGGTCATTCAACGACAGGCGTGATGACAGATGAATCCATTTTGAGTTCTCGAGCTCTAAATGAATTCGACAACAACTAGTGGATGAGATGAACGAGCAGCAGCGTGGGAAGAAAAGTGAGCAGAAGCGTGGGAGAATTGAATAACACAACGTGGTGAGTTCTCTAAAGCATAAAAAACTCTAATTTTTTATTTGTAATTGATGGAAATTAGGGTTGAGAAATTGGGAAGAATTTTGTATAAATTGAGAGACCGTTGTATTTGAAAAAAAAAAAGCCCGGAGTATCCGGTGCACTTCACTATTAGTTTTAGGTTTTTAATTTCTGTAATTTTTCCATTTCATTGTCACTCATGTTCTAAAACTCTCTGCTAGGGTTTATATGAATCCCTAATCTGCTTCTATGTTATTCATACTTTGTGTGTTGTTCTTGAATGTTTAAAATGTTTTTGAGATAAAATTTAATCCAAGTTTATCAACATTTTGCTCTCACAATGTATGCCATGTATCCATTGTAGTTAGAATACCATTGTGTTGATTATGCTACAACACATGCTAAACTAGACTTTTATTGATCCTTAGATTAGTTGTGCTTCAACTAGACAGTTAATGCTTTGGAGAAATACTTTAGTTGCGATTAAATTATCCATCGGAGAAACACCTTAGATAAAAGGTAAACTTGAATATGTTATAAGGACAAGAATAATACTACTAGTTGAATACATAGTGTAGGCTAGTGGTGGATTTTAAGGCCCTAGTATCCTCATTCTCAGTGTTTACACCCAGTGTTATTTGCATCTTTTACTTCTATTTACTTTCTGTTTCAAGTCTCTGCCAATATCTAGTCGTTTCGACACCAAACAACAAACCCCCTGTGTTACATTATAATAGAAATCAGTTAGTCTTCCTTTAGCTTCAACTATCACTACCCAAGTCTCTGTGGTTAGACCTATGCTTGCCCTGTGTTGCTTGTCGACACTGTGCACTTGCAATATACATAGTAGTAGGTTACTTTTACCAGCCTACCAGAAACCATAAATATATATGCGGTAGTATGCTCAAGATACCCTATGAAGACACAATCAACAGTTTTTGGTCCTATCTTGGTTCTCTTAGGATCAGGGATGGAAACCTTGGCCAAACACCCCCACACTTTGAAATATTCAAAAGAAGGTTGTCCTTTCCATAATTCGTATGGAGTTTTATTTGATCCTTTAAAGGTACTCTATTCAGGATATAGCAAGATGAGAGGACAACTTCCCCCCATAAGTTCGAAGGTAATCCTAAACTAATCAACATGGCATTCATCATCTCCTTAAGAGTACAGTTCTTACGTTCAACTACACCATTAGACTGAGGTGAATTAGGAGAGGTAAACTTGTGTATTATGCCATGTTATACACTAAAATCTCCTACAAAATTTTTATACTCACCACCACAGTCAGACCTAATTGTTTTAATGGTATCATTCAATTGGTTTTTAACTTCTAGTTTATACATCATAAAGGCTTCTAAGGCATCATCCTTACCTCTAAGAAAATATATATGACAATACCTCGTACAGTCGTCTATAAAAGTAACAAACCATTTCTTACTACCTCTAGTTTGAACCGACTTCATGTCAACTAGGTCTGAGTGAATTAATTCTAAGGGTTTAGAATTTCTATGAACATTTTTGTTAAAAGGTTTTCTAGCATACTTTGATTCTATGAATATTTCACATTTGTATTCCTTTCCAAACTATCCTTAACACGATAGTTCACCGGTACGCCTCAAAAATGAGTGATGCTAATACCCTGTGGTGAAGTCGTGTCCAAGATAAAACTACCCATTGCAAGTACTATTAGAACTACATCACTTGCCCACTTATGAACTCAACATCAAATATCAGGAATGTCAAAACCACGCAAAAAGAGAAAGACTGAAAGAATAAGGATAGTAGCTTCTTATGGACATGCCTTTGGAATGAAGAAATCCCTTTGATTTTATAGGTAGTGAAAATGAATTGACATAAATTATATTTGGTAACGTCCCTCATTAAACATAAAACCCATTTAAGGAATTAAAACCTTGTTTTTATTTTAATATATAAACAATAGTAATAAAATCTTATTTTAAATATTCCGTGTAGAAATTAAAAACTTGTTTAACTAATCTCTTTAAAAATTTAAAACTTGTTTTGATTTCAATCCGTTTATAAATTAAAACTTGTCCTACGGCTTATACAAGGACCCAGAGAAAAAAGTTATCCTTTTTTTTTCTAATAATAACAACAAAATTGTTATATTATTGATGATGAATAACAAAGTTTTGATCTCTAGCTAGTAAGTTGCAAACTAAAATCAAAAAGCTACAATCACTCCTAATGATGAGCTTACTCTCTTTAAGGATAAGCACTATGAGAGAATAAAGATGCACCTTACCATGGGAGAGGGGCATCACTTAGCTTAACTATTCAGAAAGGCAAACAGTGCAAATCGGAAATTGAGTTTCATGTACAGTTTTTTAAATCCGGTATGTCGGATATATAAATGGAAATTTGGGAAATCCTAAAATTTAGTGTGTAAACTAAAAGAATTGGATATGGAAATTACGTCTAGAATCATACCGAAACTTAGTTTCCGTGTCTCATCGCTTAGCTTAAGAGTGGATCAGATCCGATCATTTTTCTTTTATTTATTTTTTGTAGCAAAGAGAAATCACCACATTAAAGCCAAGCGAAGGACCATAGTAATTTCATTAGCTACAATTAAGCTATAGCTAAACGACATCATCAACCATAGTATTTTCCCTAACTAGCTTAAGAGAAGATATCAGCAGCATGGTTGTCATCTCTTTGGCCAAGCACAATGGTACACCATTTCGCTTCGCTATAGGTTAATTGTATCGAAATCCGCCTTTTACTTTGCTTAAATGAGGAGAATTCCCTTTGCTACTTTAAAGAATTGATCAGATCTGATGCTGGTATAAGCTAAGAGATAGGTTAATAATTCACTTTACGGAGATACAGTTTCCATGTGATTTTAAACGGATACTTAGTTTCCATCTTGAAACTTTTATTATTCACCTATTTTTACTCACATTGTTCACTTTTAGCTATTTTATTTTACTAAAATTCCTTTATTTTCTAGTGTGTCTTCATTTTTTTTCTCTTAATTTTTATTTTTGCACATAAACAACATTTATCTAAATCGAGCAAAATAAAGAAGAAAAAAAACGGAAATTGAATTTCTCTTCGCACTACTTGCATGAAAACTGAGTTTTTGTGTGGTTAAGCTACGCGATGCATTTCACCCATAGTGAGGTGCACCTCATACCCGTTTCGCTTAACTTCAGTTAAGGTATAGCTAAGCGAACTGCATCATTGTGCTTGGCCTTAAGGATAATAAGGAAATCTTAAGGACGATCTACTTTTTTTTCTTTCTTTGTTAGAATTTCAATCTTTTTGAAAAATAATTCTAGAGAGAGATTGAGTGTTGACATGGAGGCGAATTTAAAGAGATTTCAGATCTAAAATTTTCTTCATGGCGGCTATCTCGATTCCTTTATTAAAACTAGTATAACACGCACGCGCGATGCGCCTGCCGTTCCGTTCGTTTCGTAATTATACCTTTGATATTATTATTTATTAGTTCACTGATTAAGCGTAGCTCTCCGTGAGTCTTACATACTTTTTGGTGTCATATAATGATAACACACATACTTGGAATAAACTGAATTTTGTGGAGAAACATGGATTAATTGATTCCTTCATCATTGGATTTGAAACCAACAAATAATTCAAACCAAAAGAGAAGTAGAGAACAAAAATGAAGGGCCAGGAGTTACATCCCACTTACACTCAAGGGTATGACAGAATACTAAAGCAATGGTCTCTGGGTCAAAATGCTATGACATGATATGATTTTTTACCTAGGTGTTCTGAATGGCCTAAATGCACATCATTTATTAAAAAACAAAAATCGTACTTCATAAGAAACGATAAGCAATTGGTGTTTCATAAGAAATGATAAGTAATTGGTGGTTCATAAGAAAACATTATAAGGCATCTCCACATCAACCCTTTAAGCAGATGTCAGCAATACTTACGAAAAAAGTGGGATAATAAGGAATGGTGTTGTAGAATAGACGCAAATAAACTTTCCCATTAAATAGGTAATGTCATCAATTAGGGACCTGAATGCCTTGTACCCCATCCTAATATATTTTACTACGTAACAACAGGATATAGAAAACCATCTGAAAATAAATATGCCTCCCATCACCAAAACTTGTTGATGCTTCCTGTCCATCTTTCTTCGCATGTCTATAGCGTATTGTCCGCAAATGATAAGCATCACGAAGTTTTCTAAGAATCTATTTTCTTTCCACTTTAGTCAATGCCACTTGTTTAGCCTTTTGTGAAATACGATGACTTTGTAATTGAAGATGTTTTTGTTGTTGCCGTCCATTCTCAACTTCCATATGAAGGAGGGATTGTTGTATGATTCTAGGAGTACGACGAACCTGACCATCTATTACCATTGACTCTTGTCGAGCTTGTTCCATAATTCTAAGACTACGGCGGAGCTGACCCTCCATTACCATCGACTATTGCTTCAGCTGAAACCCAAACTTAAACTAAAATTATCAAAACCATAAAAAATTGACAAAGTGTGAAAGAATCGGATGCCACACCAGTATTCAAATTTGATTGAGGACTCAAATTATTCAAAGGAAACTGACTACTTACGTGCTTCGTATTTGACGGGGGCTGTACGACTAAAGTTGGCTTTAGATAATAGGTTTTCAACTACTAAAATTGGCTTAAAATGCGAGAGCATAGGTATAGTAGAGCAGAAGACGGACTTACACATTGTTCGACACATGCCAATGAAACAACAACGTCCACAGGTGTTTTCTCAACTCCACCCTAGCTCATTTACCCCACTGTAATCCTTGGCCGAGAAAGAGGAATTGACAATACTGAAGGCTTGCAATTGAGATATACAGATTGTTTGAGCCTAACTTTAGCTTGAATGTGTCCAAGATTTTGCAGTTACTCAAATCCACCACCCAATTGATCAAATGGGATATGCCTTGAGATGCATGTGATTGGTCTATAAAGTTTGTCATCTTGATAGATGTTTAACAATCAACATTTGGGAACTTGAACAAAATCAGATGACGGTTCACTAAATTCTACAAATTAGAGAAAGTAAAACATTATACAACTAAGTTGTTCCACTGACTGTCTAACACTATTAAAATGTTCGAGCAAACTGGAATTCTAAAAACACCATCATCAAAAATTTGAAAGTGATTCTTTTAAGATCGCTTCAACTGTTTTAGTTTAAAGACGGGTTTAACCCATTCCAAAAGGTTCAATCGGACTTAGAGCATAAACAACACCCAAACAGGAATAATATATGATGCGGCTATGGCATTGAGTGTAACAAAGGGAAATAATTCTACGGTTGGGGAATTTTGTAAGACAGGTAATATGTATATCTCAGTTTCACATACCTGATAGTTGATTATAGTGTACCCCATAGACAGTTCAGATTCATCTTTGATAATACGATCCCCAGCAAATAGGACCTTGAGCGGCTTCAATAAAAAGCACACAGATCCCTGCTACAAAACACAAAGACAGCTCAACCAAAGATCACCAACGCAATTCTTATCAAAGTTGTGTGTCTTTAGAAAAATATAGAAATAAGTTGTTTCCCTGCTACATTAGTCTAAGAATGCTGAAAGAAATAAACAGATTGAAAAATATTACAATCTGTTCAACATTTTCACAAACAGCTAAAGCTCAAAACTGCGATGCAAAGATCAAAAATTCAAAAGGCGAGAAACATTTTCTAAACCATAAAAATTTAAAAGCTCTCTAAACCATAAAAATTTAAAAGCTCAAATATGTTTGACCCGGCTCCATTACCGTCTACTCTTTATTCAATTGTTCGCCACACTATTCTCTTTTCCGTTCTTTGCTTCACTGCCTATCAAGAAGAAACATAAAAGAATTTGGTCAGTGTCGACAAATCCAGTGCTCACAGGTCACAGTCGGAAAAGTAACGTGGAAGAAGAAAAAGTAGAAGTTGATTAGCAGTAATGACAACAAAAACTCGTCCTTTTAAGGTAAGGGTTTTCTTTATTCCTATACTAATTGGATTTATGTGCATCGACTTACTTTACAATCTGTTGATATATAATCTTTGGGTCATCATCGGAAATACATCTTAACTGAGATGGGTTAAGACTTCACAATCATGGTAATGTTGTTAATCAATCCACATTTGAACTTATGTTTTCATTTTGTTCTGGGAGGTTTACTGGTTGGATGTCTTTTTGTTTATAATTTTGACTGCAGATATTGAACAATAATCCCACCTCAAAATCTAGTTGGAATCAATGGATTATCTATTTGACCCTCCATTACCGTAGCATAATATTGTTCCGTTGGTCAGCTTAATTTTTCTAACTCCAGCCAAGAGCTAGAATTACATCTCTTTTTTGAAAATCCAAGTTAAATACAATGATTATATACTTTGGAGTACTACAATCAAACTTAGCTCTTTATCGGTCAAAGAAAAAGAGTAAATTGAACAAAATATAGAATTTAGGTCAATAACAAACTAAAATTGAATTTAGGTTTTCCAAAATTCGAGTGTCAGGGAAAGCTTATATTCGAATGTTACGGGAAAAAAAAACTAACCTGTAATGTCTTGGGTAGCGCCAATGAAACTTGATTGAATCCCTTGCTTAATTTCTTTCAACTGCAAATTCCAACCTAAAACCACTAAATTAGATCAATTTGAGTCCTCAATTCAAATTGAGAAATGGGATTTGAATCTGTGACTACATGTTTGAGATACTTAGAGATAATTAGGGAACGATTTTGCACACAAAAATTCGAATTAGAGGGGAAAAGTTGATGAGAGGGGACGTTGTCGTCGGTACACGTAGAGAGAAAGAGGAGAAACTGAAGATGCAAGGGAAGAATCGAGAGAGATAAAAAAAATACATCCCAGTTTACCATTATACCCTTTTGTTTTAACGAATTTCCACAATTTATTAGAACCCGGTTTTTTAAATGAGGGTTAGTTAGTAATTTAGGGGGTCTCCTACCAAAAATACCTCTCTTTTTTATATTAGTAAGATAAGATATGTAAAAAAGAGTTTGATTCAAGCTTCATCAGCAAACAATAAGTCTAACCCAGTTTCACCTGATTTTCAATCTCTTGAAGAATCTTATTGTGTGAAAGGAGGAGCAAAATCGAACCCTAGAATTGAATCTGATGATGTAGATGTTGTAAAATCTCTGCAATTGATCAACACCCCTGGGATCTCAGTTGAAGGTAAAGAAAAGGATTTTGTTAATCACTCTTCACTTCTTTGCAGAGAGCTAATGAATTGCCAAAAAAGAAAGAAAAGAGATGATTGTTTCCTAAACCAAGAGAAGTATCTTCTATAATCCATTTGAAATTTACTCATCCAATTGAAGTGAATGGCAAACTTCAGGTGGATGTTTATTCTGAGAATCTCTCAACAGGTACGAAGAAAAAGTGTGAAAACAAGGTATTTGGATTTTTTTAATGGGAAAACACCTTTCTTTTGAAGCAATCCAAATTGTTGTGAGAAAATTATGGAATTTTAAACAAGAGGTAACGATCAAACTCTATAATAATTTTTCATTTAGATTGATTTCAAAGATGAAGAGGACACAAGGCTTGTTCTAGATACATGGTCTATATTCATATCAGGAAAACTCTTCATAGTGAGACCATGACGTTACTATTGGAAAATTCAGTTTCTATGATAAAAAAAGATCTCTCTTTGGGAAAACATCATGGATAGAAGGCTTGTTCTACAGTTTGAAGGCGAAGATCAGCCGAAGCTTTTGGAAAACTTCATCAACAAAAGGTAAGTGAAGACTGAACCACTTATTTCCCAAGTTATATTCACTTTTCTATCATTTGAGACGATGTCGCATAAAAAATTAGATTATCGTGCATAAACAAGAATTTTGAGTCAAGTTTATCTTGCTAATTCGTTCTCGAAATATAATGACTAAGCTTAATGAACATTTGTTCATACTTGATGAATTTAGTTAAGGACAATTTATTGTTCGGAATTAAAATCATGATTCAAGTTTTATCATTCGAAAATATCCTGGAACAGTGATAAGTGTCATTGATGTTATTCGGGAATGTTTCCAATCGATTTAGAGAGAAATATAGAACTACTATAGATTCGGATACAAGAAAGTGTTATCAGTCTTACAAACTGAGAAAACTATTATAAGTCTTAACCCGTATTACATGTACTCGTACATAGAAGAGTAGCTATATATCAACTTACAGATTTGTGATACACATATTCTTATGCACATCATGTTAAAATTTGTTCAACTCGTGAACTGGATTAGTATGCATGCTCGTATGCAAACCAGTTTAGAACTGTGGTTACGGAACCTGGATTAGTATCCAAACATGTATTTGGATTTATTTATTTTATGGAAAAACACGTCTCTTTTGAAGCAGTCCAAATTGCTCTGAGAAAATTATAGAATTTTAAACAAGTGGTAACGATCAAACTCTACAACAATGCTGCATTTATTTTTTATTTTAAAGATAAAGAGGACAGAGGGCTTGTTCTAGATACATGGTATATATTCATATCTGGAAAACCATTCACAGTGAGACCATGGACGCAACTATTGGAAAATTCAGTTTATATGATAAAAACAACCCCTCTTTGGGTTGTGATTTATGGGGTTCCACTACATATGTGGGATAACGTTGGTTTAGGCTTAATTTCTATCTATTTAGGGAAACCATTATATGCAGATGACCACACCCTAAATCAAGATAGATTAGCATATGACAGGGTTGGTGTTGTAATTGATATAAATTTCACATACCCTGCTAGCATTCAACTTGTGATAGAAGGTAAGATTGCACTAGAACTACCAGTATAATACCAATGGAAACCAACGCAGTGTGAAGTTTTTATGGTGTTTGGGCACTCCTCTAAGGCATGTTTAAGAAGTTGAAGACAAGGTGGAACCCAAAAAAGCCTCACAAACCATTGATGGTTGAGGAACCAGTGGAAAATGGGAGAGAATCCACTGCAAAAGATAGAGATATGATTAGGGAGAAATAAATTGTAGATAAATCTTATGAGAATTTGAATACTAACCCAAATTCTGATCTCAATAGAGATAAAAATTTGGACATAGGTGAGAAGGATATTACGGTTCTTTCCCCACAAAGCTCCAAGTCTCCTATCTTTCAGATGTGTAAGTCCAAGTCTCTAAGAGATTCAGTTGAATCAAGAGCAGGACAAAACTTTAATTGGTGATTATAATTTTACAAAAAAAAAATGATGCTATAATTTCTAGTTTAAATGCAGAAATCAATGTAGCTAGAAAAATTAAAAATTTGGATAGAGGTGAGAAGATGCAATCTACCACTCTAGATCATTCTCTTCAAAGTTACAAGTCTCCAGATATTCAAATTATCTCAAATAATCGGAATCAGGACAAGACTGCAAAAGGTGATCTTCATATAACAAAAAATGATGCAACAAAACCTCCAGCGAAAGCTTCTTGCAGTAGTCCAACTTCTGAGGAGTGGTGGTGAAAGATTTAGTAAAAGAAGCTAAGCATAATAACCCTTTCATAATGATTAGTGATTTCCCATACCAATCCTAAAGTCGATTCCCAATTAATAAAAGGAATATACAGTGGCGTTAATGCAATTAAGAATACCATGAAAACTGTTTCAGATGGAGACAATGCAGAGAAGTGGAATGTTCATAAAATCAAGAGCAATGCTGCAATATTGAGTACCAATAATTCTTTCAGCATGTTGAGTAACGAGTCTGCACTTGACAAAGATAGGGTAACCATTGAAGATTGTGAGGATGATAGTGATGGGATCCCTGATGTAGTGTCTGGGAAGAAAGCTCATCTCAGGGCTTGTGAGGACAAAGCTTACACGGAATCTGAGAAGAAGACTGAAAAAGAACTCTCAAGACTAAAAGGGAATGAAAGTATCCCCAATAAGGGAAGTAATGACAATTTGGGTAGAGGCCACAAATCTACTGCTAGAAAGCACAAGTAGGCTATGTTAGTTTTTCTTGTTTTGTTTTGCTTTACTCTTTCTGCTGTTGATTAGTCTTGGAGCTGGCTTATGCCCTCCATTTGGTTTTCTATATTGTTTTTGGTGTTGTCTATAGCCTTCCTCGGGACATGCTTAGGAACTTTATATTGTATTCCTTTTTCTCTTTTCAGTATCATCAATAAAATCTTAACATTTTCTATCAGAAAAAAAAAATATACTTTATTTCTTTGTTAATGTTCGTAATGTTTCCATTGAACAAAGACTGCATCGGCGATACACATTACGACCAACTTTGCATGAGCTTCAATGTGGACTGACTTTGAATTTTCGTAATTGTTTGAGTATGAATTTACGTATACATAGTCCATGATGACGTTAATGTTTACATCAAAAGAAAATTTAAGGGAAGAATTTGGTGGGCGCTCTATGAAGATACAAGGTAAGAACCATAAGGTAGGTATAATGTGTATGTGTCGCATTATTTTTTATGGTTTTCACATTTGTCATTGTCTCAGTCAGGCCATGGCCAGGGCCGACCCTGAGGGAAGGTCAACGAAAATTGACTTCGGGGCAGCAATCAACAAGGGCAGCAAAAATGTTTTTTTCTACGGGGTTTATGTTACAAAATAAAAAAATGAAGGTCTATCTTGTAATGAAAAACAAAATGGAGGATTTATTCATTAAAGAAGAAGGCGCATATTATTAATATGAAGTTACTTTAATGGTTTATTGTTTAATATCTAATAAGTCAGATGCAAAGATTCTTATGCATCACTCTCTCTCTCCCAAACTCCTACTCCTGTTTGTTGTCTTACAACAATCTAACAGCCACCACCTCTTCACAATAAGTGAAGCATCTAATTCAAATACAAATGATGACAACAACCACACTATGATCAAGATTGAAGAAGACGAGGCATATCATTTTAATGGATTAAACAAAATGATGTTGTATCCAGTAGTATTTAAAAACTTAGGGAAAATTGATTTTTTTTTGGTAAGTAGAAAAAGATATTGTTATGCTTTTTTAGGTGCAGTTCTTTCGTAACCAAGTTGATTCGGTTCTCAAAATGCACCCAACAATGGTCATCACTATGAGAGCTAAAATGCATTACACGAAACAGATTCCAGTGACGGCATGAGGGATTTCGGGACGGGGCAACAATTTCTCTTTGGCTTCGGGGCAGTGAAATCTCAGGGCCGGCCCTGGCCATGGCCCAAAGCCAATACGATTGAAAGTCTTTTAGAGATGGGTGGGGGACCAATAATAGCGTAAAATGGAAAAGAAGGGACGAAGATGAAAAAAAAAAGATGATATGGATTGCAGGTTTTAGTTTAATAATGACAAGGTGGTGGGAATTATGACAAGCAGTAGAAAAAAGAAACTGATTAGGGAGGGAGGTTTGATCGGGAGTTAATGGAGAGACAATCCAGGTATTCTTGGAGTATTCCGTATAAATCATGTGTAGCTGACTCTTAAACTCTCGGACTTACTTCTAAATTGTCAATGTTCAAACTAGGGCATATTTGTTTGTAGTAATGATGGTTTTTCTATTTGTGTATATTGATCTCGGTCGCACTACTTTAATGGTAGGAGTGGTGTCTCAAGAGCTTAACAACAATGAATTAGGGGATCAACAACTTGTAATTTATTATTCTCCACGTCCTATTATTGATTGATCTAGTTCAAGTTTGCACAATTTTTAAGACAAGTAAGGGAAAATAGTATTTTTAAGCATTTTTTTACAATTATACCTTTATTGATAATAACTAGTGAATTTTTGAAATTATTTATCTCTCAAACTACACCACGGATGTTCGCAAACTTTATACTATTGAAAGCGTTTTAAAACACTTACGTAACGAATATAAGAATGCCTATTAAATTATGCATATTTCTTATAATCAATTAAAATGATAATTTTAGAAATATCTTTTTGGTTAGTGAAATACTCAGTTTTGCTTATTTCAAATGTCACGTACACACACAGAGTGGCATGGGCCATTTGCATTCCCCACAAGCCATTTTACTCATTTCTTAGGGATTCCTCCCGCAGCAATGCACCCACCCAACCCCTCTCCAGTCCACTGATAGCTACATAATGGAATCCTAAATACTATGCCAGCTAAATCTGAGAAATGCTAAACTAGAATGGTCTATATACTCTTATCTCACTCACCCATTGTGATGCTCTGACACGAGAAAAAAACCTAACACAGAGAAATCCATGGTGGGTAGTTTGGTACAGAATTGTTTCTTTTTTCTATTTAAATACTAGCAAAGACGTACATGCCGTGCTCCTTTACAAAACTTTTGCTCCTTATAGGACTAATAAAAGAAAGTAGTCTAGATGCACGAAGAATCTAACTTTTGGTAAAGTGAAATACCACCTAGACTGCTAATAGGGGTACCAAATTGTTTGGGTATACCAAAATACATATAGGACAAAATAGCCATCGCCTTTGGGTTGGTACACTCTCAAGCAAATTAGCACCCCCATTAGCAGTCTTGATATACCACTGGTAATTCTACCAACATTGGCATTGATAAAGTGATCGATTTACTTGATGTATGGATTCAATAGGACTTCTCAATGGGAAGGCATTATTGAACCCATCGGTGAGTTGTTGGAATTGATCGTCCTCTTCTCGACGGGCACTGAAAGAAAGTCAGGTGCACATGGGCGGATCTACATGTTGACTTGGGCTGGCTTAAGCCAGCCCAAGAGTCAAGGAAAACTCAACATTTTACAGTGGTATTGAATCGATAAAAAAGATTCATGCCTAAATTATAAGCTTAAGCCACCCCAAAAATTCAATTAATTTTCAAGCCACCCGTAACTTCATTTTCCAGTTCCGCCACTGTGAGGTGCATACATATACAGTTTGTTTTCATTGTTTTGATCCTAAACTGGCGAGAAAACAGTGTCTTTAAATAACTGAAAAGAAACTAATATATCGACTCAATAACATATACTATACTCCCTGTTGTGGCTCGCAAGCTATATCTAGAATTCCATTGTAAAGTACCCAGACATCTTGAAACCATTATTAGAAAATGCAAGCCTGGACCCATTTATCGAAGTTGTACGATATCCTCCTCCCATCCCACCATGCATAATCCGTTGTCCTTATATGCTTCCCATCACCTATCTTTCGACCGGGGCTTATATCAGCGTGCCCTATTTTGAAACATAATGAAGAAGAAGAAAATCAACATTCATAACAACAGGGGCATGATTTATGTAATAATGATAGAAGCGTAGTAGGAACTTCCTAGTGTAAGGCGGTCACCTTCTCCAGTCTTAGAATTGGTTTTATAAACAGCAGTCCAATATTGACGATGTTCTATAGCTCTTTCGTTTGTGTTGATACAAATTAGATGATTGTCGGCAAGCAACCACTACCTTCTATAGTCATGCATCAAATGTGTTATGCCCAGATTTAAAAATTACTCAAATGGAACAATTCCATGTGCTTAGCCACTCGCATCTGTCTAGTCAATATGCAGGCACGATGCGCTATAGAAATATCACGGAACCTAGGGATAAATTTCCTTAACTTCTGTCTATAGAAATATGCCCTTTGTCTTTTCCTTACAGTTTTTGCTCTAATAGCGATGACTCCATTGGCATCGATAAATATGCCCTCTGTCCCATTGTCGTCAAGGAGCAGCATAACAAAATTACTTTGTACAACTTACTTTTCATAGAGCATCATAATAACTGTAACTAAATTCTAAAAATTAGCTCATAAAACAGTGTTCATATTCTCTTGGTCTGTCACATGCTGAATGTGAGACAATGACATACTGAGATTATTACTATCGATATAGAACTTTCTATAGCAGCCAGAAATTACCAACGATTATCGTGTTTGCAACCTCGAATCTAGAAAATGTCAACTTTGGAAAATTCTATTGATACCTAACTTGGCTTCCAGAAAAGTTAGGGATTTAAAAGCAGCGGAAACTGCATTTGAGGATTGGTTTCTTGGCCCCCTTTCTTTGGTCATTGATCACACCAAATCATATGAAGGATATCCAAAGGATAGTGATAACTGTAGGATATCAAGCTGATTATTCATATGAATTTTTGTCTATTGCAAACATTTCCTTGGAAGCTAGATACGAAGTCAATATCATAATAACATGTTATAAAGTGGCTACAGTGAACTATATACAAAAAGAGTGAAAGGCATTTCGACAATGATTATGAAGTAGTCCAAGAATGTCATGTAACCCTTACCTGAATTCCTCACCTCTGTGCATTCCTCCATTACCATGAATTCTTGCTTGGATACCTATAAAGCACAACTCAAATTAGACATCATTTTGTTACATAAACACATGACTTCTTTAAGAACCAAATAAAAAACTGAACATTATTTTTCTGTTGGGCAATTCAACAAACAATTATATGTATGGGGAGATTAGCGTTCAACTGAAATTCCAGTGATATCCAAAAATCAGCTCTTCAACTGTAATTTCTCCTGCTGATGGTAAGTTATTGTATCAGCTCTTCAACTATGGTTTGATCATTTTGACGATTTTGATTTGGGGAAAGAATATTGTGATTAATTTGAGGGAAAAGTACTGTGATTATCAACGGAGAAGATTTTTGTGTGTGATTTGAAATAAGAAGTCGATGGTTTTCTTCGGGAAGTAGAAATCAGCAATGGCCCTTTCAGTTTGGTAGTCCTTGAGTATCACTGTAAATTATACTTATAATGCCCTCCCTCCCTCCCTCTCAACCAAAACAAAACTCGAAATTATATAGGCACTCCCACAACCATAAGTCAATAACCCATCGGGAAAAATGTCTCGCATACCGAACCCAAACACTAGACCTGGAACTGCAATCATCCGAAACATTCATAAAGTGGGACACTCACAATATCTATCTATCTATTCTCTTAAATAAAGCAAACATCCCTTACTGTAGGGTGAAGCTGTAAAAAAGTTAATTCCCATTTTGCCCTTATATTCACATAATAAAAACAAAAAATGGAAATATAATCTGAGTGCATAATTGTAATATGACATGACAAATGTGGTAATACTCATTTGGCCCTTATATTCACACACTAAAAACAAAAATGGAAATATAATCTGAGGGCATAATCTGTGGTAATACCCATTTTGCCCTTATATGACATTCCATCGATTACCGTTAAAAGTAAAATCCACGGCTAAGATGGATTCACATAAGTTGTAGACGTGCAGCGCATGAAGCTGTAAATTACTGTAGTAGCATGAAGCTGTAAATTATGTATTCCTAATTTACCCCTATCGTTATAAAATTTTGTACACTTCACATAAATCAGGAAGGGTATAATAGTAATTAACGTTTCAATCTTTTTTTTTAAACCAAAACAGCCATTGATATTAGCACGTCCGTATGCTTTATAAGTTGGGCTTTTTGATAAAGTACCCCTATTTTTCACATTACCTTAAAAAAGTGCCCCCGTTTTTTAGAAATTTATTAAAGTACCCCGTTTTATTCAAAAGGCAAATTCCATCTAGTTAAGTGTTAAGTGGCAGTTATCTTTCCAATTAAAAGTCTTATTTACCCATGAACTACATCTCCTTGGTGGGAAGGGTAAATGATCCGACAATCCTGAAAATGGTGTAACGATCCTGAACCGGGCTCGGCGAACCTGAAAGCGTTGTCACGATCCTGAACCGGGCTCGACGAACCTAAAAAAATGTTGTAAAAGGTCGTTTTCTTCCAACCAAAAACCCCAAAACACATGAAATGATGAACCTTTTTTGGGAAATGATGTAACGAACCTGAAAGCGGTTTAACGATCTTGAACCAGACTCGACGAACCTGAAAAATGATGTATAAAATCAATGTGGCAATAATAAAAGGGTAAATATGTAAAGTAAAATAGTCTTAACTAACATTTGATGGAAAAACTAACGTAAGGGTACTTTAACAAATTTTAAAAAAACATGGGTATTTTTTTAGTGGGTATCCAAAAAACGGGGTCCTTTATCAAAATTCTATTATAAATTTGATGTGGATAAATTCAATAATAAAGTGAAATCACTAGACAGAGAAGGGCTAATGTAAAATTTTAGTTTTTTATTTCCTTGAGGTGCATGAGAGCAAAGAGAATAAAAGGTACCAGAGTCCTGTTGGTGGTCACCGGCACGTGCATAGCGCGTGCGATCGTCTTGTTGATAAAAAAAGCAACACCAATGTTACCTGTAATTTACAATCAGAGGTGACTGACCTTAGTCAACATATTTAAGGCATGCTCACCATGATCAATATTTTCAGCAAAAATGAATCTCATTTGAGCTAATCAGCTCTGCCTCTATGCCTACTTGAAGGTGTAGAGGGATAGCAATTTAAACACCCGATTACGGTGCCTTCAAAATGGCTGCTGCTGTCAAAACACTCATTTTCTACACTAACATATAGGTTGCATCTATCAATGTCGATAATATCACCATTTTCCGCATACTAGTCATTACTCATGCTTTTGCAAAGAAGAATCTGACAAAGGATTAGCCACGCACCAAATCCTCTCAGCTGGGCACAGGAATTTACACTTATATGATATTATGATTAATGTTTTTGAAGGGTTCTTGTGCCTCCACTACACAAGAAAGTTCCTCCGCAGCACTCTCCCATACAGAAAAACTCCTGTATCTATAAGCCATTCCGATACCTTTTTCTAACAAAACCTATAACTTAGTATTTCAGACATGAATCTATACAAACTTATTCATTTAGAGCTAAAAGGAAAGGAACCACCAGACTTAGGAGCTATTTATGATATATAAAACTGAAATGTAAAGGATAATATCATAATCCAATATTCATAACATGCTGCATTCGCTATTCCCTGTACTGACAGATAAGAGGCTCTTGACTATAGTTGTAGTGTCTTTTCCCAAGTAACAAGATAACGATCTGGTGAGATTGGAAACCTTAGGTACTTTTCTGTGTTGAGGTTGTAATAAAAAACACTGTCTGTACACTCAGGTTGTATGAAGATATGAGTCGTCCCGGTAAGAGCTACAACAGAAGGTTCTCGTCTTACATTCCAGTCATAAGGTATGTATATGTCCTCATGTTTCCACTCAATGTTACCACCTACATCCTCATGCATTGCCCATAGAGCACTTTCATAACCCCATACACGGTCTAGTACAGCTATGCGTCCATTAAATTCCATCAATTCAATAGGTTGGAAAGGTTTGAAGTCCTCCTCAGGATCCTCCCCAGTGTAGAATTCAGGGATTGGAATGACTCTAAAACTTTCACTTCCAAAATTAAATCCCATTATTACTTCACCTTTGCTAGTATACCTGAATCGCCAATATAAATTACCATTTACATAAACAGGTTTAGCCAACTCCTCCTTCCCAATTCCTACACGATAGGGTGGGACTGCATCGATTCTTCTCCATGTATTTTCGCCAACAGTCAGTACTTCAACAATTTGATCTTCAGCTCCTACTTGTTGATCAGATGATACCGGCAAACCGTACTTATCAGTAGCATATTTTTTCAGTTTGCTACTTGATATGCAAATGACTTTATGTTGATTTGTCACTGGATCAAATCCAAGTTCAATGCAGTCAACTCTGCGTCTATTCTCTTCACCCTGATTTACTTTCGTAGTAGTCTGAATCCAAGGTAATTTCTCACCTGTGCTAGGATTATATATGAGAAATTCCTCCATGTTAGATGTGGCAAAACATAGGAAACCATTAACAGCTTGTTTAGGCAAATCATAGGAGTAAAAAGGACTACGATCTAATACTAATTTGTGCATACTATGTAATCCTGAATCAGGTGAACCGATTGTGAATAAAATTGTTCGATCATCATCTTCTAATGATTTGATAGTTAATAGTGGTCTGTGATTATGAGTTTCAAATCCTGCTTCATGTAAATAATCTCTTAAGATTGACCATCTAACCTGTAGATCTTTCCGCTGCTGCTCCTCGTTCTTTTGTTTCCACGATTTATGGCTCGACTCCACCCAATCCATCCACCTTGGATCTATGTCGTCTTTAATCATTCCCTTCCACAACTCTGCAATCGATGTACCCCAGATTTCTTCTCTTTTACCATTTCCTCCCACTCTAATTTTTCCATCTCCTCTAAGGTAAGGAGTAGGAGGACGAATTCCTGGGTAATTAGGTAGAAGAAGACTCCTCTGCAGTGTAGGAGAAATCGTCCACAACAGTGGTCTAGCCGCCATTGCTCTCTTCTCTCAGTCTCTCATTCATTTGATTTTTAACCTAAGAGAGTTAGATAGTGGTTGAAAAAAACGGTTTAATGGATATTGGCCTGTTTAACCGTTTCCTATGGACATGGCAAAGTGCTTCGTTTAAAACGATTTTTTGGTCAATACTCAAAAAGGTGGGGGATTATTAAGAGCAGTTCCTATGGCAATGGCCAAAAATCAAATTTTGTTCAGCCAGGTGGATGGCCAAACTTGGTTTTCCACTATGGGAAAAGGCTGGGCGCTCGGTGAATAGACGAGCGAAAACACCACGGACTCGGGCGTCAGGTTGGATGACTTGGGCGACAGGGAGGCTGACGCCCAAGTTAGGAAAGTTATCGCGGGCGTTAGGAACGAAGTCTCCAACGGTCGGATCCCTAACGCCCATATCTCCAACGATCGGCAACCTAAGCCTATAAATTCCATCTCCTCATTTTATTTTCATTCACACCACTTCCATTTCCTTCTTCTAAATTCGAATATTCCGATTCAAATATTACCTATAAACTCTTCTAAATTTAAATATTTCGATTACGATATGGATTTTACGAGAAGAGCGATAAACAGTTTAAAGAATAAAAGGGATTGAAAAGGTGAATCGTTACCGTTACCTCACACAAATGTAGATTTTTCTCAAAATCGAGAAGAAGAGTTTGTTAATCCAATCACAGTTGATGCTCCATTATTAGTTCCTGGTCATGTGTCGGGGCTTAAAGAACGATCTGAGGAATATTATACCATGAGACGTGGATTTTCAGAACTAAATGTTGTTTATTTCAATTTACCGGAAGCCGTCCAAACAAGGGTTGACAGATATCCTTGGCGTGCGCTTTATAGAATAGAGCCTAGATTACATAACAAAAAAATTCCAAAAATAGTGGTAGAAAGGTGGTGGAAGACGACGCACACATTTCATTTTCTGGATTTCGAAATTGGTAAGTTTCTTTAAGTTAACTTAACTTAAATTTTTTAAATAATTAAATAATCTAAAGAATTAATCATAGTTGATATTATACTTGTCATAGGAATTACTCCCCTTGATTTGTATTTCATTTGTGGGATCCCAAGTGGAAGTGGTAACCCGCCACCATACGACAATAACGAATGGATCTTAAATAGTAAATGGAAGTCACTTTGTTCCTCGTTTATGGAATTAGAAATCTCTATTGATAAAAGTCTGAAAGGAAAAGTGGTTAGATGTTCGGCCTTGAAGAGTTTCCTAATGACACCCAAAAACCCAGGAGATGTAGACGACTATGATGAACTCGAAAGATTGTTTATCTTATGGGTACTGGGTCACGTCTTCTTTCCAAACTCAACTTCTGTTGCTCATGTCGGTTGGTTTGAAGCATTAGAAGATCTGGATAAAACACCAGATTATGACTGGGGGTCTGCAATATTAGGAGAACTGTACTATGCACTGGATAAAGCGTCCACGGGCGATAAACAGTACTGTGGTTTTTGGAGCATCATAGAGGTAAATATCAAAATTATTATTTTTAAATTTATGAACAAATGTGGATTATTATTTACTAAAATTATGGATTAATTTGCAGTATTGGTGGTATATCAACTTCCGTCTTGGTAAACCAATCTTAAAAGATGACACATATAGATTTACAATGCTTGACATGTATACGAGGAGAAACATGAAGAAGAACACTGGGTCGGGCGTCTATGGTTGCAGTTTTCTGCAGAGAGTACAACAAATGACTCGTAACCACAACAACGTAGTTGTTCGCCCATACCTTCGTCATCCTCAATATAATGAAGCGATTGGAGTACGTATTCTTGATTATTCTTCTCGTAGAGTTGTTTTTTACAGTCCAGAATCAAGAAGAGGGGTTTGGTATCTGGGAGAAAGACTGCAATACCAACTACGAGGTATACTTGTAAGGGTAATTAACCCTCCACCATAGATGGAAACCTCTGCATCGGATTTCTTTAGGTTGAGAGTAACCAATTGGGAGAGTTATGAACTAAATACAAGGGAGGTTTTCAATGATGCGGAGTACCAAAACTGGTACAACTCAATTGTGAAGCCTGTGATTGGGACACATAGTATGCACGTCTATGGGGTTGATTTTACAGGGTTATTAAATTTTTCCCATAATCCAAATATCATTCCTAGCCAACCACCTCCAGAAGATCCAAGCTTCGTGTCTTATCCCAGGACAGGTGCAAGTTCTTCATCTTCCTCGTCAAATATGCCTCAAATTAGTTGGGAGATGCAAAGTATTACTTCATAAGGTGAGCTAACCACGATCCCCATTGTTTCCCAAGGTATGGAACGTGATTATCCTTACAACAATGTTACTGCAAGTGAGGATCAAATGCGAAAACAACTCAACGATCTGCACTGGCTTACAAGAAAATTACAGGCGACGCACTTGGAAACACTCCGGAATTGGCATACAAACACAATGTATAGAATGTCTCCAACTCCACCGCCAACTGCAAATGATTACGTGCCAAATGCAAATGATTATGTGCGGCAATCACATTCTTCCGATTCCAACAAATTATCATGGCACGAAAGCCCAGAAAATAACAGATCAACATTGCACGAAAGTGAAGAAACAATGGTGCGAGAGACACAACACTTCCCTCATTCTTCACCACAAATTGTGCCTGTATCTCAGCCTCAGGCATATCGGATTGGACCTAGGCGCATTTCATCTTCATTCTCGCCCTACAACCCAAATGTGGCATACAACCTAAATGTTCCATACGACTAAAGTGAATGCTACACACCAGGACCACCACAACTACAAATCTCTTATAGGCTTGGAGGACCGAGTACACAGGTTGTTGGACCGAGTACACATAGTGTTTACCAATCGCCTTCTTTTGTTCATCCAGGTCTATCAGGTCTATCATCATTTGGAAATTTACAAACTATCTTGACGATAGGTCTATCCCCAGGACTCTCTGAATTTTTAGCGGCTGAAAATAACTTCGGGGTAGCTAGAGATAGAGATGAGCGAGATAGAGATGAGCGACGTTAGAGATGAGCAAGATAGAAATAGCGTTTTACATTTGTAGTTTTTGTAATTTTTAATTCTGCTACATTTGTAGTTTTCGTTTTAAAAGTACAATTAAGTAAATAAAATACATATGTTTAAAAGTAACCGTTTTACATTGGATGAACTCAATTACACACAACTACACATTAAGTTAGCTTTACTAGGTAGCTTAACCAAGGAAGGGGTTCAAACTTTTCAACACCTTAAGGATTTCAAAACATTTGTCGAAAGAGAAAGCCACATTTTTCCATCTTCACCATTCATACAACGATCTTGTCACCATCTCAGCATTAGTTTCACCTCTCAATCGATATCGATTTACATGTATGGTTAAAGCTACAAACTCATTTACTTATTTCTTAATTGTACCAAAACGATGCTCTATGTCTGATATAGAACGACGACTAGGATTAAGAGTGTCACTGCAGAACCCATCGTGAATAACCGCCCAGAAATTCACACATGGATAGTTTGCCGAAGCAAGATGAGTAAATAAAAAAACATAGTTTCTGCAAATAGATTCATCTTCTTCTTTGGTAAACGGAATTGGACAAACTGATCGGGGTCGAGACATGTTCAATCGAGAATTGAGAATGAAGAAGAATGTGTGAATTTATAGTTGAAAGTAAGAGTGTTTATATAATTAAACAAAATGTAGACGTTGGATGAGAAATGTTTGCAGCCGTTCAATCATAGCCGTTGGCGACAGGAAAGATGACGCTGGAGTTTGGCCGAATAACTCTGGCGTTTTCTCTGAAAACGCGCGCTCTGTTGGAAATCTTGGGCGTCACCTATGATGTCGCCCGAGTTATTAGACATGGCGCTCTCCATTTCACCAGACGAGCGCCTGGTAGAGTGTCTCAATGTTCAAATGAACAGATTTGTTCATTTGAACATCCATTTTCTTGGTTTGTTCATCCCATAGTGGGATCAAAATGAACAAACTCTAGGTTTGTTCATCCCATATGATATGCCCTAAGTGATAAGAATATCTCACTAGTCCAGAAAGGTCCATTAATCACGTTTTTAAATGACAGATTAATTACGTGAATAAGATATTACAAACAAATTCCGTCATATAACGTGAAAATAGTGGGACCTATCATTTAACACAAATAAACCGTTATTTTCAAACGTGGTAATTTACTATGTGTGTGATATAACGATTAACCATTAAATAACAGAATAAATCCGACATATATTTTAGTTTTTATACGCCCAACACTATTTTTCTATTTGGTGTCCAAATTAACTAGCCACCTATAGTGCCTTGTTTATATAAATCTTCAAATGGTTAGCCACCTATCACTACACCATATTAACCGTATATATGTAACCCGGCTCTTGTTTTTCCATAACGGCCCACAAGTATGGCCCACAAGTATGACTTGATTTAAGACTAAAATTTCACCAAAGTCTCAAATAAGGTTGAAAATTTCGCTCAAAATCGATCTCCAAAATCCCCCCTCGTTTTCTATCCACCGCTCCCAAATTTTCACCAAAATTTCTCGCTTCCACTTACTTTTCACTCCAAATCACTTAAAGTTTTCGAATCTTTCAACTTTCAATTCCCCTTGAATGGTTTTTACTCTTTCTGATGTGGAGGGGTTCTTTCTGCATCTCTCTCAGATTCTTCCTCTCCTATCTATTCACAGCTACTCGCATCTCTCTTGCTGCTAGAGATTGTTTATTGCCAAGGTGATTTCATGAAACCTTTCATTTGTTTTAGATCTCTTAGGGTTTATTTATGTTAGGGTTGGTTATTTGAAATATGGTTATTTGGTTTTTATATTTGTCAATAGATTAGAGCTAATCGGTTTATAGAATAGTTGGGTGTTGAGAAAAGGTTTATCTTCTTCTTCGGATCTAAAATCAGTTGTATGAAGATACCAGGATATAAAACTCGTTCGTTTTGCTCTTGTTGTTCTTATGTTGTTGTTCATAATTGGTGTGCTTTGGAATTTTTTTGGCTTAGTTATTCCATTTAAAGAAGAGGTTTCTTTTATTTTCATCATTTTATTTTTGAAGATTTTGATTTCTTGTTTGTTATTGATAGATTTTTGATAAGAACTTAATTTTGTTTCTTTGTTTTTTTGAATTAGTGATAGGTTTCTTGGATTGAGTTTGCTGGTTTTCAGAACTGGTGATAGGTTTCTTAGTTTGCTATTAACTGGTGATATCAGTGTCTTATGTTCATTGAGATGTAAATTTCAATATCTAACAATACACCTAACTATCCTCATCTTAAATTGTTGAAACTACTGAAACTGCTCACATTACTTGAACTGATGGGTGTAAATGGCATACATAGAGGCCCTGTTCAGCGAAGTGTGCTACTGGTACTGGCGAACTTGTCCAGGTATATTCTCCGGTGTCATACTTGGATTGAAGAATTCAATTATAACAAACATGTGTGGGCACTATATTAACTTATCGCACTACCAACACTTGGGTAAACGTTGTTTTCTCCGTACTTTAGTTGGCTTACCTTATAATGGCTATATGATAATGTCAAAAGTTGCTACCCACAAATTATATTCAGGGAGAGTAGGAGTACACATTTTGCAACTTATTTAAGAGAAGGTTGAAGTTGGAAAAATATGTCATTACTTATTAAGTTGTTCGATAATTACACTCAAAGACTGAAGTTTCATGATTAAGTCTCCCTCCATTATATGGCTACAAGAAGTTTCACTTTGCCGGACCTACATATATTTGTACATGTCATATCAGTATGCAATTGTTCTACCTTTTTTTCTTCTTCTTCTAGTTGACGTCTTATGCCATTGCCTTGAACCATTTTGATGTTCCTGCTGATATAAGGTTTTCTTCCATTTCTTATGAATGAATGATTATGATCTACTTAGTGTTTTGTATTTCATAAAATGGCTAGCTATTTAGTATGTACATACTAAGATGATTAGCATTTCTTATAATGGAAGTGGAAGAGCTGTAGTATTCTGGTTTTAGCTTGGCCACAATAATAGCGTGATTAATATCCCTACAATGTTAAACTTATCTTTAACATGTTGAGTGCACTTTCATGAGTAAATTAAGAGATTGTCTCGAGCCTGCTAACTGGAAGATCCTATTGTTTTTTCGTTTCAGTCAAGAATTGCATCGATCAAGTTTTTGTGTGGAGCTTAATGCAACCAACACGACATGGTTATTTCCTGAGGTGGCCATGTTTTCGACCAAAACAGGAGAACTACTATTGCTCACATTGGTTTCCTTATAATGGAATGGTAAGAGGTAGTATTCTGGTTTTTTGGCCACAATAATAGCGTGATTAATATCCCTACAATGTTAAACTTATCTTTAACATGTTGAGTGCACCATGAGTAAATTAAGAGATTGTTTTAACTGGAAGACCAAGAAAACAGAGCTTAATGCAACCAACAACATGGTTACTATTGCTGACCAAAACAGGAGAACTACTATTGCTCACATTGGTTTCCGATGGACGGTATGTTTCTGTGGAGTTGTTTATAGATTACCTTAAATCAAAAGTCACTATGAACTGAAGTATGGGAACAAAGTGTCTGTTAAGGATCATGCATGTTCCCCTGGCGACACCTTCAACTTTCAATATTTAAATAAATATTTGTGCTCGCATATTAATATGGCATGTATGTATATGTAGAGCTGTGGTTGATGAATGTGTCTGTATTTTCCTTGTTCAGGGTTGTGCAAAGATTGGAACTTTCAAAATTTTGAGCTTCAGTTTTGACTTCAGTTAGCTGCATCTTTAACTGTTTTTCTTTTTTATCATATCGACGACTGTTTGTTATTCTCCATTTCTCCTCTACAACAATATTATCTGACTAACCAATTTGTTTGTTGATTCTACAGGGTATTGCAACAATTTGCAGCTCGTTATTCTTCCTAGGTAGTCGTTTGGGAGATCGTATGATTGTCCAATATACATCTTATGTGGGAACTGCAGCTTCGACTTCTGATCATATGAAGGAAAAGGTTAGCATTAAAATTCTGTAACATTTCTTGTCGCTTCATTTTTTTTTACAGAGCTGTAGATTTTAGTTGGAAAACTTTTCAGATTGAAAGTATTATTGGCACTCTAGTGATGGTAAATTTTTCTCTTTTTAGCAGCATACCAGTTACCCTGAAGTTTCTTTGTCCACAGCTGCAATGTTCATATTTGATACATTTATTATATCAAATGCTTGTATTGTGAAATTCAGATCAATTACATTATTCTTTAAGTAGGTCTGGCTACTGATATGTGTTCTCTTCTGTGTGACAGGTTGGAGATATCGAAGGGAATGCTCCTTCAGCAAAGCGATTGCATCATGCATCCTCTGAAACCTTACAAGATACTGCTAGTGGCGAGGAGCTATCGTTTTGTAGTTCGGCTCTAGATATGTCTGAATCACCACAGGTTGTCTGAGTTGTCATTTCAGCTTCTTCATCTTCTCTCCCTTTCATTAGTTAACCCCAAGCAAATGTTGAGGAATCTGCACCATGGACAAGGTATGAGCTTTTACAATTCTCTTTTACTAGTCTTCCACAACTTTAATTCCAATGATGAACATGGGACGTCCTGTTAAGCTTGATTTTTCTCGTGAAAATGGTGATGGTAGTGCTTTTACCCGCTGCATAGTGAGTATTGCTACTCATCTTTCTTACTGTAAATAATATCTTCTGAGTTGCTTGTCCTTAATTTTGGTTAGTTAGTTAGTGGCCTTCCCTGTAATTTGCTTCTGGGATTTATCAGGATAGATAGTTCGTTTGAAGAGCATCGTACAACTTAATGGGGTCCCAAGGGTATCCATTCCTAAGGGATTACGACTTGTCCTGATGCATATATATTATATAATAACTTTCATTTACTTTTTTTTTTTTGGAACCATATTATTTTCTGATATACTTATCATAATATTGATGCCTTTGCTATTCTTAACCTCAAGGCACAATTATAATCACCATTCTAGTCTTCTTGTTTTCTCATGCTGTAAGACATTGATTTCCTGGTGCTTCTTATACATACTGAAATTTGAAATTTTAATGTTTGAACTATTGTTACTGCAAATTTCTTCTATTAACTTAGATTTTGTGTACCGTGTGTGTTGTGCTTTATCTTAAGCTATATCTTTCCTTGTGTTTTCTCTTCTGGAATTATATTGAGAAAACATGGGAGGGACAGTTCTATCGTGAAGACATGCACTACGGCACATAAGTGGTGATAATGGCGAAAGACTTGGCAGAATTTATGTTCATAAGCGGTGAAGTTGCTGGAAGATAAGAACAAGGTCCTGGAAGAGAGGAAGAAAAGCGAAGCTTTAAAGCAAAGTTGGATGCGAAATGACAGAGAAATAGCACTGGAGAACATGATCAGGTGAACCTACATACATATTAATCTCTTGGCATTATGTGACAACCACACAGGAATGTGACGATTATGATTGCGTGATTCAAGAAATTATAGATGCAAGTGCCATGTTATGCGATAGAGATGGAGTACATGGAGATGTTTCAAGAGGTGAGATGATTAAGTGGCCAAAAGCTTATGTAACTCATGTAGGAGAGTGGCCAAAACTTATGTTGGTAAAGTGATAGTAGATTGAGTTCAGTTTTAGCTTGAATTTATCTTGCAGTTTGTATTCAGATATTTAATTTCTAGAATGTTACTTAAGGTAATTAATATAAATTTAATTTCAAGCTGTTTCAGATTCAGTTGATATCATAATTTTGTTTTATGTCCAGATTTAGTTGAACCAAAATCAGTTTTAGATCAAATCTAAATCTGAATGAATTTCAGATCCATAAGGTCTGAATACCAAAATCTGAATTAGTACAATAAAAATGACGTAAGCTTCTTGTTTTAATTAGTATATATATTTTTTTTTTATGAACAAGCCTTCCTTATGACAGATATTAGCTGTTATTGTATTTAACAACCAATAACCGTGGTACTTGGCTCATCTTTTATGGCGGACATCATCCGTTGTTGTATTTAACATACGAATACCGTGGTTCTAAATAACATACTCTGTTTGTGACTTAAAGTCACATTTTTTATTCATCATAATTAATAACGTTCTTTATTTGTCATTTGTAAAGAGTCACCAAATAAATAACGGTTCGAATAACAGATGAAAACCGTGATAAATCATGTTTTATAACAGACTTCATTCGTCATTTATAGCCCCTTTTGGACTAGTGTCTACCCTATAATTATAAAGGGTGTCCTTAAGTGTGGAAATGACTAACCTAACCTTAACATATATATAACCACCTCTTCCCATCACCATATATAACCACCTCCTCCCATCACCACCACCGCTCACCACCATCGACCACCTCAAACCACCACCACCGCCACCTTTATATATAGCTTAATTTAAATCATTAACAAATCAAAATCAAAATTATAACAAACCCATTGCTTGTCATTCGATTTTGGTTGAAAAAATGAGAAGTAATCATCAAAATGAGTTGAAAATGGAAGTTGCAGAGAGAAGTTCGGCTAGGAATTATGTGAAAAACTTTGTCGAACTAGCCGAACTCAACTTTGATGGAGGTTTTTCCTTTTTTCAGAGAAAAGTTCGGTTACATCGCCAAAAAAAAGTCTCAACCGAACTTTTAGTTCTGTTTCGTCGCAAAAAGTTCGGTTTCGTCACAAAAAGTTCGGTTACGTCACAATTTTACTCTCCTAACCGAACTTTTCTCTGAAAGAAAAAACTCCAGTAAAGCTGAGTTTGACTACCTGTGTTTTCAGAAGCATTAGATGAACTACACTTGCAGATGAGTTCGGCTACATGTTCTGCAGATGTCGTAGCCGAACTTTGTAAACCAAACCAAAATCAATTTGTAAATTGTTCATTTTTAGGAATGTTTTGGCAAATTCAAGCACCATTAACTAAATTTGAAGTATCCGTGAGTACCCAAAACATCATACTCTTGTTGTGGCTCTTAAAGAAAAAGATCTAACTTTTTTTCTTCCAAATCCCTCATCCTCATCCTCATCCTCATTATCATCTGCATCTTCATCTTCTTCTTCTCCCTCTCAATAGTTCTTCTTTTGAAAAAAATCAACTTTATTAATTTAATCTCACTAATCATTAATTAACTCACTAATCATTACACTAACTTATTTAATTACCAAGGGAAAGTTTGGTATTAAAAAAATAGATAAGGGATGACTCAGAATTACTTCAAATATCCACCCCAAAAATGAAGAGTAGTCCCCCTCGATTTTTGAGTACTGCCCAAAAAATCATTCTTCATTTACAATTCTCAGGCTGGTTCCTATGGGGTGGCTAACCCACCCATTACCATGCCAACCCACCCATTTTCCATGCCATCTGGCTTGGCAAACTGGTCGTGCCACTATGGGAAAAAAGATAAGCGATTGAGTCTCGACCGCTATCGGTGCAGTCTCTACCATTTAGTTTATTTTGAATCTCCAGCGGCTCGTTCTCCACCGCTATAAAAATATGACATTCCAAACACAAAAATTACACCAAATTTTTTACATAATTTTTTTTCTATCTTTTCTTACAAAATGGCAAAGTTTGAATCCCAACTTGACCTGACTACCCAACTTGATTTTTCCGGAATGGTACTTGAAGCCGTCGTTTGTAATCTTATGTGTAATGCTCGAACTCATATTTTTAGATGAGAAAAGAGTCATCTGCCTATACTTATCAGTTATGAATCATCCGACAGTTGAACTCACCATGAGCCTAAGTATCATCGAACAAATCGATTAACATATATATTGATTCAAACAATATGTTTACTTCTTTTGAATGTAGAATGAATGAATGCTTGAATATAGAATGAATGTTTGAATATAGAATGAATGAATGTTTGCTTTTTATTTTTAATGGAGAATGGATGTTTGAATTGGATTGAATGACAACAATTCCAGGGGATACGGTACCTGTAGGGTAAAATAAAAGGGGTGAGAATTATTTTTGACCAGGTCAATGAAGACCGACCTTTTGTTTTTGTTACAAAAAATTCATAACGGCAAAAAAGTGTTACTATAAATTTTTACCAGGATAGTAGGAGTCGGTCAACGTTGACCTGGTCAAAATATTAGTAACCCTAGTAAAAATTTAGTAACGACAAATTCCAGGTTACTAAAATTTTACCAGATAATTGAAGGCGGTCAACTTAGACTTAGTCAGTTTATTTGTAACTCTAGTAAAAATTTAGAAACGGTCCAGCGTTGGTTACTGATTTTCATTTTGTAACAGCCACATGTTGGTTACGAAAACAGTTACAACCCCGGATTCATAACGGCATCATGTTGGTTGCGAAAATTTGCTACACCCCCTTTTGAAACGGTTTATTCGGGTTACAACCCCATTTAGTGACTGAAATAATAAGTTACTAAGCGCAAAATATGGTGTAGTGAATATTTGTGACTTTAGTTTCCAATGTTGCTGAAAATATGCTATCAACAAGCAAAGGGTTGTGAGGAAGAGAAGGAGAGTTTACTGGATAAACTTACCCGATATTCTACTGCTGTGATGATAACTTGTAAAACAGATATGAATAACGATATGCACGGAAAACAATATAGATGTAAATGCCGACAGCAAAAGTGAGGTTCGATAACAATATAGATGCAATGAAGATTTCTCTTGGATTAGTCTATTTCTTTCCAGTGCGGACATGATGAATGAGATATTTATGAACTCATCAATTTTGATACCAAGAATCAAAAGACATTGAGTGTAAGGAGTTAGTGTTGATTTGTTAATGTGTACATAATTGTACACATATTGATTCTTAATGCGTACATAATTGTACACCTATTGATCGTTAATGTGCACGTACTTGTACACGTTTTGATCGTTAATGTTCATATAAATGTACACCCATTGATTATTAATTTGGGTTCTAAAATTTGGTATAATCTGTTTTTCTGGAAGTTGTACAGTGAGGAAGATAATCTTAACTTTCTTTGAATGGTTATTTCTATTTCAGGTGTTGGTAAGTCGAATTTACTTTTTCGATTTGACTAGGAATAAGTTTAGTCTCGAAACCAAGTCTACCATTGTTGTTGCGTGGACTACTAGGAGTTTGGAATTTGAAGTTAAAATAAGTAAAACTCATATTTGGGACACTTTTGGTTAAGAAAGGTTAGTATTTTACACTTTTGGTTAAGAAAGGTTAGTATTTTGTTATCTTTCGTTTTATGCAAATATTTTGATTATTTATCAAAAGAGTGATAAATAATTGTAATTGTGTAATCAAGTTAATGAAATCTGAAGTAACAGCTTATTAGAAAACTTAGTAGTAGGAAAGGAATATTGTAGCATTATGTTCACAGTCTAGATCCTAACGAAGTCAAAGGAATTTTCATCTATATAAAATCATAAGTTAGTTATACGTAGATTACACGGTATCACATTTGTCTTTGTTATCTAATATACTCCTTGATTATATTTGAATGTCGGATACTAGCATTTGAATTGGAAGAAGTTGCACATAATACTAGCATTTAAATGTCAAATGTCAATTTAGGAGGTTTAAGACTGATAATTTGTTGGGACACAACAAGGTGTACTTGATTTTTTAGGTTTTTGTAAACATGTACACAGTTGTACACCATTATCATGTCTCATTGATATACGACATATTTTATGGGTATGTATATTGTATTTTCTAGGTTTTGGTAGATGTGTACATAGTTTTAAACCATTATCATGTCTCATTATACGGCCTGTTTTATGGGTGTGGATATTGTATTTTCTAGGTTTTTGTAGATGTGTACATAGTTGCACAGCATTGTCCGGTCTCATGGATATGCGACATGTTTTATGGGTACGCATATTGTATTTTCTAGGTTTTTGTATATTTGTACATAGTTGTACACCATTATCCCGTCTCATGGATATACGGCATGTTCCATGGGTATGGATGTTGCATTTTCTAGGTTTTTGTAGATGTGTACATTGTTGAATACCATTGTCCTGTGTCATTGATATATAGATAGTTATATTGGTATGTATGTTGGATTTTCTAGGTTCTTATAGATGTGTACATAGTTGTACACCATTATCCCATCTCATGTATATATTGCCTACTATGTAAGTATTAGAATTGCAATTGTTTAGTAAATATTGGATTGTTCTATGGGTATGTATGTTGGATTTTCTAGGTTTTTGTGGACGTGTACATAGTTGTACACCGTTGTCCCAACTTATGTATGTACTGAATATTCTGTGTAAGTACTAGAATTGCAATTGTTTAGTAGTTCAGTGTACTGGGATGTTTTGAAGTCATATTAAGTTTGTGCAGTTAGGCCCAAAGGGAATAAGTAGTAAACTTTAATCATTTTTTTACTTAATTTCTTTTGTGGTTGGTGGTGAAAGGTTAATCACTTCTTTTTCAAGCTGCAAATTCTTATGTTTTATCGTTTTGTCATTGATGCAGGTTAACTGGTAAACCAACCTCTGCAAATCCGGCTATTAATCAACTAGAACTTGGCGTGGTTGATAGTTTTGTCAGACTGTGTAGACTAGAGTCTGTTGGCTACCAAGGATGTTGGATTTTCTGGTTTTTCGCAAATGTGTACATAGTTGTACATTAGTGTAAATTAAAAATAAAATAAAAATGAGAATTATATGGTCATATGGGTACTCTTTTTGTATCTCTCGGAAAGAGCTTTCCGAATATATAAAGTTTGCTAATTTTGGACAAACGGTTCAAAAGATAATTTGTTTTTTAATTATTTTTATAGTATTTAAAATTGTTGACACCATCATGAGTCATTTTGGACTAAACTGTAAATATTTGAACTAAATTGTAAATCAGAAAGGTTATGTATGTATTTTCCATATTTTAAATTATTTTTGGACTAAATTGTACCAAGTCAACTTGGGATGGACTAATCCGTGCTTTATGACGAAGTTTTTGGACTAAACCTTATTTTTCACTTTTAAATTTCGGTTTAATTTTGGGTTTTGAGTGTGATTGTGGACGTTTTAAGGAAGCAGTCGAACCAAAACTGCTTTGGTAAACAAAACTGATTGACAAAGACACTAAGACTTGGAATCAGTCTACAGTTAGAGCTTTATTTGATGAGGATACTTCAAATGACATTTTAGCAGTTAGAATTCCTTACTCTGGAAAGGATAGGATTATTTGGAAACCTGCAAGTAATGGTATTTTTTCAGTTAAATTGGCCTATAGAGCTATCCTAAATTCTACTACTAATGTGCTGAGTATGATTGCTAGTAGTGCTATTGTCTGGACAACTCTGTGGAAGAGTAAACTTCCACCTAAAATATTGCACTTTCTGTGGAGATGCCTACATAGGTGTCTGTCTACTAGAGATAGAATTTCGAAATTCTGCTCTCATAAGGAAATTGTCTGTCCCCTATATAATTCAATGACTGAATCCACTGATCACCTATATTCAGAATGTATTTTCACTAGAAATGTCTTGACTAATGTTGATGCAAGTCTTGCGAATTACAATAATGGAGTGGGTTTTACTGATTGGTTAAAAAGCTGGTTCATTTCTGATGTGCAAAGTAGGCCAACGGATTTGTATCTGTTCCATAATATTTGTTTTATAATGTGGTATGTATGGAAAAGCAGATGTACTGTTATTTTTGATAAGGTGCATGTTCAAGCTACAACAGTAGCTATGCAAGCTAGACATCACCTAGGAGATTGGTATACAAGCCTTCAAAATCCAAATAACAACACCCAAAATAGGGAGAGTGTGGCGTCTTCTATCCAGTGGAAAGCCCCAGATTCACCTTAAGTTAAAATTAACTTTGATGCAGCTTATAATCATAATACTAAAGAATCCGGCATTGGACTAATTCTTAGAAATGTTGCAGGGATTTGCGAAGGAATGAGATGTTGTCCAGGAAGTTCTCTAGATGCAGAACAAGCTGAAGGGAAAGCGGCGTTAGAAGCAGTAAGGTGGGCAGTGAGGAAAGGAATAAAGCATCTGCATCTTGAAGGGGACAGTTTTAATGTAGTTAACGCAATAAATGGCAGTATGCATTCTGTCAAGTGGACAACTAGGAGTCTAATAGTTGACACTCTTTATTTTCTAAAATTTCTAGATAGTTGGAAATGTTCTTTTATTCCAAAAATAGGAAACAATGCTGCACATGAAATAGCAGCATATGCTAAGACCTTACCGGTAGTTGAAGAATGGTGTAACAATTGGCCTACGCAACTTACAGGTTCAATTAGTGCAGATGTAATCAATTACTCCCAATAGTTCAATAAAAATATTTCTTTCCTATTAAAAAAAATATGTAGAAATCGATTTTCGGATAAAACGGTTTTGACAGTAATTGGTGACATGGCCATGAAAACGTTTTTCCGTATGTAATTTAGAAAACAAATACCCTGAGTCCAAATCGAAGGAGAGAGAGTGAGAGTAATGGCGGCAGCGAAACCATTGTTGAAGAAGATTACTAATTCAATGCAGAGGAGTCTTCTTCTACTACCTAATTACCCAGGAATTCAAAGTAGGATTCGTCCTCCTACTCCTTACCCTAGAGGAGATGGAAAAGATAAAATAGTAGGAGATGTGAAAAGAGAAGAAATTTGGGGAACATCAATTGCAGATCTGTGGAAGGGGAAGATTGAAGACGACATAGATCCAAGGTGGCAAACTTGGGTGGAATCAAGGCATAAATTGTGGAAACAAAAGGATGAGGAGCATCAGCGGAGAGACCTACAGGTGAGATGGTCATACTTAAGAGATTATTTACATGAGGCAGGATTTGAAACTCATAATCACAGACCATTACTAACTATCAAGTCAATCCAAAACGATAATCAAACAATTGTATGCACAATTGGTTCACCTGAATTAGGGTTACAAAGTATGCACAAATTGGTCTTAGATCGTGGTCCTTTTTATTCCTATGATTTGCCTAAACAAGCTGTTAATGGTTTGCTATGTTTTGCCACATCTGATATGGAGGAATTTCTCATATATAATCCTAGTACTGGTGAGAAATTACCTTGGATTCAGACTACTGTGAAATTCAATCAGGGGGAAGAACAAGTTGACTGCATTGAACTTGGTTTTGATCCTGTGAGCAATCAACATAAAGTCATTTGCATATCAAGTAGCAAATTGAAAAAATATCCTACTGATGAGGACGGTTTGCCGGTATCATCTGATCAACAAGTAGGAGCTGAAGATCAAATTGTTCAAGTACTGACTGTTGGAGAAAATACATGGAGAAGAATCGATGCAGTCCCACCCTATCGCGTAGGAATTGGGAGGGAGGAGTTGGCTAAACCTGTTTATGTAAACGGTAGTATATATTGGCGATTCCGGCATACCAGCAGAGGTGAAGTGATAATGGGATTTGATTTTGGAAGCGAAAGTTTTAGAGTCATTCCAATCCCTGAATTCTACACCGGGGAGGATCCTGAGGACGATTTCAAATCTTTCCAACCTATTGAATTGATGGAATTTCAAGGGCGTATTGCTGTACTAGACTGAGTATGGGGTTATGAGAGTTCTCTATGGGCAATGCATGAGGATGCACAGGGTAACATTGAGTGGAAACATGAGGAGATATACATACCTTATGCCTGGAATGTGAGACGAGATCCTTCTGTTGCGGCTCTTACCGGGACGAATCATATCTTCATTCAACCCGAGTGTGCAGACAGTATCTTTTATTACAACCTCAACACCAAAAAGTACCTAAGGTTTCCAATCTCGCCAGATCGTAATCTTGTTACTTGGGAAAAGACACTACAACTGTAGTTAAGAACCTCTTATCTGTCAGTACAGGGAATTGAAGGGAGTTGAACTGAATGCAGCATGTTATGAATATTCCAGGTGATTGGTGTATGTTTTTATCCTTTACATTTCAGTTATATATATCATAAATAGATCCCAAGTCTGGTGTTTCCTTTCTTTGATCTCTAAATGAATAAGTTTGTATAGATTCGAATCTGGAATGAATGCTAAGTTGTAGGTTTATTTAGACAAAGGTGTCGCAATGGCTTATAGATAGAGAAGTTGTTCTGTACTGGAGAGTGCTGTGGAGAAACTTTCTTGTGTAGTGGAGGCACAAGAACCCTTCTAAAACATTAATCATAATATCATATAAGTGTAAGCATGACTAATGACTAGAACCTGAAAGGATGGTGATATTATTGACACTGATAGATGCAACCTATATGGTAGGAGCAATTTGTAATGAACATCATAAGGAAAAATTCATCGAAGCAAGGACCATTGGTAATGACATTGTAGAAAGATTCAAATCTTGGAAATCAGAAAAGGTAGCGGCTAAATTGTCTTGGGATGGAGTGTCAAGCAATGAGAAGTTGGGGCGTGGGAAAAGACTTTCTACCCCTTCCAAGAAGACATACTAGTTTGTAATAGTAGATTTTCTTTTGTAAGTTCTCTTGGAGAACTGGTTGGCTTATCCTGGTAACACTGTAAGTGCTTTTTCTTTCTCTTAGTTCTGGCTGTTGCGTCTTTGTAGCACTGCAAGTGCATTTTTCCTTTTCTCAATAAAATCTTACCTTTATAAGTTATAAAAAAAAAATCACAGTTAATATAGGTGTTGTTTATTTATCAAAGTTTTGCAGTTAATATTGTGAGTGTCCTTTGTGTACTGTCAGTCTCAGATATTCGTATCCTTCGGTTTATAGTCGTATTTGACTGCAAGGATTGTACCCTTCTTTTCTTCTGCTTCAGACCTGTATCATGGTCCATGGAAAGATGGATTATCATTTGTGTCCATCCCTGACCATTGATACTCTTGTTCTTTGAGTTCTTTGATTTTGTACAGCTGCTGGTGCTGAACGTGTACCCAGTGTTGCTTCTAGCAGAAAGCTATCTAACTGGAACAGGTAATAAATGCGCTAGTTGTTGACCGTTTAGTAGGGAATAACGATTGTGCTGGAGATTTGTGACTGCGGGAATCTTCATGAACATTTGAATTTTCCGAGACAGCTGATGGAAAGAAGCCTTTGAGGGTCGAGATTTTCAATGATACAACTAAAACAGAAGAGGTGGTGTTGTCTCTTTAGATAAACTGGGCTGTTTTAGACCAGGTGAGACTGATTGCTTTGCTTATTTTCAGTAAATTCTGTTTCACTAGCTCGTTGCATGCATCTGGTTCTACTACATAAAATGGACGAGTCTTATTAGTCAAGATATAAACCCCTATCAGGTTAAGCATGTGAACAATTGAAATTGCATTCCAATTTAACACAATCATATATTCAGTTTGATGATTTTAAAACCTAACAGCAACAACAACGAGAAATGATCTAAAAGTCGTTAGGCATACCTCAACTTATGTGTTCTCTAGATTCTTCTTCTTCTCCTTGTCGTTGTTGACGAGAGAAACCAAGGGGAAAGACCGGTAACATCATCACCACTTGTTCCCTCAGTAATTTGTTATTGCGACATAACTTTCAGTTCTGTTTTGGTCGGAGATCTCCATTTTTAATCAAAAGGCGGGAAGGTAGCTAAGGAATTTGGAAAAGTGAAATGAAAAAGGATGATCAAGAAAATTGGTTGGAAAATAGAGAACAAGTTGTTTCTCTATTAACTACATTTCAAGAACATTTACACTATGTCTAATCCAACTAATAATGACATTGAGAAAGCTTTGAAAGATATTAACCCGATAACTTCTGATGATTTGAATGATAATTTGACTGTTATTCCTTCTGTTGAAGAAATTCATAATAATGTGAAGAACATGCCCCCTTGGAAATTACCAGGACCTGATGGATATCTTGTTGGCTTCTTTAGGGACAATTGGGACGAAACTTCTTCTGAAGTTATTTCACATGTTCGGAATTTTTTAAGAACAAAATTCTTGCTTAAGCAGATGAATCATTCCTACATTTCTTTGATTCCTAAGGCAAATAATCCTTCTTCTCCAAATGATTTTAGACATATTAGTCTCTCTAATACAGTGTATAAAATCGTTTCTAAGATTTTAGCCAATCGCCTCAAACCTTTGATGGATGTTCTAATTTCTTCATTTCAGTCAGCTTCTATAGAAAACAGACAAATTCCTGATAACATTATTATTAGTCATGAGATTCTTCATTCATTCAAAAATAGAAAAAAAAAAGTTCAAAAATGGTTTTATGGCAATCAAGTTGGATCTTTCTTAAGCCTTTGATTAATTAGAATGGTCTTTTGTTATTGCTGTTTTAAAAAAGCATGGTTTTTTTTTTTGATGCTTGGTGTCAATTAATCTTTCAGTGTATTAGTACAGTTTCTTATTCGGTCTTGGTTAATGGTTTGCCAGGTGAAGTTTTTTTACCCTTCTAGAGGTATTAGACAAGGTGATTGTCTTTCGCCTTATATTTTTATTTTATGCATGGAAGTTTTATCTCAGTTACTACTTAAGGATGAATCTGAGAAACTTATTCAAGGTTTTAAAATTAGGAAAGATAGTCATTCGATTTCGCGCCTGTTTTTTGCTGACGATTGCATGCTTTTTTCCAAAGCTTATTTGGTTCATGCCAAGAATCTTATGAAAATTATTAATACATTCACTAAAGCCTCTGGTCAACTTTGAGAAGTTTGGGCTAATTACTAGTTCCAAATGCATCATAAACACATAAAGTTTCTTTGGAAGTCTCTTAAAATTAAATTTTTGAGCAACTCTGAAAAATATCTTGGTAGTACTCCTCTTTTCATCAATAGGGATAAAGCAAAAACTTTCCATTCTTAATTGGCAGATTTTATTCCAGATTAAATTCTTGTAAAAAAATAAACTTAAATATTGATGGTATAAATGTTGTGACTAAACATGTTTTGTCTAGCCTAGTTGTGTATCATATGGTATGTTTTCCGCTTCCTAAAAAGGTAACTTCGAAGATTGATTCTATTCATAGGACTTATTGGTGGTCCAAAAAAGATCCTAGGCATGCTGCCTATTTTAGATCTTGGGGAGATACATGTAAGTCTAAAATATATGGTGGGTTGGGAAATAGGAATACTTATGTTACAAATAGGGTTTTTGTTGCAAAATTGGGTTGGAGATTACTGCAGAATCCAGATATTTGGTTAACTTGTTTTTTGAAGAATAAATATTATCTCAATCAGAACTTACCAGAAATGACAAGGCAACTGATTCTTCCTCTTGGATTTGGAAAGGTATAATAAATAGCTTAGGTTTTATTAAGTCCAATATAGTTGTAAAGATTAATAATGGATCGGCTACTAGTATATGGCTCTCAAACTGGGATTCCTTTTGAATCTTCTCCTCTTGTTTCTGTTAATCCCTGTCATAAGGATTTTGTCTTGGTCAGTGATCTTATTGATGCTCGTAATAAAATTAATTGCTGGAACGTGGGTTTGTTAAAGGATTTATTTTCTCAGATTCAAGTCAAGAAAATTTGTGCTATTAGGTTAATTCCAGGGAAAAATGATAGGATAAAGTGGGCTCATACTAGGAATGGTAATTATACAATAAAATCATCTTATACAGTGTTTATGAATGAAATAGTTTCTAAGGGTAAAACTTTCTTTTTTTGGAGAAAAGTGTGGAATTTAGAGTGTCTTCCGATGATTAAGTTCTTTATGTGGATTTTTTTTTTTGTCTTGTCGAAGTCCTATAATCCTTTTATATATGAAATTTGTCTGTTGTACAAGAATGATGAAGAGTCAGTTTTTCACTTGTTCTTTAAATGTTATATTGCATTTTGTATCTGGTTTGGTCTATCTCTGCATCATTTAGTATCAATCAATTCTAATTTTTCAGAATATGTCTTCTTGTTTTGGTTCGACAAAGAATTAAAAACCTCTTCTTTAGCTGTGAATTGGCCAAGCATTGGTGCTATAGTAATGTGGTGCACATGGAAGCTGAGATGAGATGTTGTTTTTAAAAAAGTAAACATTGACATGGTTAAAACTATTTTAGATATTAGAAGAATGATAAACACTTATATGTTCTCTCCTTTGGTTACTCAGAATGCTAGCAAATAGTTTAAAATGTCCAGTGAAGATGTGAATCATTTTATTTTTGTTGATGGTTATTTCAAAGACTTTAATATAGGAATGGGTTTCATTTGGTGTGATATTGCAAGAAGGATAAAAGGTTGTAGTGCAGACTTTGGACCGATTCAAGATGCGGTTGTTGTTGAACCAACTGCGCTTTTTTGGGCTATCTTTTGGGCGCAAGAGAAGAATTTGTCTAAAGTGATTTTCGTTGATCACTGTCTCCAACTTGTAGATTTTGTTAATGGAGATAGTTATGTTATCGGATGGAGAAGTAGTGGTAGTTAGTAGATTGTCAGTCTTTTATTTCTAGTAGTAAAACCTTTAAAGTTATGTATATATATTAAGCGTGTTAAAAATCGTCTAGAAGACCGACTTGCATGTCAGGCTAGAAATTATTGTACTAAAGACTACTAGGTTCCTTTTCCTTTTTTTTCTGACCCTCTAGTTAGGAAGGAACCTATAATAGAAGTTTTTAATTCACTTATTTCTTAATTAATATATAGTGTACATTTCTTAGCGGAAAAAAAAAGTAGTAACGCAAATTTCGTGGCTGTTGCCTTGAGCTTGAAAATGCAGAGGTTCTGTAGCTGCCATTTCTTTAAATATTGTGCGATCCCTACACCCTTGTTAATATAATTTAGTGCAAACTATTTGCAGAGATTTATTTGTGCTTCATACGAATCTCATGTGTGTAAACTGGTTTTTATTGTGAGTTCAGTCGTGACCTAGAAAATCGTTTTCTATAAGGAAAAAAATAACAAGTTTCTTCACAAATTTATCATACCAAGTATGATAAACAGTATAAGAATATTAAAATTGGAAACCAACTTTGGAATACATTAAACAACAATTAAAAAACATTTTTGAGCCATACATTTCACAATCCAGTAAACTTGCACTCAATATCGGATACCCCTTCTGCCGCCTAATAATACAATTTTTTTCGAAAGAAGCAATTGTTTTTTCTTCGTATAGATTGTTGATATTCTTATTGACTCGCCAAAAAATATGACGAAATCATATAGCTCCATAAATTCCTCAGGACATGCTTCTTTTAATATTGCCGAAACTACCATTAAATCTTTGTCTTTTTATTTATTTATGAGAAAACATAGAAGCTTTTCTGAACATTAGCTACCTACAAGGTACATGGTGGTATTCAACTGGGCTAGGAATAGCACCAAGTTGAATATCCAAAACAGTAGAGTTTTCCTTAGTTACTGAAATATTAACAGACTAAAGAGAATCAAATAACTGCTGGAAGTTAGGACTTTTCCAGTTTAAGTTTCCTAGAGTAGTATACTGAATATAGAGTTTATCTAGATTAATTGCTGGTAGATTTTGATGATGTTCAACTTTAGTTAAGTTTTCTAGGATAAAATCAATAGCTTCAAAATTTCCCCCATGCATCTGGTGGAATCCTAGGTTATATCTTCTTGTACTTCCTTTTGGTACCTGAAAATACGGAGGGTCTAACAACCACACCCAATATTTCGTTTAGGAAATCTGTATAGATAAATTCCAACATAATTCCAAGAGAATCAACTAGACAGTCATACTCAATCAATGGAAATATATCCAAGAGTTATATCTCTGTTTCTCAATGTAATCACAAATAAAACAGATAGAATCTGTGAGCCTGATTATTATGAGAATAAACTTGAACGGTACCAAAGACCAATGTTCAAGTGTCGATCAATTTATATCAAAAACCAAGGTTGGATTATCTAATTGATTGAACTACCCACAACCTGTGATATTTCAATTATAAAAACAAATATAATACGTAAAAGAAATAACACAGACACCAGAAATTTTGTTAACGAGGAAACCGAAAATGCAGAAAAACCCCAGGACCTAGTACAGATTTGAATACCACACTGTATTAAGACGTTACAGACACTATCCTACTCCAAGTTAACTTCAGACTGGAATGTAGTTGAGCCCTAACCAATCTCACATTGATCAAGGTACAGTCGCGTTCCTTACGCCTATGAATCCCAATAGGACTGTATGCACTTGATTCCCTTGGCTGATCTCACCCACAACTAAGAATTTCTATGACCCAAAGTCGAAGACTTGATAAACCAATCTATCTCACACAGAAAAGTATATTGAATAGATAAGTCTGTCTCCCACAGAAATACATATAAGTTTTGTTCCGTCTTTTGATAAATCAAGGTGAACAAGAACCAATTGATACACCGGACTTATATTCCTGAAGAACTTCCAAGCAATATCAATCACCTCACAATAATCTTAATCGTATGGTAGAGAAACAAGATATTGTGGAATCACAGACGATGAGACGAAGATTTTTGTGAATAATTTTTATCTTTCCAATCGGAGATTAAATCTTGAGAAAATATTAGAGAAGATAGTACTCAATAAGATAGAACAACAAGATCAGAACACACAACTATAGAGAAAATAGTTAGGTCTAGCTTTACAATCCCAATGAAGTCTTTAAGTCGTTAGCCTAAAATGGTTTTAGAAAAAACTAGGTTAAAGGAGAATCGACTCTAGTCGCAACTAGTATCACACAAGAGGTGTGGAGATTAGGTTTCCAAGTTGCTAGAGTTCTCCCTTATATAGTCTTAAAATCAGGGTTTGTAATCAATGTTATCTTGGTAACAAAGCATTCAATATGCACCGTTAATATCTTTCAACCATTAGATCAAACTTAGCTTGTTACACACAAATCAAAAGTGACTTCATTTAGATATGGGTAACCATACCTAAACGAGTACACCTTGTTGGCTAAACAATAGTTAACCGAAGTTATCCATATGAACACTTTCATATCAACCTTGTTCATCTTAACACAACTAGTTCAAATGACTCAAATGAAACTAGTTATAGAGTTGTTCAATTGTTTATATTTTCATAGAAGTATACAAGACACAATTGAAGGAAAATCGATTTTGATCCACTCGAATCAATTCATGAACATTAAAGCCACGGTTTGCAAAAGATTGCATCCCTTAATTTATAAATATATTGGTTCATGAACAAACCGATTTTAGAACATAACCTACTCAAGTATGCAAACAGGTACGCATACCTAAGTGGCCGGACTTGGTTTGGGTTCGCCAATATGCGAACGGGTACGCATACCACCAAACTCAGTTGAATTCCCGGACTTGAACTTACGCCGGTACGCATACGATTATGCATACTAAGTTCCCGAACTTTCAACTAACCAACCAGTACGCATACGGGTATGCATACTATGGTTCCAGGACTTGGAATAACTTTCAACAGTCAGCATACAAGTACGCATACTATGTTATATCTGATCATGGTTAATTATTCTAAACTCCCATTTCAATCATTGAAACATTCTTAGAAGACGACAATAGCTGTCTCACACAAACTATTAGCTTCAAAGAAATTTTCAAGTGATCAATAGATCAATAAGAAATATTCCGAGTCAACATCAAATGACTGTCTCACACAAATCATGTAAGATATTACCAGACGATTTTCACATGAGCATCTTTTGACTTTCGTCAAGAAGATAATTAAGATGAACTTGGTTAAAGCGAAAGTTTACCAACACATATTTTGAGAAATATTTAAGCGAGTTAAACTCATCTCGAAATATCAAATGTGTATAATCGAAATCTATATAGATATACGACTTTTGTCTCAAATATGATATATAGTAGATAGACTTTTAAGTGATAGATGATTCTCCACATACCTTTTGTTGATGAAGTCCACAAGCTCCCCTTAGTAGTTCTTTGTCTTCAATCATTTAACTTCGTGAAGTCTAAAGATCAACTACACTTTCTATCCTGATCCGAGACTTAGATATAAGTAGACTAGAATTCAAGACTTATATTTTTGACAACTAAACTTGACAAACAAGCTTGAGATAGAAATCCTTGCGAGTTCGACCGAGCAGTGCTCTAAAAATCTCCCCATTTGCCAATTTTAATGACAAAACTATCAATACATATGGATTACAAAATAAATAAAATTTATAGCTTCTCATCCAAATGCTTGATTTCCTTGGTTTTTCAACATTACTCAAAATCTCCGTCCCTTCAAAGTACTCCAGTGTTTCTCAACTCAGCATCATAGTTGTTGAAGATTTATAGCTATAAGAATGAGAAAACAATAGCTCTCAATCATTGTTATACAATGCCATAGTATTATTACACAACATCAAAGTCCAATTGCATCTTAACTTTGACAACAATACTATGATGGTATGTATCACTTACCCTTAGTCAATACTTCATCTCACAATGAAAACCAGTCCCCCTTACATAATGATCCGTAAACCATATGTATTTGTAGTGTGAACTAAGCAATAATTCTCCCCCTTTTTGTCAATATAAATTCTCATAGAGATACTTCATGACTAAAAGAGAACATATCAAATCTGTTTTGATGATTTCACATAGTCAAAACTTAGTGTATTCATCAAGGAGTTTATAGAGATACAAGATAACTCCTACAATATTCCACAGCCGCACTTCCCACAAAGATTTGGAAATTAAGCATAAGTTCAATTAAGAAGTCTCCCCATAAAATGTCATTCCCGAAAAAACAAAAAGAGCGACCTTACTTTTACAAGAAAACAAGGATTCCTTTGGACATTAACAAATCACATGAAACATGAATTTGTATCCAGAAACTCAGTTAAATTAACCACAAGAGAACCCATGATTAATTTAATCTAAAATGCTCAACATAAGAGAAATTATGGAGCTACACAGTACTTTCACATAGAAGTGGATCAGGGAAAGATCAATACTGCGGAATATTCAAAGATTCATTATATTTTCATCAATATTTGCATAATGACATACTCCCTCCATCCAATTTTACTTGCCAAAATTGGATTTTGCAAAAACTTGAGAGAAATTCAAATTACTTCTACATACACCATTGATCTTCCAAATTGTTTGTTTAATATACAAATTTTGATATCCTAGTTTTTGTTTTTGTCTTGATAATTAGAAAATTTTAGTGGGAAATATTTCATTTTTTTGGTACAAATTTGCTAAAAAAAAACACAATTTTGGCAAGTAAAGTTGGACGAAGGGAGTATAATAGACTTAATCTTTGTTATCAAAAGTTCTTTCTATTTTCCATCAATTTATGCATAATGACATACACTAGACTTAACTTTTGACACGTATGGGACAATCATAGTTAACGGACTTAAACACACATATCCCATTAAATTATTTTTGCAATATATAAAACCAATAAAGATTAATCCTGCAAAACCATCTTCCAAATAGACTTTAGAATTTAAATAAATAAATCTAAAAACATTACAAGATGAAAATCGTTGGCAATAGCTATGTGTACTAACAATAATTGCTATTCCAACCCATAGTTATCCTTTTTTAAAACACAAGAATAAATTCTCATAAGAAGTTTCCTAGACATTAATAAGAAATATAACTCTTTAGAAGAACAAAACTTAAGGTCTTCAGACATAATCATCAACCAGAGATCGAACACAAACTAGTTCATTAGTTTCTTTCTTCAGTTCGGTTTTTAGAAATTCATGATTCTTTGTTGGAATTTCAAGTTGTTCACGTACAACCCCAAAATCTCGAAGAATATTTCCCAACAATTGAGACGGTATCTGAACTGGCAGATATTTTTCATGATCAACTGCATGAAAGCATGTTATGGAGAGAGGATTTTCGTAAAACTCAATAACTTTGCTGCCTTCACATTGTCACCCTTTTTGCATCCATCCATTGTGCAAACCAAAATCTCACAGGATAAATTTGACGTTACGGAAAAAGTATATATCAGAGGAGGATTTCATGATATATGTATATATATATATATATGAGATATTCATAGGGAAACCCTAGGGTTACTCGTTTATGTATGGCAATGGGTTGGGTGCACGTACGCTCGTGGTTATGAACCAAGTTCAAAACCAAGAGAACAATGAAGCCTAATTTAGAAGTAGTTTTTAATAAGAATCAAAGAAAATTTCTAAACATATGACAGAAAATCTTAGTTCAAAAGAAAATAACATAAGATAATTGTTGATAGACAACAAATCAACTGTCATTAGGATGAAAAACGAGGGTTTTCAAAGTGAGCAACCAAAAGAATTTTCTCTAGAGTTAATGAGGAAATTAATATATTACATATGTAATAATTAACCGGAGCAAGGCTCAACAGTATTTTATTCTTAAACGAAAAAAAAGATACAATAAAGACCACTTTGTCAAGAAGAAGAGCTTCTTGAGAATTATGAGCATCCTCACACGGTCTCCAAGAGGATGCTCAATCGTAAGTAGTAAAGTTGTAGTTTGACAAGCATATAGATTATCAAGGGGATTGATATTTTCCCTTTTTCTTTCTTGACTGACATCAGAAAAATCACAAGATTTTTCAAGAGAATTAATAAGAGGAGAACAAGTATTACTTGATATAACAACTTTTCTCTCCTTTTTAATACTTCGTTTGAGTCTATTGATATTGGTCTTGAGCTCCGAGACACGATTATTGATCTGAATGTATTTGGGAGTAGACACTTTAGAATCAATACTTTCTTTAGTGAGAGATGAGGAGTTTGGAATTTTCTTCTTCCTTCGATGACTTTTTCTCTTCACAGAGCAATCTAAAAAGTCAGTCATCCATAAAACATTCTTCCCTTTACAATTGTAAACAGAATTTGTGTCATATTTACAACCAATAATTGGCCCATCACATCACTTTTCTTGATTGCAGGCTAGACTTTTAACACCAGCATAATGAGAAGCATGTTTGATTACTTCTTTAGAAATCCAGACTAGAATGTTACGAAGTCTTTCATTCCTCATTTGAAAACGACATCTCCTTTCAAGGTGACCTTTGTTTCCGTAATAATAACAGTTGAAGAGAAAGTTTTTGACTGTTATCATATGAGTTATTTTTGAAGGTTGACAATCTTTGTTCTTAGAAACATCATCTCCCGAGGGTAGTTTTTCACTTTTGATATCAGTGAAATTTTGACTTAGAAAATTGTTATTAGTACAGACAAAATTGATCTTACTAGCACTTGGAGCATCTATTCCTTTATAGCCCAGATCACGTGTATCACGATGTTCTTTACATGCTCCTAGCAGAGTGGATAATTTTGTAGAGCTAGCATTAAATCTTTTCAGATTCTCTTCAAGTGATTTGACCTTATCGAGAGAAGCAGTTAGATCAGCCTCCAAATTTTTTTCTCTGGCGAGAAAGACGATTTATCTGTCATTAAAACATTTTTGTTGAGAGTCATATCTTGCTTTAGTTTTTGCAAGTCTTTCTTTCAAGATAAAGAGATTTTGATGATAATTATCACATTCACATTTTGTTGAACGCACATCTTCTTCACGATCAAAGATTGTAAGAGTTTATAAAATCATATCCCTTAAAGAGTTTTCTCAATTTCCAGTTTTCTCGACAGAGAGGAGTCAGAAATTCAGCCAAGCAAGCAGTTGACTTCTTTTTCTTTATGATATAGTCGAAAAGCTTGATATATTGTGAGACTTTATCATCAACATCTTGTACCTCATCTGAGTTACTTTCATATGAAAGATCATCCAACTGTTCATCTAGGCGTTTTTTCCAGTTATACACAGTTTCATACAACGGAGAAGACATGAGATATTTCTCAGGAGAAACAAGGCTTTGAACCAAGTCAGAATGTTTCTGAACTGGTGAATCATTATCAGAGATAACACTACCTACCATAGAGTCATATCGCTACAAACACAGACTTATAAGGTCTTAAACGTGTTTGCCTGCTCTGATACCAATTAAAAAAGTGAGGGTCTAACAACTACACCCAATATTTCGTTTACGAAATATGTATGAATAAACTCCAATATAATTCCAAGAGAATCAACTAGACAGTCAATCCAAGAGTTGTATCTCAGTTTCTCAATGTAATTATCAAATCAAAAAGATAGAATCTGTGGGCCAGATTATTATGAGAAACAACTTAAACGGTACCAAAGACCCATGTTCAAGTGTCAATCAATATCTATCATTCACAGCTTCACAATTATGTTTTATATATAACAAGACTTGAAAGATACATTAGGAATGAAACAGTTCAATTCAAAATATTACTAACCTCAAGAGGAAGGATGATGTGGTCGTTGTAGCTCTTCACTTCTTTACATTCTTCAAGTCTTCGAGTAATACTGGTTTATCTCATAATCCTAATATTTCTAGTTTAACCTATACGAAGTTGTATCTAGTATATAATCAAGCGATTCTTAAATGAGTTTTGATTCACTAAAATATGATAACCAAACTTGACATACCAACGCTTGGTGAGTTCAACCGAGCTATGCTCTTACAGTTTTCATTGTCTTTTCCTAGAAATATAGGGACCATCTGAATAATACCAGGTTTCAACTCATAATTAGCCATCATGGTAGGAAGTTTAGTACACGAGGGTCGGTTGGACCTCATTGTGAACAAGTAATCTTTCAAAGTTGCCATCGCTAGCACGGTCGAAGTACTAGGGGTACTTTCCTCACTCAGAGACAAGTTCTCAAAATTGAAGTTTTCAAAAACAGTGCTCTCAAAAAAAGAATCTTCGAGGTCCCTGCTTTCAAAAAAATAACTAATAGGTTTTACTAATCAGGCGACCTAGATTGTCACTTTTCCAAGCCCCCTCTCTAATGACCTCAGGCATACACTAGAAGAAGAAAAAAACTAAAAATAAAAATCCTAAAAAGAAGGGAAGTTCTAAGAAAACACACACAAGCTCTCCACCACTACAAGCTTATTGATTCTAGCAATCAAAAAAACATAATGGCTCCTTTAGATTGTTTCTAGACCAGCTTCTATTCTTCTGAAAGGAAATTCGTTACAATTTCAGTAAACCTCTCCAGAATCTATCTGAATTAAATTAAGTTTTAAATAGAACATAGGAAGATCAAGAGAGCTTGAATACCCCTGCCTCACTGGCAACGTTTCCTCGGGTTACAAGGCGGCTCGCTCAACTTACAATAATCATCATGAACTTCGAGTTAGGCTAATAAAGTAACTAATATGTCTTTTGTTCGACTTTCCTAATAAGCTTGTTACCTTATCGACCATTAATTCTAGTTAAAATTTATTTTAGTCTTAGGTTTACGTAGGTTACGTGTTCTTAAGGCAGGAAAGAAGGAGACGGTGATGAAATCTGAATCCTTATTTTGATTTGGCCAGACCTTTCCCTTGATTAGAAAATTAAAACAGTATTCAGGTCCTCAACATATATGCATGCGAAAGAAAGCAATATACCCACTGACAGGGGATTCATGGGTGGTTAGAGTTTTACCTCCCGTACTAGATGGGCGAAGAACCGTTTTAGGTGACTCGGGCAACCGACTCCTATGTCAGTGTGCGAACCCAAAGGGTCGAGACAGTATCGCACCATCGTCCTTCCCCATGCAATTAAATATTTAAATTACCCTTCTATAGGGTTTCAAAAAAAATTAAAGTCCAACGTCCAAAGTCCAGGAGAAAGTTCAAAAACAAATAAAATAATAATTACAAAAATAATAAAAGTTCAATCTATATTATAAGGGACAATATAGACAGTTATTTACATTTGGGACACATAAAGGACGGTCTATATTTAAGTCTTTCAATTTACATTTCTAGCATATAAAGAAGGGTTGGGATTGAGCCACAAATTTAAGATTTTCAATCTACATTTTTAGCATACAATATCATTTATTTGGGAGTTACTTTTCCCATTTAATGTAAAACAATTACTCATATTCTAAATTAAATTCCCTTTAACTTAATTTCTTTCATAATCAAAAACTACATTTTTATGTTGTAATTTTGTGTTCTAGATTTTGTAGTTAAAAAAGATTCAAAACTATGATTGTTCACTATTCATTTTTACTCTTATATTAGGTTTACTAATACCCGTATCATTTTTTATTTTTTTTATGTTCTCCAATACAAACCTTGAAATTACATCTCTTCATATTTGTAACATTTGGATAACAAAAGGAGTATTTGTTTATCTTAAATTTGAGATAACAAAAATGGTTATATATATGCAGTTGACAAAAAACAAATGGTCAATCTCTTAGAAGATTCATTAGATTTGTTTATACATAGTAAACCATATTGCTAATACTTCTTTTCAATTCAATTTAAAGTAGATTTTACTTTTACATCTTTTCATCAAATTGATGAGACGGTTATCTACATTTGGGACACATAAAGGACGGTCTAGATTTAAGTCTTTCAATTTACATTTCTAGCATATAGAGAAGGGTTGAGATTGAGCCACGGATTTAAGATTTTCAATCTACATTTAGCATACAATATCATTTATTTGGGAGTTACTTTTCTCATTTAATGTAAAACAATTACTCTTATTCTAAATTAAATGCCCTTTAACTTAATCTCTTTCATAATCAAAAACTACATTTTTATGTTGTAATTTTGTGATCTAGATTTTGTAGTTAAAAATGATTCAAAACTATGATTGTTCACTATTTATTTTTACTCTTATATTAGGTTTACTAATACCCATATCATTTTATTTTTTATGTTGTCCAATACAAACCTTGAAATTACGTCTCTTCATATTTGTAACATTTGGATAACAAAAAGAGTATTTGTTTATCTTAAATTTGAGATAACAAAAATGGTTATACATATGAAGTTGACAAAAAAAAAGGTCAATCTCTTAGCTGATTCATTAGATTTGTTTATACATAGTCAACCATCTTGCTAATACTTCTTTTCAATTCAATTTAAAGTAGATTTAACTTTTACATCTTTTTGTCAAATTGATGATTGAAGACTCGAGGTAGTGGCCACCTTCATGTCAGGTATCTGTTTTGTCTCTCATTGTGAGTTTCCACAGATGCTACGGTACGTTACTAAATCCATTGTTTTCCGTCCAATTTATATATCATGTAAATGTAAATACACATACGTATTTCTTTTGAAATTGGTACGAGATTGCATATTTTCATTTTACCAATACTTTTTAAATATCCTCCTATTACGACAAAAAGAAAAGTTCTAGCACTATTTTTTATTATACCTTAAATTTATAAAACTGTAAAATAGATAAAATGGAGTTGGGGTTATTGACTCATCTTTAATCTTTTATTTTATGATGTCAAGGGATTGTTTTTAGGAAATGAAGAGGGTGTTTTGGAAACAATACAATGAGGAACAATATCTTTTTGTGGGATGTGTCACTGTAATTTTATGTCGAGACTCCATAAATTGTCATTCCATGTATTTTATCATTGGCGTGGATGAAGGAGTTTTGGTATACCATAAAGGTACAAGTATATTTGTTTCCATGGGATGTGGTTCATATGCACATATTTGATTACCGTGAACAAATTGTCAATTTTTCTAAATGATTTTAGAGAGCTTAGTGCATAGGAACCCGTCTTTGATTGCCTTGAACAAATTATCAATTTCTCTAAATGGTTTAAGAGAGCTAAGTACATCTAAAGATACCAACTAATACTTAGATTCTTTACCTATATTTTACTCTGTAAATATATCTTATAATATTTGAGCTTTTTCTTTTCATTGAAGATACCAACTAACCAAACTATATATAACTAGCTTACACTTTGTAGAAGTCGATTTAAGAAATATTTCAATATTTAATTGCATGTCCATTTTGTTCTACAAAATTATAAAATTATGGCAATTTTAGGTCTCCTCTGTACTCTTAGGTCAAGGTGTTTTAAGGTCTCATACCATTGCCATTTATATTGGGTCTCTAATTTAATTTTAGATCTCAAACACATATGCAGATAAAGAGAAAATCTCTCATGTATCGTGTATTTATTCATGTATCATTGAAGACATATTTTCTTAACGATTTTTGTTGAATTTTACGGACACAATGTACCTAGACATTGTAAATCGAATTTAAAAAGCCTACCATAATTGGAACACGTTTTAGGTTTAACAGCCGTTCAGTACGAATAGAATCTAGAATATTACACTAATTTTCTTCACATGTTACATTGATAAACCTAAATAACAATGGTGGAAAAAGGTTTCATTGCCAATTCCATTGTTGATAGATCGATCATCATATCCATCACACTAACATCAAATGATATAAAGTAATACACATGATACAAATTCATAGTATTGCGAAATCGTCACAATAAAGATGTGTTATTCCACGTTGAACTCCTAAAAAGTATAATCTCCACTAATATTACTAATCAAACAAGTGAAGCAAACATTCCGAAGAACCAAATCCCGTGCCGTTACGGCACGGGTCATATCCTAATAAAAAGTATAGAACCTATTGTGTGTATATATATATATATATATCAGTAAAATTATTCTTTGTTGTATATATATATATATATATATATATATTAATGTACATCAATATATGGACATCCTAATCACCATTTAATAAGAAACTGCTCCCGCTGATGTTAGTAATATCGACCAAAGCTTCGAATTCAGTTTAAGAAAGATTATCATTCCCCCATATTTCACACGCTCAGCTCATGGTATTCTCCCAAGAAAAAATAATATAACCAACACCAAAATAACCCATACCCCCGTGTCGTTATCGCACGGGTCATATCCTAGTCTATACTACAAAACAACATAGGTTTTTGAGCCTTGGATGGTCGGATAATATTTGGAGAGACAAACGTTACATCCGACCACCCCAGTCTCATCCTAGCAAAAGACATCTAGCGGCTGTAGTGTTTGTAACCCCCCTCTAGCCCTCTAAATTACTTCTCTTCAATTAAAACGTTACAACAATTGAATGCTATCCTTACAAAAAAAAAGGAAAATATAAATGTTACAATAACTCTTAATGAGGGTCATGATTCTAAACATGGAGGGTAATGGGACCAACACTTTACTAATCAACCAATCAAAAGAACATGTCAAATATACACTCCTTAGAGGAGTGTGCACAAAATTGAACTCTAAAAAATTCTTAAATTTTGGAGTATTTCTTTAGAATATTTCCTAAAATAATAATACTATCCAAATTAGAATTTTTAACAATAATAATTTTAATTTTGGTAATAACGTAATATTAAATAAGCTAGTCAAGGGATATTCATTACATTTTATAGGATTTCCTTAATATCTTGACAAAGTCAAAGCGGACTCTTAAAAATGGATGGAGGGAATATGAGTTTTACATAGTTGTAGCATTTAATTAGCAAGGATTTTTTTGTTGGCACATTAATTTTTTTTATTTAGTGAGCAACTAATTATGAGGGTTATTAATTGAAGGAGGTTACAAATCTTACTTCCGTCGGATGTCTTTGTCAAGGATGAGACTGGGATGGTCGGATGCAACGTCTGTCTCTCAAAATGTAATATGACCGTGCCATAACGGCACTGGCTTAATCTGGATAATGTAATTTTTTCTTCCAGCATTTTAATGTTCAATTCCCGAGAGTTTTATATCTTACTTTAATCTAAAATAATGTTTATAAATACATATATATATATATATATCAAAATATGACAATCAAATTATTTAAGTAATATATAGTCTACATATCTATATCAGTTTCCATCAAATTTTCCTTGCAACCACTAAATATAGTTATTTTTTTCTTGAAGCCACTACAATATTAATCGCCAGTTTACATTTAATCCGGTCCAAAATTATCTTATAATCGTGTTTGTAACAGTAATATATATGGCATAAGAATTTTTTGTTTGCTTCTACATTTAATATTTTAATTAATATCTTGAGTTATGTGATTCATTAATTAAAGATCAATAAATTAAGGTTCATAATGAAAGAGGTTACAAACACCACGATCGTCGGATGTCTATTGTAGGATGAGATTGGGATGGTCGGATCACCCATTTGTCTCTAAAAATGTTATCTGGCGTCGATGTTCAAAAACCCATTCTGTTTTGATTATAGAGAAAACATTATTTATATGGTGCATGATTTTGTGTTTTAAAAGACCCATTACGGTATGGGTCATAAAAAAATAAAATTTCAATTAATGTACGTACTAGTACGTCGTTAGAGCTTATCTTGTTAGGGTTCCAACTAGTTAATGTAATATTCTTTATCTAAAAGAAAAAAGATTATATAAAATAGAAAATATCCTAATACAATTTTCTAAGAATACAACCTAAAAAATTAAAAGAAAAGTAAAACTAAAATCTAAAAAATGTTATAAACGGAAGTTTATTAGGTAGATGCCCACTTTAGTGGGACCCCATTACTTGGGCACCAAGTATGTCGACTCTATAAATAGAGTCCCTAACCTTTGTAAACACATTAATGAATAAAATTTCTACCTTCTTCTTCCCCTCTATTTTGTGTCTCTTGTTCTTTGTCTTCTATATCACAACACGTCATCAGCAACGTAGCTCCAATCACTGAGCGATAAAGGATTATTTTTTTTCCAAACCCTATTTTCTTTTGATTATTATTTTTTCTTTCTGAAAGCCTCGTGTTTATTGTTAAGAGAAACATATAATTACTTATGTTCGGGATTGATCTATTTATTTTCACTTGTATTTTTGATTTAATCAACCAAACTTTAAGTTCGTGAGTAATATACATATTAACATCTATTTTGCCTCTTTTGCTTGTGTTACACAGGTGATTGATTAATTTGTAGTAGGTTATCACGTGATGGAGATAAAACACTTGGTACTTGTGACGTAATCAAAGGCAAGGCTTTTCCCTGCTGCACCTCCAGCTTTAAGAGTTCACCCTAGATATATCCTTTTTCTTTTCTTTAATAATTTATTCCAATTGTGTACGCATATGTTTATTGTTGTATATACAAGCGCGCTATCGATTTTAAATACGATTTGTCCTTTCTTCTCTAATCTTTTATCATAAAAAAAAATCCATCAAAAGATGGTATATAGTTTCTATCATATTTAATGAAACTATAATCACCAAATATTGGTGTTATCGCATATTTAGTTACCTTTATAGTAATTAATCACGTGCATGGTTGAAAAACCTACGGCCAATTAAATTTGGTATCCTTGTTCTCTATATAAGGACCATGCGATTTTTTCATATGGTTTCTATTTTTCTTTTTACAAGAAACCATCTGTTAACCACTAAGTGGATTTTTCCTAAGCGGTGGCTAAAACAACGATTTTTTTTTTCTTTCTTTTGTCGATTAAATTTTGGTAAATTGTACATACCAATTGATATTGGTTAATGAGAAAATTGGCATTCTAAGAACTTTTAGCCAATTTGGATATTGATTTCTATTCCTTCAAAGAAATCTTCATCAACAAAACGTAGATTTTTCTCTACAAAGAATAACAATAATGATTTCTTTATTTTTCTCAAAAGAATCATTTAAACCATTTGGAATTTGATTTTTCTATATCGTTATTATTGTTTAAACTAATAGAAAATACCAGTTCGAATTTGTTCCACTCGTAATTGGAATATTCTAAGGACACCAAAGGTCAATGGGTGCGCACCCGGCTTGTTAGGCCATATAATTAGTCCTTTTGTGATTATATATCGATCTCGATAAAATTTTCTTTGACAAAGAAAGTGTCCATAAATTTATTCTCAATAATCTCATCGGCCCTATAGGTCACAAAATTATTGGATATTTTATTTTCATATTTTTCCTGTAACCAATAAAATCCATGGATGATCTTTAAATTGTATAAACTACAATTTTTGGACAATATTTTTTTTTATGACTTTGAAAGTCATTAACTATAGTCCAACTGGTATTATTCTTAAAATCCAGAATATATTATGAGTATATGTCCTTTATTTAATCGGAAAATACTCTACGAAACTTGTTTTCGTATATGAGATGAAAATTTCCGCCAGAATCAAGGGGAGACTCTATGCTATTAGAGGTTGACATTTATTAACTTAAAGGTTATATCACTTCTCTCCTATCATGATCAAATCGAAAAAGGCTGTCATTAAATAGGCGTGAAAAATCTCATTTATCTTTCCAGTAAGTTTATGCCGTTTGAAAATGCAAATCCAATCACATCTAGCAAGCAGTAGCATTTTTATATAGGCTACAAATATTCTCCAACAATCTATGATAATACGATTCACATTCTCAAAATTAATATCTCCTCATTTGAATAATAGGAGATTATAACGCCTGTGGGCACTTGTACCAGTAAATTTTTGAATTTTTAAAAGTATGCATACATTTGGGAATTATGTGGGGATTGTAGTAAGCTATAAATTGTTGAATATTCATTTATATTAGATTTTGAAATAATAAATGATGGTGGTTGAGAACCCTGACCTCTGCAGAGGAATATCGACATATGTGATTGGTTGGCATACAATCCAAATTTGATTGGATTAATTTCTCAATAACGCAATTTTGGATCCAAAACTTACACCTTAAAATTGCCAAGCCTATTAATTACAGGTTAGTGTAGTTATAACGCGTTACACGAGAAATATGTTCCTTTTTAGGACGATTTAAGGGTTTTATTCCTGCTCAAACCCGAGGATTGATTCAATAAATTTTTGTTCCCTTTGTATAATGCTTTTGGCATGGTAGTCCTTGAAGGACTCATATTGCATTTACACAAGACATGTGATTGAGAACATATTTAAATTTGTAATCCTTGTAGGATTAAAATTATATTTAGACAGCCACCTGACTCGATTGTGTTAGGTTTTAACAATCCTTTCTGTGTTTTTAGAAATTTGGTACAAAACCAAAAATCCGGATTAATTAGTTGATGACTTTAACATTATAGGTCTCTTGAGGAGTCCTTAAAAACACAAAAATCCATGCTTTAGCGGCATAAATATTATTTTCCTTAAATCTTATGCTTGCTTACAACTTGTCTATAATATAGACCATAGTTATGATTTTGGTGCTTGTTGGTATAAACACTCATATAGTTGAGTTAATTAACATCCTTATTTACGTCAAAAGTTGTACTTTTTTCCCTTCGCTTCAGGTTTTGTACCATGTGGTTTTCCTGACAAGGTTTTAACGAGGAAACATATTGTTGACGTTTAATTTTCTTTCAAATGTTGATATTTGTGCTCTTTTTCCTTCGTCCAAATTTTTTCCCATTGGTTTTTATTGGCAAGGTTTTAGTGAGGCAATTTAATTCAACATGATGGTCATCCAAGGGGGAGTTGTATCAATTTTGGATGTTTAGTGGATGCCCACATTTGATTAAACCAAATCAACTTAATTATCTTTGGATTTCCTTCTCACAAATACGATTTTTGTTCATGTGTGATAAGGTGGCACTTTGTTGAAGAAACTACATCAACAACTTTTGTGAATCATCTCCGAGAATCTAGCAATCAAGGACACAAGTACTTAATGTATTGAAAGAAACATGGAGACTCGAGAACACTACTATTAGAAGACTAACACAAAAGAAGACTTCATCAACTAGCAGATTTCTCACTAAAGCATTGCTATCTCTAGCATTCAAGAAATTCGTTTATTGAAATTGGGAAGTGTCGACTCGAATATTTGCAAGCCAAGATTTAACTGAAGTACTTATCAGGGGGAGCATCATAGTAAAAGGTATTTTACTGGACAATCACGTTGTACTCTTTTTCCTTCGTCAAGGTTTTGTCCCACTGGGTTTTCCTTGTCATGGTTTTAATGAGGCAACACATGCATATCCAACTCTGTTCTAAGTTTTCTCACAATTGTACTCTTTTTCCTTCGATCAGGTTTTGTCCCTTTTGGATTTTCCTGACAAAGGTTTTAATGAGGCAATTGCTTAGATACAGTGGTCATCTAGGGGGAGTGTTATAAACGGAAGTTTATTAGGTAGATGCCCACTTTAGTGGGACCCCATTACTTGGGCACCAAGTATGTCGACTCTATAAATAGAGTCCCTAACCTTTGTAAACACATTAATGAATAAAATTTCTACCGTCTTCTTCCCCTCTATTTTGTGTCTCTTGTTCTTTGTCTTCTATATCACAACAAAAAAATAAATTTCTCTCTGTTTCATTTTTCTTTACGTTCTTTTCGCTTTGTCATTGACTCCAAATCTTTAATTGATCACCAAAATCTTTGGCAACTTCTTTTTCTTTCTCTCCAAAATCCAAAACCTGTAGTGAAAAGACAAATACCAAAAACATAAAATAGAACAAATAAGAAAATAAAACACTACAAAATAAAGAAAAAAATAACCTAAAAATTAAATCTAGAATTCTAAACCTAAAAATAAATCCGTCTCCGCGACGCCAAAAATTGACGAATCATAGATAATGGTAAAAGATTCGTTTAAAGACTTATCAAGGTTCGATTTTTAAGTTAGTTTTGTATTGCCAAAAAAAAAAAAAAAAAGCTACTCAATGCAAATTGATTTCAATATTTAAAATTACACCAAGGCTCCGGATTTCACTATTCCTTCTTGTTGATTGGTTTACAATGACATTTCAAAAATAATTATTAAGCTCTTTTCAAAAATATAACAATAATATTGCTTCTATGTGTTTCTAAAGGAGATGAAATCTATAGGGAGAAAGAGAGATTGGTGTATGTGTGAATAAATGAAAGATTATGAGAATATGTTGTGTGTTTATATAGCTAGACTTGGGGGATATTGAGGGACTACCAAAAATGGACAGATTACAGTAGTCCTGGTAGTGTTTAGAACGGTTGTGAACCCTGAATGATGCCTTAAGGTGAGACATGCACATTCCAATGGTATTGCGTCTACTTAGGGAACCTATAACAGCTCGCAAATCTCCCCAAGTTTTACAACATAAGCTCGTTTTTCAAGATGTAACCGCACCCAAATTGCAAAAATATCATTCCATTTGGTGAAAATTTCTAAAGGTGTCTAGTTTTAATTAGTTATTCCCAAAAATGTTGTAAATTACCAAAAATGTTTGAACCTATAATGTGTGCACATCTTCCATTTTTTGACAGTGCTATTCGTTATAATTCCGTTCATTGAACTTTAGTAAATGGGACTTCCACATGTACTCTCTCCTACAGTCACATTTCTTCTGCTTTGCATTCATTGCCATTTTGATTTGGAACTCTGCACTCCAAATCTCTTGATAACGAATTACCAGATAGGCAGATATCATGTTTAACACCAACTCGCTCGGCTTGGTCTAATAAGTTTCGATTTTCAGTCTGGAAGTACGATGAGCTAGCATAAAGCATGGGTTAGTTAGACACACTAAATTTCTTACTTGCAAATCTGCAAATATAGTGCTGGTTCCATTTTAGGCCATATGGTTGAGACTGAGTTGCGTCAATTGCGGCCTCGACTTACAACCATTAGTGCAAGTGGCTAGCTGTGCAGATATTTAAGTTGGAAGTTGAACCTGAAATAGATGTTTGCCCAACACCAAGATTTGCCTCTGTAATTGCAGAAGATTTGATGAATGTAATAGCAATCCAGAATATATGGTAAGTCAAGAAAAAAGTATGATCAATCTCTCAAGCCGAGGTACGTGCTGTTCCTGTGCAGTGTGATATTTTGTACTTCCTTCGTTTCAGGAAAAGTGAAAGTATCACTTTTTCTGAAACAGATGTAGTATTAGATAGAGAATGTCAAAGATCAATCTTTCTGTTTGGACTAGAGCTGGTTGTGCAACTGGATACTGAAGGCATAAGAACTTTGTTCCAGACCTTTGGAAATCATTGGTAAGTTTAATGCCACAACTTCTTAAGGTGTGCAGTATAATTCGTTCGAATCACAATCCAAGTATTTCTACTTTAGATTGAACTTAGAAGGTTAAATTTTTTGATGGAGTGGGATATAAGGTAAAGACAGCCTACTTAACGAGCCACACAATACACATTCTTGCAAATTGCATTAGCACCTATTGGTTGAGCTACAACTTATAGTTGAAGTTGATAAGAAATCGAGGACATTAATGCATTCATATTAGTACTGCAGGATGCGGAAAGGATTTCTCGGATCTTCACTCTCTTCAACCGGCCTACTACTTTTCTCCATTTACATGTTTGTAAGTGCACCAAAACAGTATGCGAAAATTACTTGTCAGACATCTATTTTCTGTAGATAGTCAAGAGTTTGTATCTCAGCAATGTAGATGGCACTGTAAATTTGGTCCTCCCCTTAGTCAGAGCTAGGCGTCTAAAATGTGTCATAAGCGCCGTGTTCTAGATCATAACAGACTATAGTATGATCCGATGGTCATAATAGAGTCGGTCCATTAACCAACTAAAACCAGAACTCAGTTTTTCTTGATTCTTGTTTTCCCTTCACTTATAAAAGCCAGATGAACGAATCAAAAACACATTCATTCAATCTTACAGACCCAAAACAAAAACACTCACTCCATTGAAGAAGAAAACAAAATGTTGCAGTCCATGAATGTGTTTCATCATCAAACAACACGACCCAAGTTCTTGCATTTCCCTTCTTCTTGCCATGGAAGAAGAATTCCACATAAACCACCTGTTCTTGTTTCTTTTCCTGCAAAAACGTAAGTTCTTCATTATCTTCTTCTATTCTTTAATCTCTGGGTTCTTCTTTTTTCATGAATTCTTAGTTGGGTTTTGTTCATTACAGGGAATTCAATCTCAAGTTCTTGCATTCTGCTAGTAAATCTGTTCTTGTTTCTTCTCCTGCAATTAAGTGAGTAGTACTACTTCATTATCTTTAATTCTTAATCTCTGGGTTTTTCTTTTTTCATGAATTCTTAGTTGGGTTTTGTTTATTCTTTGGGTTCTTGATGAATCTTGCTATAGATTGTTCTGTGTTCTTAGTTGTTTAATTGTTTATATGGTATAGGAAATTTCGTCCAATATTATTTGCATTGCCAAGAGACAATGAAGAATTTTCATCTGACAATGAAGAAGAAGAAGAAGAAGAAGAACCGATAAATCAAGAACATGGTGGTGCATTGATTTTGTCAGATAATGAAGAGTATGTGGTTAGAGAAGCCGAACTTGAAAAAGAGTTTAGGGTAAATTTTCTAGTAATTTTGAAATTCTGTTTCAATTTGTTTTATCTAATTTTTGAAGGTGGGTTTAATTTGGGTTGTTTTTTTTTTGAGTAGGCATCAGCATCGTTGAAAGCAGAAGGACTTTATGAATATCGGTCGCACAACCCGTTTGTGAGTAGCTACATAAAGAATGATCGCGCAGATATGGTAAAATTACACTTACACTACTGAAAATTAGTAAATGCATCACATGAGAATGGTGCTGCTTATTGGCTTACTGTCTATCTGTCTATGCAGGAGTTTGATGTGATAATGAAGCGATATGCGATGCATTATTTAGAACCGTTCATGTGTATTATTGCTGTAAGAAAGGAAGGCGAGAATATGCTTCAACGTGTTATTGGAACTCTGGATCTTCGTGTCAAGCATCTGTTAGAGGGGGAAACTTATCCTGAGGTGCATTATAATTGAATAATTTTCTAATTTAAGTTAGCAATTTGATGTTGAGAATCACCTAAGATTTGAATTCCTTGATTTCCCAGGAACTTGTGAAGCTCGGGAATCTGTATAGCAAGTTCAAAAAAAGAGGATCAGAGAAATGTGGCATAATAACGAACGTAACTGTTGCTGAAAGTGCACGTCAGCAAGGCGTTGGAAGCAGCATGCTGAAGTTTGCAATTGAAGATGCAAAAGAAAAAGGTAAAACTATCCCTCCCCCCTCTGACTGCTTAAGTTGTCTTCCAGGCATTGCCTGCTTAGCTGCAACCAATAATCTTGGATTTGGTATGTCGGCAGGTGCAAAGAAGATATTCTTACAAGTCGTTCGGGATAACGAACCAGCATTGGAATTATACAGAAAGATGGGATTTGAGGTAATAATACTTTCACTGATCTGCTTTTCATTCAGTTTCTGATAGTTTCAATAACAATCTGGTCCTGACATGAAAAATTCTCCTTTCAGGTACTTGCAGAGGTGACTCCTCAACTGGAAGAACAGAACATGTACTTGTATATGACTCTGGACGGGCGTGTCAGTTACATGCAAATGAGAAATCTCTGCAGAAAAGTTGTGTACTTTAAGTGGGAAAGGCCTGTTGTTGATTGCATGAAGATGAACACTGATGCATCGGTCAAGAAAGTTGAAAACACCTTTGGAGTAAAAGGAGCCATAATATTCAGAGATTCAAGTGCTAAGCTCGTTCGTGGATTTTATGTGATCTTTGATGGTTCAAGTTTTAAAAACTTTGACTCAACTTTAGCGGAAATAATGACAGTTAAAAGAGGCTTGGAAAAGGCAATTGAACTAGGATTCACTTGGGTTTGGTGTGAGACTGATAATAGTAATGTGGTCACTATGTTAAAGCAACGAATGACATCTGAAATCGAAGAAATTGGTACAGCCTCTAAAACCGAACAGATTGCAAAGGCTATATGGAGATTGGTTGAAGAATATTCTATTAAATTTGAGATAACACACATATGGAGTGAAGGAAATGGACCTGCCCACTGCCTTGTTTCCAGATCCTTTGTCCATGACTTTGATTTTGCAGATCCCCGCGAGATTTCTACAACATTTGTTAAGAAATTAGAAGACGATGAATCTGGTATGGAACGCATGAGGGTTATTAAGGGTGCAGGGAACAAGCGAAAGATGAAAAAGTAACGGACTTTCAACAACACTCATCAAGCTAGAAAGTACTTAATTTTAGACTTCATGGTATAAGCAATAGTTATGCATCAAAATACTTACTTACTCGGGACTTCCCTATCAAGTTTTTGAAGGCTTGTATTTTGATGATTTGGTCCACAATTGGGAGGCAAAGATTTACATGTAACTTTGCCACCAGTTAGCTTATTTTTTTTGGTACTTCTAGTCTCTCCTTAACGGTTGTTTATATATTGCTTATACCATGAAGTCGAAAACTAGGTGGTTGGATGATAAAGCCATTGGGAGGTAGCTTGGCCAACAACTTCTACTACATTGTTCAATATTGTAATATGACGTACGGTAGAGACTTAACCTCAAACTCCTCAATAGTCAACTAGCCCATTTTCCCATACATGCATAGGTTTTTTTTTTTTTTCTCTTTTGGGTACGTACCACTCCACTTTGGAGGGACCATATATGGTTTAGTTAGGATATCCTCCTATACTTATAAGGGTGTCCTAGAGTGTGAAAATGACTAACCTACTCTTAACTAATTTCCTAATAACCACCTATATATATATATATATATAACCTAATCTAAATCCTTTAAAAAAATAAAAAACGAATCAAAAATTATAAAAATTAATTACATTTAATTTTTTACAAACCCATTATTTTAGACGGCTCACCTTCTTCTCTTATTCCTTCTTCATTGTCGTTGTCAATTAATCGTCAATCAAAAGAAATTTCTACAAACTCATTACTTGTGACAACCCTAGTTTTATAACCAAACTTTTAAAGATGAAGAACACAAAGAACACTTCGATAAGGAGATAAAATTTTGTTCCTAACCGAACTCTTCCCTGTATAGCTAAATGTTTAGTTCGATTGAGTCGCAAAATTTTGCAAGAAAATATAGGCAACTTTACGAGCATGCCGAACTTTGGGAGTCCAGCTGGTTTAAGACTTAAATTTCGGCTAAAAAATGGTGCACACCACTAAATCGAACATCGCTCTGTATACTCTAGCCTAAAAGTTCGGCTATCTGTTTTTTTCGGCTATCTGTCATGGAAACAGATAGCCGGATAAAGAAGAAACTCCATTAAAACTGAGTTCGTCTACCTATGTATTCAGAAACACTAGCCGAACTACAGTTGCAAAAAAGTTCGGCTACTTGTTTTTTCGATATCGTAGCCGAAATCAGTTTATAATTTTTTTTATTTTCTTAAATAGTTTTGGCCAATTCAAGCAAACATTAACTAAACTTGAAGTATACCGTAGCATGCAAAAACCCTCATTTTGAAATCATCATCCATCTCAATTTTTTTCTTTCCAAAACCTTCTTCTTCTTCTCTCGGTAAATATTCTTTTAAAAATACCAACTTACTAATTTAACCTCACTAATCATTAATTACTTAATTTAATCATTTAACTAATTATTACGCTATAATAATTACACTTACTTAATTAAAGGGTAATTTGGGTATTGGGTATTGGGTATTATTTATTATTTGATTTTTCAATTTATTATTACAACAGAGTAAAAACAAAAAAGGTCTACAAGAAACTAGTTGGAAACCGAGTAACAAGATGGACACCAACGCCTTTTTGTATTACTATTACTAAATAATCTTTGGAAGAAAAAATAAATTACATTTCTTAGAATTAACATCAAATCTAGATAGGTGATTGTTGAGCCTTTTCAAGAAATCTACGGCATATTTAACAAGTTCACCAAATTTCGTAAAGGCCAAGGTACCAAATTCGTAACCTTGAGCGAAGCAGTTGTGAAAATATTTCTTATGATTCTGAGTGATGGCATTGTTCAGTGCTAACCCACCAAGCCGGAGCGTGTGAACCCCACCATCAGTGAATGGAAATACACCAGTAACATCTAGACACTTGTCTCGCCCGTTATCCCAGTTGTACACTACGATGTCGGCTGGATGAAGAGCCCCGCCGTTGTTTTCTAACAATCCCATGGCTAGCTACTTCTTTTCCGGCTTGTGCTCTTGCTCGAAAACACATATCTGCAATACTATCGCGTACGAGGTCATGTCGGAACTTGAGGCCTACTTCGTGTGCACAATATAGAGCATGGTCCCCATAACAGTCCATATCTCTTCCACAGAAAGCATATTGACTTCCGTCTATAAATAATGGAATACCAAGCCTGTATCGCAAGACTAAGCCAAATTGATGTGCACTTACTCACTGATCAAGTCCTTCGATTAGTATATCCTTAAGGAAGTCTTGAGCATGGTTCGATTTATTATATTGCCAAAGAGCACGGTCACGAGATGACATAGAGAATTTCTCCGACATTTCCTTATTGATAACATCAAAGTAATTCACTACCAATGTCTTCATGGGATGGGGGCAGTAAGCTCGATGTTGACATCAGGACATACGTTGGAGTATAGTTCAATAGCGTGATGCATGTTGTCATTAGGTGGGTTTGGATTCCAGGTAGCAATAGTTCATTGGATATTCCATACAGTATATACCCAAACCTCCAAACCTAAGTTGAAGGGAAGACAAATGATACTGTAAGAAGCCCATGCAAGGTCCATCGTTAGTGATAATGTGGCATAAGTGCTGCGACAAATATTCCCCGAGCATCTGTGATGTAATCAGGCCTGGTGGTTAGCATAGAAAAATAAAGGCGAGACACCCCACCACAACTTCGTAACAACAACAATTCACTTTGTGGGTCATCTAACTTCCTTATGGCATCCATTAGTTTGGTTGTTTTGAGTACTCTATGTTTGATCAGACTGTTACAGAACTCGTGGTATGTATTTACAAGACCCCCTAACAACTTAATTCCAGTTGTAGGTCTACCGATTTGGGGTATGAAAACATTACCACCCAGACATCGTACGTCCAAAGATGCCCAAAATATCTCTGTCTTGGTAATGTTAAGGTGGACTCCACGCCGACTACCCTCCTTTTGGATGATGTTGAGGGATTTAGAAACCCTTAAAGTGTCACCAATTATCGTGTCGTCGTCCAAATACCATGCCTGTAGATCCAATTGGAATTCTTCCGCAATCATCTTGACCAAATGGTGTATAGTGAGGGAGAATAGGAGGGTATCCCGGTTACACCCCTTGAGCAGAGGACCAGATGGATTTGTTGTAATATAACCTTGGTGGCTCAGAGTAACAAAACTCAACCCACTTATAAATTGAAGGGCAATGGGTCCTAACTTCTTGAAGCATGCATTGCTGAAATATATAAGTAAGATGATTAGATGAATTACCTTTCTCTTGTAAAATACGGTTAACAGAGCGTAAGATGGCTTCCCCACCACACGGCACACACACGCCTAACTGGAAATCCTAGAGATAAATAAACATATCATTCTCTACTGCCTGAGCAGCTACTTTAGCTACTAATTGTCTCCACACACTGTCCCAACATCTATGGGACGAATACCACCGTCGAGCTTGAGCAAGGGTGTCAAAGGTGCGCTTCCAACTTATTCTCCCAATTGGGAAGGGGACCTACCATCAAGCCATAGATTGAATACCCCATTGATTGAAGTGAGTAAATCTTCCGCTATGACGGAAAAGCGTCCATGAAGGGCATCAAGAAGATGTTGAACCCTCAAACCATCCATGCCCCTTAGGGAAGCTCTTGATTCTACTTAGAATGGTCTCATTTGAAGAAATCACACTGCAAGCTGCATCGGGACTGGAAGATATGGCAGGGGGAGAGGCATGTGGATGCTTATCGATTAAGATTTTAAAAGTATCCTCATCGTCTGTAGTGATACCATTTGAAATGAGGACTTTTATAGCCGTAGTAAACAGCCCATTACCTATTTTGTTCCTACATACTCTCTCATATTAAGTGCCCCCTAGTTATTATTCTTTCTAGGATGCTTGTTGTTATGATGTAGGTGTTCGTGAAGCAATTGCTGGACTAGTCTGATGCATCCATCATGCTCAAACTATTGGGCAATCGATTGGTTGATGGATATAATCTGTAGTTTCTTACGATTACCAGACCTTTTTCCAGAACTGTTTTTTGGGATGTAAAGGTGCAGAACACAAACATGCATGTAATAATAATTGTATCCAGGAAGAAACTGCGTCCGGATTATCCAGTACCTTATCGAGCGAAAACTTCAACACCATTGAAATTTTGAGCATATCCCCTTTTTGATAGTTTGAATACGTTTCTGAAACAAAATCTATTGAGCAATTCTAGGTTAATAAGGCATGACAAAGGAAGATCGTCATTTTCTTCCACATTATTGTCGCAGGCTGAAGGAGGACACAATATTCAATGAACCAGAATGTATTCATCCTTGCCATTAAAGGGACCAAGTATAACATCTTTTCCATATGATTAACAAGGTATTATCTAAATGTGAAGAAGTATGCAGGATGTACATAACCACATATATATGAAGCTGCGAGAGGAAATATTCCCATGCTTTGTAGACATCATGGTTTGTGGCAATCCGCTGTTGACAACGTTCATTCACCATTCCATTGACAAAGTTTTCATCTCTAAGATAATAAATTAAAGATGCTATGCCCCCCGTTTCTCAAAGTTGCAAAGATTATTGTCAGCCAATCTTGATTCCTTACATAAACTTTGTCCGCCCTCGCCGCCACCCCACCCCCACACACACAAACCATTCTTACACCCATCAAATCCTCTAAATGGGAATCGGAAATAAGTACCTGAGTGAAAATCCTGAGAATCACCGGGGCTTTGTGAAAAGGTTGTGCTTGGCATGTCCAAACCTATTCACCGTAAAAATTAATAGCATAACAGCTTTTATAACTGATAACTCTCTACACGTGCATAACTTCTGTGTGAGTATGTCTTCTCATTGGTCAATGTATGAGCTGTGTACAACCTGTCAATAATGTACACGTATTCTATATAAGGCTGAATGTGTCTATCCTGTAAGAGTACAATGAATGTAATTATCATTTTGTGTTTCTATTTTTTGATTCAATGATACTATGGTATCAGCAGAAATTTTCTTCCGCAACCACCATTAATGGATTCTCAAATATTCAAGATCTAGTTTTCTAATTCTTTCCAATCTTTACTCAATTTACTGTTTTTCTTTCAATCAATCAATTTTTTAGTTTCTTCAATTCAGTTTATTACATTTCTCTACAATGGCAGTTTATCAATCAAGAATCTCTCAGGTTCATCTCAATCAAATCTCCCAAATACTCTCGTACAAACTCAAGGATGAAAAATTTCTGACATGGAAATCTCTTCTACTACCACTTCTTCGACGATACAAAGTGGATGGATTTCTTGATGGATCTTTACAATGTCCTCCGTATCTTCTTGATAATGTTGTCAATCCTGGCTATACTGCTTGGCATGATGATGACACTACGCTAATTCTCTGGATTCAAATGTCAATTTCTGAAACCGTCATTCCTTATGTTGTTGGTGATGATTCGTCCAAAGATTTATGGGAAAGCATTGAATCAAGGTATGCAAGAAGTTCCTCTACTCATTCAATTCAACTTCGTCTCAAACTCCAAGGTACAAGACTCGGATCAGGTACTGTCTATACTTTTCTGAGTGAAATTAACAAGATAACTGATAAACATTTTGCTGCTGGATCAAGAATCAATGATGATGAATTAGTTGTCACTATACTCAATGGTTTAGGACCAGATTATAGCTATTTTTGTAAATCTATTCGTATTCTTAATCCTCCAATTTCTTCAAAGGAACTTCATAATCTACTACTCAGTGAAGAAATAGTGGTTACTAATAAGCAGCAGAATTTGCTCACTGAGGCTAATTCCAAGGCCTTTGCTGCTACAAGGCCATATGTTCCAATGTTTAGAGGTCCTAGTAGAGGTTATCATCCCTCACCAAGATCTTCAGTACCCTTCTCATGATATCATACATCACCACCAATCTTTCATCCAAGAGGTTACTCTCAGTATCAGATGGCTTATGTACCACAACCACCACCACCTCTACACTACAATCCAAGACCTCCTTCTGGTGCATCATCTTCTTCAGTTCCACCACCTATTACTGACAAGATTTGTCAGATCTGCAACAGAACTGGCCATCTTGCTTTGGAATGCAGACACGGATTGAACTTTGCTTATCAGAATACTTACACTCCACACAATCTCAGTGCCATGCTTGCTACTGCTAACATCATTGGAGAAAATCCTTGGTATGCTAACTCAGGGGCAAATAGTCATATTACTAATAATGAAACTGAACTGCTAGAAGCCACACCTTTTGAAGGAGCTGATGAGATTCAAGCTGCTAATGGGGAAGGTATGCCAATTACTCATATTGGTAATGTTTCTAAGAATACCTCGTCTTATT